>JADLZN010010607.1:67500-340000 GCA_018155175.1 Sinocyclocheilus anophthalmus
TATAATGTGTGTTATAGCTGCATTTTCAAGACGATTTAAGGAAACATTTATGTTTGGAGCACAAACACTGCAGGATGAGTTACATAGTGCAATGTTATAATTTGTGTTAGGCGTTTGTTGAAGTGACTACCAATAACTATGAGCTCTAGTACTAATACAACAAATCAAATAATGGACTCATATTGAAATTATGACGTTTCTCTCAGCTGATGGTTTGTGTTTGCTGGTGTAATGGTGTTGTGTTTGTGTTGAAACACAATCTGTTTCTCGTCTCAATCCAAACCTCGTGTCAGTGTGGAGCTGCTGGGTGACAGGTTGGCTCTTCAAGCTCAAATAAACATCCAGGAGATCAGAATTAAACCACAAAACCTGCTCATGTGTTTCCATCGGAAGCTTGTTTTCAGTTGTCAGTACCTGCTGCTCTTTTGGGAAAGTGTGGCACATTTTTAAGCTTATTTTGTATGGGTGTTCTTGTTATTTTAATCCTGAGGTTTTTTGGGTGATTGCCAAGCATTTTACCATTATTTTGAGAAAAACGCTTTATAATTAAAAACCAAACAGAAACTCAAGTCTTCACAGCAGCCCATCAAAATAAAAACTTGGTTTAACTTGAAGAAATTGTGACAGAAATGTGTTACTTAGTATTACTATTACATTAAAACATTTTTTAAGGGACATTTACCAGAAGAAAATGTTTACCAGAATTTCAGAAAAATGTAAATACATAACAGTGTGAGAAGAAAAAAAATGTTTTTATTAAAATCAATTAATTGGAGATGCTTTTGATTATTAAAATTTAATGAAACCATTCAAATGGAATCCAGATTAATTACTTTTAAATTAATCGATTTAAAAAAACAACAACAACAAATTAAACCATTAAAACGGTCTAGAAAAAAAAATAGGGACCTACACATGATATTATAAACCTGAAAACTAAACCTGTGTCTGAAAGTTGACTTCATGCACATTGAGATGAATGTGAAAACTAATGGTCATCGCTCTCCAGACATTATAGACTTCATTTGTAAAAATATGTTTCATAAATACACATGCACGTGTGTGCTGTAAGAACACACACCCAACAGCAGAGCTCTTGTAATTGTCCTGTTGTGTTTGAGCGTTACACAGGCCGTCACGGTTCAGTCCTTCAGCTCGGCGTGCCGCTCCTCCGTTTCGTCATTATTCTAAAGCTTCTCATTATGCCAACCATCTGCTCCACATTCAGAGGCGAGATGCAGCTCTTGTCGTCTTTCTGCTGATGCCGTCTTATCAGTCAGGCCCTGGAGCCTGTCCAGAGAGAGACACTTCAGGATTCAGCGCTCTCAGGAGCTTTGGACAGAAACTCTGCTGGAATCTTACAGCATGTGCAGTAATGCAGCAGACGTCGGGGTTTTTACACCACTGATGAGGAACATAATGCATCGAGCACTCGAGACACTGATGCTCCGCACAGTCTGTGTTTATCGGAGTCAGTATTGTTCATTAGTTCATAAACAGTATGCTCACATTGCAGTTAAAGGGATAGTCCGGTGTAAAATCATCGTTTATTCAACATTGAGTTTTAATATATGAACCAAACCCACAACATTTCAAAATATCTTCTTTTGTGTTCCATTGAAGACATACCTGTCACGGTTGTACGACACTGAGGAACGAGGAGACACAGGAGAATTCGCAGTAAACACAGTCTTTAATCCTTCCAACACAGGTATACAGGGCAGACAGGAACACATGTAGCACAAGATGAACATTCAATACCGGACAAGGGAGAATGGCACAGGCTAGAACTTAAATGGGGCAAATAACAAGGGGCAGACAGGTGAGGAGGATAAACTAATAAGGAGACACACCTGGAAACAATAAACAATCACGGTAGCAAAAACTAGATAGCAGAGCACAGACAGTCCAGAATCCTGACAATTCCAACATAACACATTCATTTTTCATTTTTCATCATTTGATCTTGTTCTGTTCACAGTGATGATGACACTCTTCTGGGACGCTAATGGTCTGAAGTGCTGAAAGATAATCACACCTAAATCTCAAGGTGTGTACAAACACACAGTAACAAAACAGGTCATTCATGGATATGATTCATGCACTTTTCTTTTTTCTCTGCAAGGCCTCAAATGATAAGAATTTGAACACATTAGTTTAGAATTAGAATTCAGTGATCATCCTAGAAATAAAGCTAGTAATTTAGCATGCATATACTGTATATATGTTATACCTAATATGATATATAGATATTATCACAGTATATATATCTATATATATTATTATATATAATGTTATTGTTTTATTTAGTACTGACCTAAAATTACATATTTCACATAAAATACATTTACATATAATCCACAAGAAAAAATAGTTAACAATTTAAAAATGACACCCCGTTAAAAAGTTTTCCCAGCCCCTCATACTGTGTTGTTAGCTGAATGATCCACGACTGTGTGTTTGTGTTTAGTGATAGTTGTTCATGAGCCCCTTGTTTGTTCTGAACAGTTAAACTGTCTGCTGTTCTTCAGAAAAATCCTTCAGCTCCCACAAATTCTTTGGTTTCCTTTTGCATATTTGACCCCTTTCCAACAATGACTGTATGATTTTGAGATCCATCTTTTCACACCGAGGACAACTGAGGGACTCATATGCAACTATTACAGAAGCTTCAAACGCTCGCTGATGCTCCAGAAGGGAAAACCATGCATTAAGAGAAAAAAAAATTGAAGATCAGGGTAAATTGAACTCTTCTAGGAAGCATGTAACAGTCTTCTATAGTCTCTGAAGGGCAGTACTAATTTGAAAAAATTATATTTATGTACACAATGTACACATCTCCATTCTCGGCTCTTAATCAGTGTAAAGGCTGCACATAATAGATCAGACTGACAAATTACATTAAAATACTAAATTACTAGATTTATTTGTGTCTTGATTACTGAATGCCACTAAAGAGGTCATGTGACAACAATGATGAACTCTGCTGTTTGAAATGTTTGCATACTGTTTCATATACTATTTTATTAAGTTTTTTTATGCAATGTGGACCTGTACATGTTCTAGTAAAGCTAGATAAATAAAAATCGTATTTATCTTGAGATAAACAGAAAAAGGACATGGCCATGATGATTGATTAGACAAAATAGAGATAAAAATCACCACTGATATTTCTTCTGGTTCTGACTGGAAGTGGAGGTTCAGGTCAAGTGCATTGCATTGTGGGAAACAGCATCACACATCGTGCAGTTAGTTTTCAGATTTTGGGTAAGGGTTTGGTGTGATTTGCACAGATCGAGCTTGAGTTTGGAGCGCAGCATTAGTGACAGTGTCGCATCACGAGCGAAGCTCTTAATTACCGCCTGAAGCTCTTCTCAGACTCTGGCATTCTGAAGTTCTCTCAGAGAGAACGTGCTCTGCAGATCCTCCATCTGCGGAGTTGCCATTCTCAGCCGAATCCCCCTGTGCGTGTGTGTGTGTGTGTGTGTGTGTGTGTGTGTCGAGGTCGGCCTGATCCGCTCTAGCTGTCGCTCAGCGGCGGCTGTGACGGCTCTCCTTCCCACAGCCGGAGCCCATGCCGTACGTTTCCTCCGCTGCACAATCGATAGTCACCCTGCGGGGCTCAGAGAGGAAGATCAAAGATCCCAGTCATCACTTCTGACAACGTCTCTTTTTCTCCAAACTTTTAGCTCTCTCTCTCTCCATCCTGTGTGTTTTGTTGAACTTTTGAAGCGCTCACCATTCTGCGTGAAAGCCTCTGTTTATCCCCCAAAATGGACTGTAACTAAATCGAAATGTCAGAGCAGAATGTAAAAAATCATTATCTGGCCTCTTTTCAACACGCTGTTTTCCTTTCCAGCCACCCCAACTCTTAGAACCGACAGACATATGTTCACTCAAAAATTAAAAAATCTGGCGAATATGTGCTCCTCTCAGGGCTCATCCAAGATTGGAAGGAGTTTCTTGTTTTCTCATTCAGATCTTGTGCGCGAGGAAATGTTTCACTGCATCAGTGTCCAGCAGTATGCTCTGTCAGCAGGCCGCGGATTTGGCTAATCGTGGACACTGGGGGGAAAAATTCCCGTGGGCCGGGCTGTTTTTTTGGGCCGCCGAGGGGCCGTTAACTGTCATGCCACTGCTATAGGTTGAAATATTGATGGCCCATATTTACGCTCAAAGAAGCGTGCCGTATTGCACAAACCTCTTCTTCACCCGTTTGTCCCGATTCGCAGGCACACGCACGCCGCCCATTTGACCACCAGAACCTATAACACAAATTCGCAATTGATAATTATTCATTATTTTTGTGCAAAATATTTGTGTTTATTGTGGAATGTCGCTTGATGAAGCTTTAATAACCAAGCGAATCCTCAAGGCCGCTGCTCCTGTTTCACAGCGAGCGGACTCGCGCTTACGTCCCGATTTGATTTGGGCAATCAGTTTGGTCGAATGCCAATTATTTACATGACCCAAAATTTAGGCAAGGCAGAAACATTTAACTACCGAGGGGTGACTTCTTTCCACTATTGTAATTTATAAGCTGTTTAAATAGAGGAAAATTATCCTCATCTTTAAAAATTAACTTCTAGCGTCCTTTCCAAATACAGATCATTTCTACTCATTAGTGTCTTGTGCCACATCACAAATGTCCAGCAACCGGACGCTTCTCTCAGTACCGTGGACTTTGTAAAAATCGAGCGTTTAGAAATGCGGGGCAATAGAGGAGAAACATATGTACAGCTAGGTGGTGAAAATAATTTTTTTTTTAACGTAAACCGATAAACACATTTCATTACACCAACATCCAAATATGCTATTCGTTTTAGCAGCATCACTTCATTGGTCCCTCCTTAATAGCCGATAACATCCATACTACCTCTCCTCAGTCGAGGTCAGTGTCTGGTGTGAATCAGGAGAGAATCTGCACAGTCTCAGCAGCGTTTAAAACACCTCTAACACTATGTGGCTGGATTTTGAATGTGAGAGACAACATCAGATGCCTTTTTCACTCTGGAGTAACGTTGCTTATTATGCTCCATTCAATATTGGATTGAAAGTGTTCTTACGTATATATTAGTTTCAGCTTTTGTCTTCTCCAGATGTTAACTGATGGACTGGAGTGCTGTGGATTATTGTGATGTTTTTATCAGCTGTTCGGACTCTCATTCTGACGGCACCCATTCACTGCAGAGCATCCATTACTGAGACACTGATGCAGTGCTACATTTCTACAAATCTGATGAAGATCAAACTCATCCTAATCTTGGATAGTCTGAGGACATTTTTATTTTTGGGTGAACTGTTCCTTTAAACAGGCTGTTAAGATCCTCGTGTATTCAGCATAACCTGTTTGACTATTACAAACATTGTCATGTCAACACCTGTATGATTTTCTGTTTTCCATCAATCACAAAAGCAGATATAAGGTGCTCTTTTCCTTACAAAAAGATGCATCATAACGGTCATCCATGATTCACGCATCGTATTTCAGGCTCAAAAATCTCTCCGATCTTAAAGCTGGCAGCTCATTGATCTGTCAAACTAACGCTATTTGACTTCAAACCTGCTGAGATGACAGGTCTGAGTATGCATGAACACAAATGACATTTGAGAGCTATATTGGGAAGATTTTCAGTGTGTAATGACATAAGAGTCAATATGATGAGGGTTTTTTGCACTGAGGGTAATATAAATATTGAGAAAATCATCTTTAAAGTTGTCCAAATGAAGTTCTTAGCAATGCATATTACTAATCAAACATTAAGTTTTAATGTATTTACGGTAGGAAATTTACAAAAAAATTTAATGGAACATGATCTTTACTTATATCTAACTCATTTTGCATAAAAGAGAACTGTTATAATTGTGCCCCCTACCATGTATGTTGCTATTGCTACAAATACCCCCCAGCGACTTAACACTGCTTTTGTGCTGCAGGCTCACCCAACCGGGGGAAAAAAGTATTTAGCGTCAGCCACCCCATTGTCAGTGCTCACACTTAAAAGATGAGAGAGGCTGTAATTTTTCATCATAGGTATATCCTCAACTGCTGAGAGACAAAATGGAAAACACTCCAAATCACATTGTAGGGATTTTTTAAAGAATTAATTTTCAAATCTATGGTGGCAAATCAGTATTGGTCAATAACAAAATTTTCATTCAATACTTTGTTTATATACCCTTTTGTTGGGCATGACAAAAAGGGTTTTTTTTCCCCCCCCCCCCCCCCAAAAAAACGTTTTCTGTACGTCTTCACAAGGTTTTCACACACTGTTGCTGGTATTTTTGGCCGCATCTCCTCCATGCATGATCCCTCTAATCATAATGTTTTGGGGCTGTCGCTGGGCAAAACACGGATTTTCCAACTCCTCCAACGATTTTCATGGGTTGATATCTGGAGACTGGCTAGGCCACTCCAGGACCTTGAATTGCTTCTTACGAAGCCACTCCTTCGTTGCCCGGTCGGTGTGTTTGGGATCATTGTCATGCCGAAAGACCCAGCCACGTTTCATCTTCAATGCCCTTGCTGATGGAAGGAGGTTTTCACTCAGAATCTCACGATACATGGCCCCATTCAATCTTTCGTTTACACGGATCAGTCGTCCAGGTCCCTTTGCAGAACAACAGCCCCAAAGCATGATGTTTCCACTCCCATGCTTCACAGTAGGTATGGTGTCTTTTGGATGCAACTCAGCATTCTTTTCCTCCTCCAAACACCACAAGTTTGATTGTTAACACCAAAAATTCTATTTGGTTTCATCTGAACCAATGACGATTCTCCAATCCTCTTCTTGATCATCAAATGTCTCTCTACAAACTTCAACTGCCTGGACATTTACTGGGCTTTAAGCATGGGGACACGTCGGCACCGCAGGATTTTGAGTCCCTGTCGCGCAGTGTGTGTAACCTGATGGTAGCTTTTGTTTACTTTTGGTCCCACTCTCTGGCAGGTCCATTCCCTTAGGTCCCCCCTGTGGGTCGGGGATGGTGCTCTCCCTAGTTACTGTGTGGCGCTCTTTTGACACCCATCGGGGGGAGACTGTCCATTTTCTCCAGATCTCGGGGGCATTGCATTTCAGGCGGTCTGTATGTCTTGAGCCATCTTTCCTCCACATTTGGCCTCCCCACAGGTGGATGGCTGCACACTCGTAACCCTCTTGCGGACCTAGTGCAGAGTGGCAGATGGTCCCCATCGAGCTTACCTCCGGGCCCAGTGCTGGAATCTCTGGGTTTTCGCATAGGGCCTGCCGGTACAGCGCTACTGGGGTCCGCCGCCATGGATGGAGTGTGGGACTGGGGGCTAGCGGGTGGGGGTGGGGTGGTGAGGGGGGGGGGACAGATGTCTTAATCCGGTAACTGAGCGCAACAGATTCCCAGTGAATCCAGTACGCGTGAGCCAGAGGAGCCTCTTAAGAAGAAGGACAGGTCTGGTGAGAACCAGATCGGGCTGGTTTGGAGGTGGACCAATACTGGATTGTACCGGAGGCATTACCAAGGTACTTCTGTGTAGCACGAGATCCTACAAGTGATTTTTTCTGGATTTTTTTTTCTCATGTTGTCTCTCATAGTTGAGGTATACCTAATATGAAAATTCATAGGCCTCTCTCATCTTTTTAAGTGGGAGAACTGGCACAATTGGTGGCTGACTAAATACTTTATTGCCCCACTGTATCATAGAGATATATGATCTTATAAATAGTGATATATATATATATATATATATATTAAGTAATATATTTATCATAAGTCAGACTTTTTCGCAGGAAGTCTTTGGTCGCAGAGGGCAAAAAAGACAACTTGCATGATACAAAACTTAGAATTGCGAGAGAAAAAGTCAGTATTGTGAGATAAAAATTCACAATTACCTTTTTCGTTTTTTTTTAATAAAACTCGACATATATTTTAATATAAACATGCATTTTTGAGAAAAATGTTGGATTTGCGAGATATAAACTGCTACAAGAAAGCCAGAATTGCAAAGTTAGAATTATGAGATGCAAACTCAGAATTCAGAGAAACAAAAAACAGAATTGTAGATAGGCTCCTCAAATTGCAAGATATAAAGCTGTATTCCCAGAAAAAAGTCAGAATTCTGAGTTTATATTTTGCAATTTTTTTTCTTTTTTGTCAAAATTGTGGTTTTATCTCTCGCAAGTCTGTCTTTTTTTTCTCACAATTCTGACTTGGTATCTCACCAATTCCGATTTTCGCTGAACTGTTTTATGCCAATTCACACTGCACGATTTTCAAACTCGTCGCCGACAGCTCTGTCTGGTGCAGGGTAGCCAGGTTTTCGCTACAAAACCCGCCCAATTACTACTCAAAACTAGCCTGAATAGCCTTGATTGCTTTCGAGGGGTCCCCCCAGTAAAAATCCATGTTCGGGGGGGTAATACACTTTTTGTGGCGGGTTCTCCAGGTACAATTCCATTCCAACCGGGCCTCTATTCCCCTGTATTGGGTTCTATTCAACCTGCTGACATAAAAAGCAACCGGCGGCAATCGCGGTTTTGGCAACACTGGTCCGCAAACTACATTTCATATAACTCCTCCCTGAACTTCCCGCTGCCCTGTATCTGGGTCTCTCATTGGCTGTAGGTCATCGCCGATGTGTTTTCAGTCAGAACTCATTTCACACAGCGTGATTGTGAATTGCCGACAGTTCCAGATATTTAGCATGCCAAATATTTCCCTGGCGTCGGCGACGCGTCGGCGATTCCCTCAGATCGCGTCTTTGATCATTCACACTGCGTGATTGTCACTCGCATGAACGAGCACCGATTTGCCTCCGATTTCAGGCATTTGTCGACGATTTCACAAAACCTGTGGGGCTAAAATCGTGCAGTGTGAACGCGGCATTACAGTAACAGCGCTCGCCGCCGAGTCTCATGCGAGTTGTGTGAGGGACTTTTATGGTGTTCATTTAAATAATCGCAACTGCTATTTGATCTGTGTGCAACTGTTGTGAAGCGAATGTTGCATTGCTAGTGTTTTACTGTGATATATTTATCTCTGCATATTAAAAAAATATAATTGCTAACTGCAACTTTATCGCAATTCTGGAAAAAAAGACAGAATTATAAACTGAAAATGTAAACTAAAATATCAAACTTATGAGTTTTATCACACATTTATAAACTCAGAATGGTGATATATAAAATCAGAATTGTGAGGTATAAACTGAGGGAAAAAATTTAATTGCAATATATAAACTCAAAGTTGCAAGAAAAAGTCAGAATTGCGACATAAAATCTCAGAATTGTAAGATATAAACACAATTCTGAGATTTTGTCACAATTTTGACTTTTTCTCACAATTCTGAGTTTATATATCACAAACCAGTCACTCACAATTCTGAGTTTGTATCTTGCAATTCCACGTTTTAAAATGTCTGAATTGTGAGATAAAAGAGTCGCAATTACCTTTTTTATGTTTTTACTCAGGGCTTCCGTAGTCTTCTGTGTTTTGTGTGATAATGACCATAATCTTCTTCAGTAAAACTCTGTTTAATTACGGGCCGTCTGAGCCTCATGTGAGCGGGCCGAGATTGTTCTGTACCCAATTTCTGAAGCATTACCAATTAAGACTTTAACATCTCTATAAATATTCAAAAGCACATCCGTGTGGAGAGAGTGTGAAGCAGCGGCGGCTTGTTAAAATCATGAGTTTCTTAGTAACCTGCGTCTGAAGGTCTCCGTGTCTGAACCTGTTGATGTCTGAGGCCGGCGCTCTCGTATCCCAGCATGCTCTTTATTAGCTCAGTTAGGGTGTGGGATATGAGGCATTATTTCCTCCGCAGAGTTCGGCCTTTCTGATTAAATTAAATGGTGAATTATAGATGAGCAGCGGCCGGGTTCAGCCTGCCGCCTTTGTAATGATCTTTTGGTCGGAGCATCTTATATAACGCATTTGCCCTTCGTTCATGTCCATATACGGAGTGATAAAAGACACATCAGCAATGCACGATGGCTTCCACAGCCGTATTTTTGTTTTCTGTGAAATAAAACCAGCGTGTCTATCGATTGGGTGCTGGAGAAACAGAATCTCTATAAACTTCATCTGAAGGGCACCAGCTGTCTGTCTGCCATCCATTATTCATGGATCTGGACATTTGAGATCTTGCTGATGTTTAGGGTCACATAATTGGACGGGAACAACATAAACGCATCTGTTGTGAATATGCATGGGTCTCTCTATAAATACAGCTCATGCTTGTTCCCTGTATAAGGTTATTGTGCGTCTGATGATTGTGTTTGTGGTCGAGCAGCAGAAGTGTCCTCCAGGGGGCAGTCCAGCTGTTCACTGCTGCAAAAACACACTAAACACCTTCACAGCTTCACTCGCAAACATCATGATCTGCGATCTGAGATCCTGTGTCTGCATGAAACTCAAGTCCAGGTCAAACAAACAAGACCTCATGTATTTTTATTTGCTGATATATCCAGTACAGCCATGTTTGTGTGTGTGTGTGTTTGTGATTGTGTGTATGTTTTGTGTTTGTGTTGTGTGTGTGTGTGTTTGTGTGTTGTACATATACACCATAGTATATTAAATATTACTGACAGTGAAAAACCTTTGTGGGTACTAAATGTCAGTTTTCTTTTTTTACGCTTCTTTCCTCTCTGTCTGGCCCACTGGTCCAGCGTTTGGAATATTAGATTTTTTTTTAATTTGTCATATTGTTTTTTTTAAATTTCAGTTTTTTTTTTTTAATACAGTCTCTTCTCTTACATGTCTGCATTTATTGATCAAAAATACAGTAAAAAACAGTAATATTGTGAATATTTTTTTATACAAATAGCAAAACTGTTTTCTATTTTTATATCGTTTGTATATTATAATTAATTATTATTAGTAATGTCATTTAAAATATTCCCCAAATATAAAACAAGTATAATATATATATATATATATAAAAATTCACAATATTAATGTTTTTTACTATATTTTGTGATCAAAGGATGCAGCTATTGGTGAGCAAAGAGAACAACAAATAAAATAAACAACAATTAATTAAAATTCATAATTTTATGCAGAACTTTTATATAAGTAATTGTGACTTTTTAATTCCAATTTCACTTTTTCCTCATATTGCCCGTTTATCATTTTATTCGACTTTTATATTTTTATTATTTTAATATTCTATTTAAAAAAAAGTCAGAATTTTGAGATAAATAGTCGCAATTACCTTTTCATTCCATGGCAGCCTTACATGATATTCAATATATTACATATATTTCAATTTTATAATATTTTAAGTGAAACGTGAGCTGGTCTTGTGAGGTTTCTCGTCTCCAGGATGTTGAGTTTAAAGGTTGGTAGTGTGAGTTTCTCTCTCTGCTCTGGTTTTTGGGCCTCGCAGCTGTTTTTAATTGATACTCATAAGTGGCCGATGAACCAGAGAACAGAACGACAGCTCTGGCCATGATGAAAAGAGTGTGTTACGGCCGTGTTCAAACACACAGCGCCGGAAAGGCCTGCTGGGTAACAGTGACACGTCGCTGTGGCACATCTGCAACAGGTTCAACAAAACACAGAAGAAGCACAAGCTGATTATGTGATCAGAACAGGGCCGTGTGTGTGTGTGTGTGTGTGTGGGTGTGCGTTTGTGTGTGTGTGTGTGTGTGAGAGTGAGTGAGTGTGTTTCCTCAGACCGATGCTGCGTTTCAGATGTTTTGCTTGCTAAAAATGAAAAGTAAACTAGACGCATGAAACCATTTCTTAAGGGTTTCTGATTTCACATCTAAGAAGCATCAGATAGGCATCACAATTTACTGCTGTTTGATAAGATGTTTTTAGTGGTGTCATGATTACTATTGTTCAAACCACTTACTTTATCACAGAGACCACCTAGAAACCAACTAGCAACCACTGTATGTAGTTTATGCATTATTGTATGCATTTATTTGTTTGTTTGTTTGTGTCTGCATTTATTTCTGTTTATTTTTGGTTTGGTAATTTATTATGTTTTATTTTTATTTATTCATGCATTTATTATTTATGCATTTATTTATTTGGTTATTTATTATGTTTTAATTGTATTTATTCATTCATTCCTTTCTTGCATTTATTTATTTCTGTTAATTAATTAATTTATTTGTTAGTTTATTTGCGTATGCATTTATATGCATTCATTTATTTATTTATGTCTATTTATTATGTTCTTTTATTTATGATGTTTTTTTATCCATGCATATTTGTATTTATTTATTTATTTATTCATTCTGCTTATTATATGCATTTGTTATTTATTAACTTGACTTTATTTTATTGTTTGAGTTATATTCATATATCATACAGTTTAACTTTTTTCTGTTTGTTGGTTATTTTATTTGTTAGATATATTTGTTGTGTGTGTGTGTGTGTGTGTGTTTGTGTGTGTGTGTGTGTTTGTGTGTGTGTGTGTGTGTGTGTGTGTGTGTGTGAGATGTTGTGTGTAATTGTGTGTGTGTGTTTGTGTGTGGGTGAGTGTGTGTGTGTGGGAGAGAGTGTGTGGGTGTTGGTGGTGTGTGTGTGTGTTGTGTGAGTGTGCGCATAGTGTGTGAGAGGTTGTGTGTGTGGGTTTGTGTGTGTGTTTGTGTGTGTTTCTGTGTGTGTGTGAGAGTGTGTGTCTGTGTGAGTGAGTGTGTGAGAGTGTGTTTGTGTGTGTGTGTGTGGAGAGGTCTGTATGTGTTGTTTTTGTGTGAGTGTATCTGATGTGCTGTGTGTGTTGTGTGTGGGTGGTGTGAGAGTGTCTGTGTGTGTCGGTGGTGTGTGAGAGTGGGTTGTGGTGTGCTGTGTGGTGTGAGAGTGTATGTGTGTGCTGTGTGTGTGTGAGTGGAGGGGGGGGTTACCAAAAATGTGTGTGTGTGCGTGTATTGTGGGTTGTGTGTGTGTGTTTGGGTGCTAAGTTTGTGGCGGAGAAGAGGGAGGGAAGGTGAGTTGTGTGGATGTTGGGAGAGTGTAATGTGTGTGTGTGTGATGTGGTGTGAGGTATGTGTGTGTGTGCTAGGTATGTGTGTTTTGTGTGTGTGTGTTGAGGTTGTGTGGAGTTGCACAACATGTGATGGGTGTGTTTGTGGGGGGTGGGTGTGTATTTTATGTGATAGTTTGTTTGTGTGTGTGTGTTTGTGTGGTGTGTTTGTGATGAGTGTGTTGCGAGTGGTGTTTAATGTATGTATGCTTGTGTAGAAAAATTTTGTGCTGGTTTGTTGTGTGTATGTGACTGTGTATGTGTATTAGTCTGTGTAATGTCTGGTGTGTGTTTTGTTTGGGTGTGTGTGTGAGAGTGTTTGTGTGTTTGGTGTGTGTTTAGCGGTGTTTGTGTGTGTTGTTGTGATGTGTGTTTATGTGGTTTTCATTTGTCTGTGGTATGTGTGTGTGTGTGTGTGTGTGTGTGTGTGTGTGAGAGTGTGTGTGTGTGGTGTGTGTGAGAGTGTGTGTGTGTGTGTGTGTGTGTGTGTGAGTGAGTGTGTAGTCCGTTGATGCTGTGGAGTGTGAGTGTGTGTACAGGCAGCAATTCGTATACATTATGCTCGTACAGTTCAATTTTAAAGTGGAGTTCAACCTGCTGAAATCTCGCATCATATCAGGACCATCTGTTAATGTGCATCTCATCATCTTCAAGCAATCTGGAGCTTTCAAAGAATTTGTCAAGGGGAGTTTTGTTTTTACCGAGGGCAAACAGTGTAATCGATAGGACTGAGAAACATATGTGCACATGTACACTATAGATACAGCAGCAGCGCTAATTCATGAAACCTGTGCAGCTCTGCTTTTCATATTACAGCGCCGTTATTACAGCTGTAGCTCATTTTGACACACATTCTGCATTAAACGCTTTCTGTGAATATGAACGTGTTCGTAAGCTGTAATTCTGTGTTATTGGCTTCTCTGTGTAGGGTAAAGCTTAATGTCTTTGTGTGATGCTCATTGGCTCATTTGAGCGTTGCCAGATTTTGAATGAATCGTGCGCATGTTTTTGTTGATTTGAAGCGTAGGCCTTCACACTTATTCATTCTCTCTCCAGCAGCTTTCAGAACAAAAACCAAATGAATGCAGATTTATAACAGAGAGAAGAGTTTGTTGATGCTGAGGAGAGTCAGACAAGGCTGGGTTGACTGGCTCGAGCCCCGGCGGGTTTACTTTCGGCGTGTAATTGTCTTGAGGAGTCTAAGGGTTTGTGTTTGAGAGTCTCGCTCCAGTGATGAGCAACACATCCACCTCTGCTTTGCATGCGCTAACTTCTAATTGCTGGATCTCAGTCCCATTTCACGAGTCCTGTACCTGCTCGTCTTCACCCAGGATTTGAAATTCATGCGCCGTCCGAGTCGTCAATCACGCTGACAGCGCCAGGCCTGCAGCTGCGATCGCAGAAATATTGCTTACATTACAGTTAATTCTTCAAACCAACTGCGATAGCATGGAAGAGCTTAGAAATCACACACTGAAATCTAAACGGTTGAACTGTTACAATGAATAATACAGTACGGAGGATTTCTGCAGTTTTATTAACATAACTCCTGGTGTGCTGCCTACCTAGACAGCATTTGAAGGCGTTTCTGAAAGGTAAATAGCGTAATTCTGCTTCTTTCTGAGAAGACATCCCAGAATGCATTGTGCAAAATCAGTGACAATTCATTCAGTATGGAACGCGAAGTGAGAGAAATGAGAAACACTTTACAGTAAGATCTTGATTGTTTTTTTATATATAATTAATTGTACACTGAAAAAAAATGTAGAAACAATTTTCACTCAGAAATTGCTAGTAAATTTCACAATAATTACAAATAAATGTAACACATTCAATTAAATGGGAAATGTTTAAGTAGAAAGACTGAAATAGTGTTATCTTGTCAAATATACTTCAATAAAAAGTATTTTATAACATTAGTTAATGCACTGTGAACTAACATGAACATTTTATTAACTAACATTAACAATGGTGAATAAAATATAGTGTTCATTGCAGGGTTATTATAGTTAACTAAAACCAAAACCACAGAAAATTGACAAAGAAATATAATATAAAATACATTCAACTGCAATAAAAGATATCTTATATATTAAAACTTATTTATTACAAATGGTATTTTATTTCATCTAGTTTCCAGGCCATTTCTTTTATTCATTTAGTTTACTTTATACTAAAATTGTACAAAAATCATAGCAACTACATAAAACATAGAATACTAGTAATAAAAAATGACCAATAAAATTACTAAAAATGGTACTATAATGAAATATATATAATATACATGCTATATAATATAATAGACCACAAAACAAGTCCATAAGGGTAATTGATATTTATGCAATCATCTGAAAGCTGAAGGAATGAGCTTTCCATTGGTTTGTTAGGATAGGACCATATTTGGGTGAGATACAAATATTTGAAAATCTGGAATCTGCGGGTGCAAAAAATCTAAATATTGAGAAAATTCCTTTAAAGTTGTTCAAATGAAGTTCTTTGCAATGCATATTACTAATAAAAAATTAATTTTTGATATATTTATGGTAGGAAATGTATAAAATATCTTCATGGAACGTGGTCTTTACTTAATATCCTAAAGATTTTGACCCATGTATTGTATCCACTCATTTATACATATTTATACAACAGTTCGTTCTGGTACTCAAATCTGATTAGTTGAGAACCGTGAGATATTGTACTGATATCACTACAGGAACGCCCTTTCACAATTTTTTATCACTCCGCTTGTTCTAGCCGGGTCTATGTTTTTTTTTAATTATTCACTGAGCTAATCGTAGAGTAAGTTAGTTAATATAAGAAGAAATGTCTAGCTTCACGGTCTCTCATTTGGATGCATGTCTTGCCGCATTGTTTCTCTCTTATACCCTCATTATTTCTCACTAATAACCTAACTGAAGCAGCAAATGCCCTTGATACGAATTCTAAAAGTAACGTATGTTTAACTGTCAACTTGAGCTTCCGTGGCGGAAGGAAGTAGTTCCGCACAAAAGAGGGTTTTATTCGGCACTAATAAAAGTTGTTTTTTGTTTAATTACACACGTTCCGTCGAACTGTTGTATAAACGCAATATCACTCTCGTACTCGAGTGATATTGCTCATATATAATAATTTGGGGTGTAACGTACACCAACCTGCTGGTTCAAGTACAACCTCGGTTTTGACGTCACGGTCGTATAGTTTCGTACAGCAGAGGCAAAATACTAAACGTTGTTTTTTTATTTAAATGTTTTTTTAAATTAAACAATTTTTTACTGAACAAATTGCTCTTTCTTTAAATCTTTCAATGTTATTAAAATTTTCTTTAAATCTACCACATAAAATAATAATTAAAAAAATCTATAGGCCTAAAAATCTACCTCAGCTTCTGCTCTAAACTATAGGGAGCCCTTTGACATTACTATAAGGTTATAATTAACAACAGAGCCCAAACTTAAATTTAATTAGCCTGCTATTTATTTTTTAACTATAATAATCAACACTCAAATTAAAAAATTGTTTGCAAACATGTAAATTGCACTCAATGCAGTTTTTAAATTAACTTCCAAGTTAGGCTAAAATTTCTATTTGTTGAAATATAATTTACACAGTGGCTGTTGCTTCAAAATATTTATTTAAATATACATTACAAGATTAAGACATCACTAACAGGTGAAGCAAAGGTCTAATATTTGGCGAAATGCTCTTCTCTTGACTTTATTTCTCTGGTGAACTAACGAGCTGTGGACACTGATGATGACTTGTCTGAGGTAAACGAAATTCTACGTGACGTTTCGTTTACAAGCTGTTTTAATCGCATCTTTCCACGAGTGAAACACTGATTGCGCGATTACATGAGACAGGATGTTCATTCAGTTTATTTCACATTAAAACCTGTAATAAAGAGGAAGGGATGATTGCGCTCACTCGTGCTCCGCGCTGCCGTTAACAAATTAAATCTGCATAGTCCTATTCTCGCACCGAAACAAGGTCATTGTTAGTTTATATATTAACTCATGTAAACAAATGAGACCTTGCTATAAAGTGTTTCAGAAAAATTATCATTATAAATATACTTCATTTACTAAACTCTGAACTCTGACCCTCTGATGGACTCTCCCACTCCCCCCTCCCAAATACACACACACACTGTCACTTTAATCAGTCTGAATAAGCTCTTTTGCACTACAAATCATTGTTTTTTGCACTACAATCACTATATCTGCACTGTTGTTTACTTTACTGGTTTGCACTCTATCTGCCATATGCCTTGTGCTTTATATATATATTTTTACATTTTACCTTATTTGTATATTTGTATAGTTGTATTTTGTATTTTGTATTTAATCTGTATTTATATGTTATTTGTATGCACCCAAGGGTCTGAGAGTAACGCAATTTCAATTCTCTGTGTGTATGTGCTGTACATGTGGAAGAATTGACAATAAAGCAGACTTGAACTTGAACTTAAACGGCTGGAAAATATTAAAAAAATAGTTCTAGAATCTATTTAGATATCAATATTTTTGACATTTGAGTATGTTTTTGTTTATTAAAGTATTGTTGTTATTTTAGCAACATCAAACTAGTCGATGAAATGAGCGTTCATTTCACTTAATAGGCAGCTCCCTATGTAGACAAAGTAAATATTTTCTTTGATCAAGCGTGTTTTCTTGCGGAATTTCCGCTCTTGTTTCCGAAGTGACATCCTCGCGCGGTTCTCTCGGAAACGATTCAGTTTTAATGGTGTCAGCGCGGCGGTTGTTTACAGAGACAGGTTCAGTGTCTTGAGTGACGCTCGCGGATGCTCCACCTCAGCCCTCCGCACTCATCACACACACTTTGAAGTGCTGCGAAAGCCCTCTGATTGCCTCTGCGCGCGCTGATATGAGTATGAATGGTGGTAAACATCATCATATTCTCTCAGGAGCTCACAGTTTATGCCGCTCGATAGTTTTCCCATCATCCTCTATGTGAGAGTAAATGCATCTGCTGTCTGGAACAGAACACTGACCCAGACGACGGCAGAAATGCTCTGAAAATCAACATGAAATCCACATTGACTCTATTTACTCTATATAACTCATATCATGTCCTGAACTATTCGTGTAAGTGCACATTATTCTTTTTATGTAAAATCCTGATTCACTAGAAATGTGTCACATTATAATCAGGATTCCCCAGATTTCAGAGAAAAAAAATTATAAATAAAAATAAAATAAAATAAAAAACATGGAAATGGAAATGTCAAAAGACTACTTTTAAACTTTGTGTGTGTGTGTGTGTGTGTGTGTTGAGAGAGAGTCTGTGTCTGTGTCTGTGTGTGTGTGTGTGTGTGTGTTCATGTTATGTGGTTTATGATGACCAAATTTGTATATAACAATGGGTTGACATAGTATTACAAACGAGAAGTGATGTATGAGGACTGTTCAGTCCCCGTAATTCAAAGGCTTATAAATAATTCAGAATGAGTTTTTTGCAAAGCTAAAAATGCAGAGTCTCCTGTGAGGGGTAGGTTTAGGGGGTAGGGTTGGTGTAGGGCAATAGAACATACGGTCTGTACAGCATAAAAAACATTTTTATGGGATGTCCCCACTTTTCACAAACCTGTGTGAGTGAGTGAGTGGTGTGTGTGTGAGTTAGTGAGTGAGTGAGTGAGTGTGTGTGTGTGTGTGTGTGAAGTGAGTGAGTGAGTGAGTGTGTGTGTGTGAGTTGAGTGAGTGAGTGAGTGAGTGTGTGTGTGAGGTGAGAGAGAGAGAGAGTGTGTGTTAGTGTGTGTGTGTGTGTGTGCGTGAGTGTGAGAGAGAGTGTGTGTGTGGGTGTGTGGTGTGTGTGTGATGAGTGAGTGTGTGGTGTGTGTGTGTGGGTGTGTGTGTGTGTTTGTGAGTGGTGGGGATACGATCCATAAAATACACATACATGCATAACATACAGAAATATAAAACACAGACATATGAACATACACACACTTTTTAATTATATATTTTAGATCAAATATATTACAACTAGATAATATATATATATTTCAAAACTAATTGAATATAAAAAACAAATATAATAATGTATGTAATATTACGTATATATTTTTACATATATATGTATGTATGTTAAAAGGATATTAATATTTTTAATATCTAAAATATATAAATGTAAAAACTATGTAACCTACAAATATATGCATAAAATCAATCAATATGAAAATAGCACTAAATGTATGTAATATACACACACACACACAACTTTTAAAAATATTTGTGTGATGATTATGATGATATGATTGTGTCTCTTTTTCATATCTGTGACCCTGTCAGGAGTTTAGAGACGTGTTGTGTGCGAAGCTTTCCAAACAGATTTGGTGTCGTTCTTCAGCTCGAGATCGTCCAGAAAACTGCAGAATGTCCTTTGTTTGCCTGACACAGATATAAATATGGCGTCTCTGAAAGGTTGTTGACACACTCCTCTTTGTTCGCACAAGTGATGCCCTTCGCAAAGACACACTCCAGGTGTTCAGAGATGGAATGAAAATTGAGAGCTTTCAGACTGATGGGACCATTACACCTTTAACCACAAGAGAAAAATGCTCCTTACAGCCTTCTAGGATTACCACAAAATTACATGAAATGATTTACAGGGCAAGTCACAGCGGCTGTGTTGACAGAACGAGCTGGACGTGCAGGTTCAGGCCGGTTTTGTTCTTTAGCTAATGAATCATCAGAAAAATCCCATTGAACCGACAATCGTCACTGCTTGAAGTGCTGCATAATTATGGTGTTCGGCGGTTGAACTGCAGCTACCGTTCTCCTGCGAGATGATTCATGGAGATCTCTGGATTAGTGCAGCGCGTTCACACTCATGACATACACTACCGGTCACGATTTCTAATGTTTTTGAAAGAAGTCTCTTCTGCACACCAAAGCTGCATTTATATGATCAAAACACATAAAAAATTGAGAAATATTATTAGAATGTAAAACAGACGTTTACTATGTGAATATCTGTTAAACTGTAATTTATTTCTGTGATGCACAGCTGTATTTTCAGCATCATTACTCCAGTCTTCAGTGTCACATGATCTTCAGAAATCAGTATAATATGCTGATCTGCTGCTCAAGAAACATTTCTGATTATTATCAATGTTGAAAACAGTTGTGCTGCACAATATTTTTGTGGAAACCGTGATACATTTTATTTTTTGGAATTCTTTGATGAATAGAAAGTTCAAAAGAACAGCTTTTATTTGAAATAGAAAAAAAAGATTATGTTACTTAGTATTTTTGTATAGTTTTCTAGTATAACTATCTAAAAATTATTGAATCAAGATTAATTTATTGTACATGACTCAAGATATTATGTCTTGTTCTCTGAAAATATTATACAGATTTTGTTAGTTTTTCCTTAAAACAAGCAAAAATATCTGCCAATGGGGCAAGAAAAATTTTTCTTGTTTAGCCTTTGAATTAAGATTATTTTTTTTACCCCATTGGGCAATAAGTTGCTTGTTTTAAGTAAAACTAACAATGTTGATAATTTCTTAGAAAAACAAGACAATATCTTAAATAATTTTTCTTGTACAGTAAATGCATCTTGATTCAAGAAGTTTTAGATATTTATCTAGAACACAAGACAGAAATACTGAGTAAGAGAATCATTTTTTGCAGTGTGGTAACAAGAATCACCACCTTAAAAGTTTGGGGTCAGTATGTTTTTTTCTTTTTCTTTTTCTTTTTCTCTCTCTCTGTTTTTTTTTTTTTTTCTTTTTGGGGGGGGAAAAGGACTAAGCTTTTATTTCATCCAGTTGCATTAAATGAATCAAAAGTGACACTAAGCGACACATTTATAGTGTATTATACTGATTTCTGAAGATCATGTGACACTGAAGACTGGAGTAATGATGCTTAAAATACAGCTTTGATCACAGGATTTAATTACAGTTTAACAGATATTCACATAGAAAACAGCTGTTTTACATTCTAATAATATTTTAAATAATGTTACTGTATTTTTGATCAAATAAATGCAACCTCGGTGAGCAGAAGAGACTTCTTTAAGAGCATTACAAATCTTACTGGTTCCAAACTTTTGAACGCTAGTGTATGTTTCCCTCTCTGTGGCTTCTGAGGCTTCAGTCGCTCCCCACAGATCTCACCTGAGGGTTATTCTCCAAACCCCCTCCTCCACTTCATAAGACCCGTTTGAAACCAGACTTTAACCTCCGGCCTCAAGCTCTCCTCCCTGGAGACGCCAAATCAGCTTTTGCTCCACGTCAATTACTCTGATTCCATCTGGAAATTCCTGAGACTGAAGCTCTGGATGAAGACGCAGGATAGAAACTCACAATGGCTGAGTAATGTGCATCAAACCAGAAAACAATATCATCTCATTTCAGATGCAATGTGAAAGATTAGAACAACAATATTTAACTAGATGCAATTTAAATATAACTGTTCTAAAATGTAACAATGTAGTAACAAGATTTGTATATTTTTCTAAGGAAAATGCTGGTTGTGCTACCCTATGCAAAAATACCAGCGCGTTGCTAGGGCGTTATGGGTGGTTGCTAGGGTGTTTTAGGTGGTTCCATGCGATCTTCTGTAAATGTGGCTGGGTTCGCTTCGCTTCTTCGGGATTTTTTCACCTGTTTTTTGCTCCAGTAGGTGAAAATGATATGTCTGATCACTAAGTAAAGTAACAGCACTTTACTCTCCTCAACAACACCGATAATTCAAGGATAAATGCTGCAGGATGATGCACACACTGTTTCAGTAAACGCCACTGATGATAATCGTCCAAGAAACGCATCGGAGCAGTCGATCTAAATTGCTACATGATTCAAACTCCTTCAGACTCAAATCACAGTGTTGCTCTTTTCTTAGTGTTTTGTGAATCTCTCTTTCTGAGTTAGTTTTGGAGAGTTTGACCATTTTCTCAATGACTACTGAAACACTATCAGTTTTTACATTTCCCTACCTCTATGGAACGCCAGAAAGGTAAAAAAAGTGTTAATTTTAACACATAAACATGTCAACTATGCATTGTTTGCACATTGTCAATGTTATTTGCGTGTTGTTTACATGTTGTTTGCGTGTTGTCAACATATTGTTTGTGTTGTTTGCGCATTGTCAACATGTTGTTTGCACGTTGTTTATGCGCTTACATTTCATTTGTGCATTGTATCCACTATGTTTGTGTGTTGTTTGCACAATGTTAACGTATTGTTTTCGCATCGCCAACATGTTTTATGTCTGTTGTTTAAGTGTTCTTTGCACATTGTCAATGTGTTGTTTACATGTTGTTTGCTCATCGTCAATGTGTTGTTTACATGTTGTTTGCGCATCGTCAATGTGTTGTTTGCGCATCGTCAATGTGTTGTTTACATGTTGTTTGCTCATCGTCAATGTGTTGTTTACATGTTGTTTGCTCATCGTCAATGTGTTGTTTACATGTTGTTTGCTCATCGTCAATGTGTTGTTTACATGTTGTTTGCTCATCGTCAATGTGTTGTTTACATGCGTCAATGTGTTGTTTACATGTTGTTTGCTCATCGTCAATGTGTTGTTTACATGCGTCAATGTGTTGTTTACATGTTGTTTGCTCATCGTCAATGTGTTGTTTACATGCGTCAATGTGTTGTTTACATGTTGTTTGCTCATCGTCAATGTGTTGTTTACATGCGTCAATGTGTTGTTTACATGTTGTTTGCTCATCGTCAATGTGTTGTTTACATGCGTCAATGTGTTGTTTACATGTTGTTTGCTCATCGTCAATGTGTTGTTTGCACATCGTCAATGTGTTGTTTACATGTTGTTTGCATTGTTTGCATGTAGTCAATGTGTTGTTTACGTGTTGTTTACATGTTGTTTGTGTATTGTAAACACTATTTTTGTGGTTTATTCATTGTTTGCACGTTGTTTACGCATTTACACATTGCACATTGTTTGTGTGTTGTTTACATGTTGTTTGCGTGTTGTCACCGTATTGTTTGTGCATTGTTTACACATTGTTTGCGCAAAAATTCACGTTTTTGACCTTCGTGGCGTTCCATACACCTCACCACACTTACGTCTCTAAAAGAAACCCATCTATTGTTCACGTCTGACTCCTGGAATTAGGAATTTAAAGCCTCATAATAGCAGTGTGAAGGAGGGGCGCTATAATTAACGTTAAGTGAGCAGATGTCGAAAGAAAAGTGTTTTTCACTGTAATAAATGCGGGTTTGAATTTAACACCTCTGGGTAAAGGAACCCAATCTAACTCACCCTGGGGCCGTGCTCTCTGTAATTCTGGAAGTGCAGTGACGCGCCCCTCTGGATGAGGTTGAACCCTTCTGCTTCGCAGGAGATCGAATGTCTGCTCTTAAGTGTGGCAACAATGTCAATGAATCCGAGATGAACAATATTTGCATTGTAGCTACACGATGACTTCTGCCCGTCGTCCCCGAGAGGTGTGGGACAGCGAAGAGTCGTTCCACATCACAGGATTGAGTTGCTCTCCATTACAGCCATGGAGGCTCATTTTTAATTGCACTTTGCTAGAAATGAGTCCAAATATATACTGAAATACTTGTATTGTCAGATCCACGGTTCCTGTGTTTCGAGTGAAACTAGGTCACTGTAGTTAAACGGGAAAAAAATATTTTGTACAGTTTCTGTTTCCATCTGAACAGTAATAATTATGGACTGAGGGGTATGAGTGTGTGTGCTGTTTATTGATGGAGTCCACCATCATACACGACTTCAATTGTTTCCATCTGAGTTGTGGATAAAAATCCCCGTGCTGTTAGCGGTTGCATTTAATGATGCATGGCTGAAATAAACATTTTTTTTTTAAATATAATCAACCCTCTGTCCCTCCTCCCGCATTCAATCACTCAAGTAGCTTTTCCTTTTGCAGGCTTAGAGAAGCACTTTCTTCTACAGTCACAGAAAATCATTCAAAAGCTTACAGACGTGGAGAAAAATGACTGCAAGCTTCAGAAGATACAAACACATTTGTTTTACTACAAGGTCAAATTGTGCACAAATTAGAGACGTTTTTCAATTTTTTTTATTTTGCATTTCACCACCAAAAAGAGTCAAATAAATAAATAAAATCCATTATTAGACCAGCTGCATTTCCTCTCAAGCACTGGTCAACACAGCATTGCATATTATTTAGTATAGTACAGTATTTCTACACACCTTTTCACGATCAAGTGGCATTTAGCTAACTATTAATATGTTAAATCTATTAACATAATGTCTGTACATGTCTTTTGTAGCTGTAAAATTTCTTGAGGGAAATGCTTGGCGCATATTTTTTATTACATTGTACTGAGTAAATGTATATTTCGGTTACACTTTATTTTAAGGTATCCTTACCATACATTGTGGCAAGTATAGACCGATTCACAAGCAAATGACTCTGTTCTTTTAATCACTAGTTCAGAAAGACGAGTTTCCAGTTTTATATACATATATATATAATCCTATATTGTATATATTGCTTTGTAAACTCTCGTTTTGGAAAGCTTCATAAAGAGAGAAAGACAAACCTCTGACTCATCTTCTGTTCAGTCCCAGAAGGCATCAGTGCTCCTGTGTTTCACATGTGAGTGTTCTATACTTCACCGTTTCATCTGAAGTGATTGTGTTGGATTTCTTCAGGTCACGGCTGCAGAAAGCAGCTCAGCGAGATAAAGACACCAAAGTCACGTTGATTCCCCTTTGACTGTGTGTAAGTGATTTCATGCTAATAATTGGGTCAACACAACAGCTTGAAAGCCGTCAGTGGTGTGAGATGTTTGAGGTGTTCTGATGGTTTGTGTTGAGTCAGTTCTGTGTTTAGAGTCACCGTAAGTCGGTTATTGGTAGATTGATTCCTGGAGAGCGAAACACTGTGACGCTTTTAGTCTCCTGGGAGGTAAGTACGATCTTTCTGACATGAATTGAATGCACCAATCGATGTGTTCATTTGAACGGCCCAAAATGTCAACTTCTGAATCAACCAATCACATGAGTTTGGGGGCGGGATTATCGGTTTGATTGACAATAGGAAGAAAACCCATTGTTGACTTTATCATTGACTTTTTCATTGTTTTCGATTTGTTGAACTTGCATACTTTTTGCAGTTTTTTTTATTTTTTTCATTTGTAGGAAATCTTTGCAGTTGTTCTTCACTGGTGGGTTGAGTCTTTGGTAAAAGTGTTCTTTAAAAAAATACAAAAATCTACAAAATGAATGTGCACTGGGTGTGTTTTTGCTTTTTTTGTGTTTTTCTTCAATTTATGAAGGTGCTGTAAACTGAATCGTTATATATTCTGTCGTCATTGTACAATACTATGGCATTTTGTACACACAACTTAGTTTGAATGGCCTGACATGTCAACTTCTGAATCAACCAATCGCATGAGTTTGGGGCGGGACTATCAGTGTGAATGACAATAGGCAGAAAACCCAGAAACCTGTTTGAAAACAGTCATTGGTTTTGAATATGTATCACTAATGCAGGCCATTAGATGCATTTACTGTACTTGTACACACATCAACAAGCAGTTAATGTTGTTGTGATCATTAGACGTGACTGCTCAAAACATTTTTATATTATGTATGTTGAAAACAGCTGATTATACTTTCTTTCAGATTTCTTTGATGAATAAAAAGTTAAAAAGCATTTATCTGACATAGAAATCTTTTGTAAGATATAATGTCGATCATCACTTTTGATCAATTTAATGCATCTTGCAGAATAAAATTAAAGGATAAAACAGTATTAATTCTTAACCCCCCCCCCCCCAAAAAAAATGTACTGTACTTATTAGACTCCAAGCTTTTGAATGATACAATGTATAATGTCACAAAAGTTTTTTATTTCAGATAAATGCTGATCTTTCTATTCATCAAAGAATCCTGAAAAAATGTACTCAACTGTTTTAAATATTGATAATAATAATAATAATGTTTCTTGAGCAGCAAATCAGCATATAATTATGATTTCTGAAGATCATGTGACACTGAAGACTGGAGAATGCTGATGAAAAAACGGAATCATTACATTTAAATATATTCAAATAGAAAGCAGTTATTTTACATAGTCAAAATATTTCACAATATTACTGCTTTTGCTGTACTTTGGATCAAATAAATGCAGACTTGCTGAGCAGAAGAGAATCCTTTAAAAAACATAAAAAATATTGCTGTTCAAAAACTTTTGAGTGGTAGTGTATATGATGAAATCAGCCCATTACGCACATCAGCAAGCTTCTACATTGTGCTTTTGTTATTTGCAGGGAACCTTCGCAGTTGTTCTTAACTGATGGGGAGCAAAGGGTCTTAAAGAAGCCCCGCGAGCGCTGCCGTCACCCGGGGCAGAAACAGCGCAGGGGTTCCTGAAGTCTCCCGTCCCGGGCCGGGTCTGAGGAGCGTGCTCGAACCCCCCGACCCCACGTTTCCACCCGCTCTCAGCAGGAGGTTCAGAGGAGAGTCTGGATTCACGGAGAACAAAAGCAGAATTAGAGCCTCTTTTGTTTTTGTGGTCTGGTGTCTGTCTGGCGCGGGCTCCTTGGGCGATCGGAAGACATCGATTCCTGCTGTTTCTGTTGGTAAGAAAACACTTTCTGTAATCTACATTAGTCGCTCTCTGGGTGAGTTTTATTGGGTATTTACTGCGGTACTTTATCTCAATCATTTGGCTTTTGCTTTCCGGGACGGAATGATTTTTTCCTGCTTGTTGTTGCTCTTGTTTACACACTTTTTAAATGAGCTGCTGTTTTCAAGGCCTGACATTCATCCTTCATCCTTCATCCTTCAAGTTATTCATAGACGTTTGTGTGTGGTTTTGCAGGTTTATATGCGAGGAACGTGCTGCTAATTTGCTGCTGTTCTCGTTGACTGATGTCTGGAGGATATGAGACTCTCTGGAGACGCTTGAAGGGGAGAATAGTTTTGATTTTGATTTTTCCTGCTTGCTTTGCATTTAGTTGCCCTGAAGCGAACATCTCTTAATGAGATAAACAGGTCACTGCTGGCTTGGGACGCTTTGGGTGAACCTCACCAAACCTGTCGAGGACACATCCGGGTCAGATTACTCTCAAACGTCAGAAGAAAGAAACGAGGAATTACTATTGACATGAAAACTCATTTTAGGGCCATTCATTATTTTGATTATTTTCATGGAAACATAATTTCCACTCAAATTCATAAAAAAAGGCAAGATATAAACTGCAAGAAAAAAGTCAGAATTGTGAGATAAAAGGTTGCAATTACCTTTTTTATTTTGTATTCTGTGGCGGTAACAGGCTTTCATATAATACATTTATAAAAGTTTGGAATAATTGAGATTTTTATAAATTATTTGTTTTTGAAAGAAGTCTCTTCTGCTCACTAAGGCTGCATTTATTTGATCAAAAATTGTTATTACAATTTAAAATGTATTATATTATTGTTTTCTTTTTGACCATATTTAATGTCATTACAGGAATAATTTGCATATTAAAATATATGAAAATTGAAAACTGTTCTATTAAACTATTTAAAATCATTAGTAATTTTACTGTATTTTTTTTTATCAAATAAATGCAGCCTTTTTTTTTAAAAAAAACTAAAAGCTTAAAAAAAATGTATTATCATTCCAAACTGTTTCATATACACAGAGAGAAAATGAAGAAAATAAATATTAATTTTTTTAAATATTTTAACTTATATATGGTTCGACATAACCTGTAATTGTCATTTTACTGCAAAAAAAACTACTTAAAATTAAAATTAGCATCAGGTGGTATATAATACTCACCTATGCATAAAATATTCCAAGAAATCTACTGTTATATATTTTGGCATAAAAGTTATTTTTTCTGCAGAAAACAGAACTTCGTAGTTGTCTCTCTCACAGGACACTGTACAAAAAGTGTTTTTTTAAAGTATGTAAATAAAAAATTATTTTAAAAAAAAATTAAAAAAAACAAATGAGATGCAGTATGTTTTACAAGAAATGAATTTCGTGGTGTACTAAAGAAAAGCTTTATTGTGAATTTCACATTTAATTCAATGTGTTACTTGGCACCAGTGTTGGGGAAAGTTCCTTTTAAAAGTAATGCATTACAATACTGCGTTACTCCCTAAAAAAGTAACTAAATAAGTTACTTTGTTACTTTTTATAGAAAGCAATGCATTACATTACTTTTGCGTTACTTTCACGTTACTTTTTAAATATGAAAAGGGCTTGATTGTTTTTAATATAAGAAGTTATATTTATAGCAAATATAAAAGCCCTTTCACACCAAAAAGTGTAATGAATAAAGCTCAGGCTGAAGCACAAGTAAATCACGTCTGTACAGAAGAACGCAGGAGAAGAAACACTCTTCAGCAATAAAAAAAAACAAAGCATAATTGTTAGTTTATCTAAAGTCATTTGTTGAACTGGATCATCAAAGGTCAGCAGCAATGGCATTGGTTAATAAAATGGGATTTGATACATTTGTGTTATTTAACATATTAATTATTGCATGTTTGCGTCATATTCTGAGTTTGCATTTCACTGTTTTAATTCATTTTGATGAATACTAAATCTGTTTTTTGTGAGTGGGATGAATTAATGCACATTCACATTTAGTCTAGAGCTACAGTAGCATCATGTTCACACAGCGCACACAACGCCTCTGTACTCCCGATTTCTCCCAATATGAGGACAGAAGAGCTGTCAGGTCAATAACATGCAAACGTGTGTGTGTGTGTGTGTGATGTGTGAGTGTGTGTGTGTGTGTGTCTTGGGTGTGTGTGGGTGTGGGTGTGTTTGTGTGTGTCGTGGGTGTGTCTGGGTGTGTGTGTGTGTGTGGGTGTGTGTTGTGTGTGTGTGTGAGTGAGAGAGAGAATGTGTGTGTGTGTGTGTGTGTTGTGGGTGTGTGTGTGTGTGTGTGTGTGTGTCTGTGTGTCTGTGTGTGTCTGGGGCGCTGCATGAGGATTCGCTGGCAGATATGCTGATAAAGAGAACATGTTGAAATGCATCAGGTCTGCAGTCGACACGCTGCCCTCAGGTCACTTCCCTGGGAAAACTCCCGGATTATTATCAGATGACGGCTGATGGGTGGCGGTTTTATTTTTTTTTTTTCTCAGGGGACTGTTTCGGTTACTTGAAAATAATCCCGTCCTTTACTTCAGGAGCAGCACATGATCATGCCAGGAACGCTGGGAAAGAGAGCGATGCTTACAGAGGCTCTGCTTATTGATTTCTTAAAGCGTGTCGTGTCTGGTTTCCTCTTTGTGCTGCTGTGTTTGTGTTGTTGTTAGCTGTAGGACCCAGAACGAGAGTCCTGAACGTCTACAGAAATACCTGTTCTGTAAGATCTGAATGCCATTTTTCATAATCAGTTCATTATTTCAGATCATTTGGAGTCGCACTGCCAATATGTATGTCGACATGTCTGTCTGTCTATCTATCTATAAAATAAAAAAAATAGAATATTATTTATGATTCTGAATGTATCAGTATTTTTTTCCCCTACCCATTGGCAAATCATGCCAATAAACTTAATTGTAAAATAATTTTATTGTAAAACTTTATCTTAAATTTTTTACTTTATTTAAAAAAACAAATCCTGAAATTTTTTTTTCCCAGATTATTTTACTCGATTTTGCTTCGCAAGTAAAGAAAACAAGGGGAAAAACTCTAAAAATAGAATGTCTCTTTTAGAATTTTGGAGGTTTTACCTGCCAGTAAACTATATATATATATATAATATTTCATTCATTCTAAATTAAATATGTATTAAGTATTTTATTAAACCTGAAATAAAATTATTTATTGATTTTGTTGTCTATTAGTATTATTATTTTCAGAACCATTTGGGACTGCACATCCAGTATAATTAATCAGTTTATTTATTTTTATTCTTTCTTTATTTATTTATTTATTTTATTTGGTAAATTGCATCAGGGTTTATCAGTCTTTTCATTTGAATAAAAAATTAAGTCGATTTTTTTTCTTTTTTTCTTTTTCTTTTTCTTTTTTTCTCAAAATAAACTTCAAGATCTATTATCTAAAAAATAAAAAATAAAGATGTTTAAAGAAAAGGAACAAAATATGTTGATTATAAGGGTGATTTTCTGTTCGATGTTGGCTGTATAATGCAAATTCCAGTTCTATAAGGCCATCTGCCAGAATGCCATTTTTCACAATCGGTTTATTATTTCAAGACGTTTGTGTTCAGAATGATGGAATGGAAATCAAGGTTAACAGCCTCACTAACATAATCATAGATGTGGTGTATTGAAACGCAACTGTATTCATGCATAATTTGTCTGTACGCATTTCAAACACTGTGTTTGAAGACAGATCTCTGGATGACAGAGCAATGGCATTCTTCAGAAATCTCCATAAATCATCATTAGGAGAATGTCCTGACATCCTGCTCGTTAATCATAAGGTAGGATTTGCTTTCCTCTTTGGTTACTCAAACCTCAGATCTACAAATATCCCTCTGCTTGTAATGTCACAGCTTGACAATATTGAAACACACACCGAACTAAAAGAGCTGGTTCAGGTTCCACAGAGAAGCAGCGAGATGAAAGGCAAACGGAGAACGCTGGTGTCTCTGCAGCTTGTGATCAGGAGTCTGGACTCCATTTACAAAGGTTTACACATCGTCTGTCCCTCTTGTGTTCATTTATGATGTATATAGGTATAATTTGATTCGTTTGAGTATCTCTCTGCTCTGCTTGGCTCATTTTAGTGTGTTTGAATCCATTTTTCATCCACACTCGGCACAGAAAATGTCTGGGACTCACTATGCTACAGTCTTAAAGGTTTCAAAAGGTGTTTTTTTGCATCAGTGGCATAAAAATAAGGGTTCTGAAAGGGGGTTTTCATAACGATTCCATAGAAGAACCATTCTGGGGTCCCAAAAGAACCTTTCAGTCAAAAGTTCTTAAAATAACCTTTTTTTCTTAGTGTGAAGAACATCTAAAGAACCCTTAGAACCTTTGAATGGTTCCATGGATGTTAAAGGTTCTTCACGGCACAATCAATGCCAATAAAGAACATTTGAAGAAGCATTTTTGGTTCTCCAAAGAACCTTTCATTGATCAGTTTTTAAAATAAGAGTTTTTGTCTACAAAGCATTTATATGAGTAGGTCTTTTGCCCCTCGGGTTGTGTTTGGGTCATTTTACCCGAAGAGGATTTTTTTGTTGTTGTTTTGTTTAAATAAAGAAAAGCACATAAGCATCTCAAGGCACATACAGATTCAATTGGAACATAATAAGAAAGTAAAAACCCCACCACACACACAATTAGTCCCAAGGGGGGGGGCCCCCCCCCAAAAAGCATAAAAATGCCCACATACCTATAAACATATTGTCACAATAATATAAGCATACCAAATAAACATCTAAACAAACATGAACAAAACAAAACAAAACAAAAAACAAAAACAATCTAGAACCTGCCTCCTTAAAGTAAAAGATCGGGTTTCATTCAAACTCCAAATTGAATCTTTTCAAGTTTGAGGGCAATAGAGGGCATGCATTGACGTCACTTTCCCTCAGCGTGGCAAGAGCTGCAGCGTGATTGGATTTAACAGGGAATCTGCAAAAACGCCAGTAAAACAAGCCATAATCAGTTTAAACTAAAGGTTGCTGGACTCGATATAATGTTCCTTAAAACTTACCAAATATCCAGCGGTCCATGGATATTGACATGCAGCCAGGAATCGTGTTTGTGTGGCGCATTCTGTTTGCTTTTAAAAGTGCTACAGAAATAAATTTTGACTCGACTTGACTTTCTAACATTTATATGTGCCTGATTTTGACGCTGGGAATCATCCAGCAGATTTGCCTGTGATGCCGTTGTTAAAATACAGAATAGGTTAGTCTAAATCCAGGTCATCACCTACTGTATATCAATGCTATATATATCGTCATATCGTCCAGCCCAAAAACTTGCATAGTTTTTGTCAGTGTTTATTTAAAAACATCCAGTTATGCAGAATTATGTTCTATTTTAATTGTGAGGAGTTTTGGTCATATGATATAATAGGCAATCACTATATAGGGTATGATTATCGCAAATGCCACATAATTAAAGGGTCCTATTATGCTGTTTTACAATGTCTTGATTTTGTTTTGCGGGTGTACTAGAACAGGCTCTCATACTAGGTTGTTCGAAAAATATATTATTTTTCACATATTTTTACATTATTACAACACCTCTCTCACAAGTCTGGCATGAACGGCTCGAATAGTTCCCGTATCAAATGAAGGCCCGCCTTTGAAATACGAGATGTGTGTGCTGTGATTGGTTAGCTGGCCAGTGTGTGCTGTGATTGTTAGCTGGGCCAGTGTGTGCTGACACACTTGGTCCAGCTTGGGATCACAGTTAAAAATTTGACTGTGGATTGGTTAGCTGGGCTTGGTGCTGTGATTGGTCAGCTGTCCAGTGTGTGGCTGGGATGGGTCAGAGCTGGGCCAGTGTGTGCGTGATTGATAACACTGGGGCCAGTGTGTGCTGTGAGTGGTGCTTGGCCATTGTGTGCTGTGGATTGGTAGCTGGCAGTGGTGCTGGACGTGCAGCCTCGGCGCCTGGGCATGAATGTCAGCCCCTTACCATAGCCCGCCTGCAGAGCTTCAATGTATATTGCGTCATACAATCATTTGAAGTGTGTTTAAAACCCGATGATTATAGAAAACCACTCTAAGTTCATTTGTCTTGGGAAAGCTAGCGTGTCTCCTACATAGTGATAACACTCTGTGCCTTCTCTAGTGCAGCTCAACCAGATCTCGTCCCATTCGTCAGTATTTGTGATATCACAAATCCCGGAAAATATGTGTTGTATTCCAAAAGAGTCATTCGTTGTAGTTTTTGAAAAGTGATTTCTGTTAAATAAAATATCTCCTTTTGAAGTGGACTTTGAGCTTTGTAACTTTGCAGATCTTTTTTATGCTCAAACAGCAACATTACAGACTAACTAAAGTTGAAAAAGTGAAAAAGCATAATAGGACCCCTTTAACATGAAATGATAACTGCAAATCCGTGTTCCGCTGCCTGGAGTCCATTCGTTTCTGTGAATTGCAGCGATTCATTTGCTTCTCTTTTCTGTAGTTTTTGGCAGTCTGTAAAAATATACCTTAGATTTCTTGTCAAATCTATTTGTACAGTCAATCGTAAAGCTCTTTCTTGTTTTAGATGCGTTCTGTGTGTTCTGTCACTGCGTTCACTGCTGCCACTCAGTCTTTTTGCCACATCAGTGGGCAGAACTGCAGTCACTCGAGCTGACCGTGACGTCACGTGCATACCCTCTATAAGAGACGATAAGCTGGAGGAGATGGCAGCTTCCAATTAATTAGTATAAGCTATCTAGCCATTAGACTTTGCTCACACAGGTTATAAAAACTTCCCCCAAAAATAGGTAATTTATGGATTTTTTCCCCACCTTGGTACTCTAGTGGTTTTCCAGCCTACAAAATTTTAATTGCATATACATTTCTCAGTATGCATATTTTACCAAATCCTTGAATTGTATCTTTTTTGTCAACTTGTTTTCTTTCAAAGAGCACAGATTTTGTGTTTTATTTTTTGAACTGGTTGATCATAGGTCTCTTTGATATGAGCTTATTGTTACGTTTTCGGTCCATGAACTTCCGTCTGCTAGCCAGTCACCCTTTCCATTTTCATTGACTCTCGCACTACACACTGTTGCACTATTCTACATATCCCATCATTCATTGCACTTATTGCACAAAGCACTGATTGCACACAGCTTTTTCACTGATTGCACACAGCACTGATTGCACACAGCTGTTTCATATCACTCACTCACTATTTAACACTCACTCTGACCCTTCTCTCTGCCGAGTATTGTATGTGTTTATCACTCTCTTAGCGATAGCTACTCTACAGAGCCCTCGTTAGCTTCATAGCCTAGCCTAGTCTTGCCTTGTCTGTCTGTTTCCTCGTCTTCTGATTATTGCCTGTGTACTTCGGATTACCTCTCTCATCTTGCCCTGTTCAGATACTGTTTGCCCCTGCCTGGACCTTTGCATTGTTATTGGATAACCCCTCGTGTCAAGCCCTCTGGATATTGTTAGCCGCTTATCGACCACGCCCGTTTTGGATTACTCTTCTGTCTTGCCCTCATTATACCTGTTTGCCATTGTTCGACCCTGCCTGTGTTTCTGACCTCTCGGCTTAATAAAGCCTGCACATGGATCCGCACGTCTCACGTCTTGTCAACCCCGTAACACGTATGCCTCCTCAGTTTTTGAGTGAAGATTTGAGTAAAAATGGTCCGAAAAATAATGCTTCTCATAATCTGATGAATTCGATATCCCAAATTTTGCATACAGTTACATGGAAATATATACTGAATGGTGTTTTCCCTGCAGTTCTGTGGAGAAATAAAAACAGACATAAATGTAAAATAAAGGTTCTTAATTAGCTTTTTTTTTTATTTAACTTCCACGGAATCTTCCACGGAATCTTTCATTCTTTAATTTTTTTTGTTACACCTTTGTGTTCCCAAACAAAAAATGACTGGCCTACAAAAAATGCATATTATGCTATATTATCATCAAATATTGGATGCAATTTTTGTTATCTTGTTTTCTTTTAATTAGCACAGATTTTGTATTTCTTGTTGGAACCGACTGATTGTAAGCCTCATTGATCTGAGCTCATGCACTTCGGCTTTTGAGCCAAAATTGTTAATAAATAATGCCTTTTTTATTAAAAAACTGAGGTGCATAAATTAAGATCAATGAGGCCTGCAATCAATTTGTTCCAAGAAAAAAAAAGCAAATCCCTGCACAAACTGAAAGAAAACAAGTTGACAAAAAGACTGAATCCAATATTTGGTGATAAGTTATCATAATGAGACATTTACAAGCAATTTTAAGAGGCTAGCCATTTTTTCCAGAAATGCCAAATTAGGATTTTCAGATTATAAATTCAGCTTTTGACTGGTGTTTAATGTAAAGAACTGAAGATGTGTTCTGATCGGCCAGCTCAGAGCTGATTTCAGTCTTTCAGTCATGTCGATTATTTAATTTCTTCTTTTGTTGATTTGATGACACATGACTGTGCTGTCCTCACATCTACAGACAGTCTTGAATCAGGCATGTGCAATTAACAATTAACAAATGAACAGTTTCTACATGATTGGCTCATCAGTCATGGCAAGGCGCTCCAAATGTGGCTTTTGTTCGGAGCGTGTCGCGCTGATGCTGCTGATGCATGAATATCAATTCTCAGATGAAACTCTCGTGTGCATGTCATTAAGATCCCAAAAATGACAGTGTTTGTTATTCCCAATCATGAAAGAAAAAAAGCAGCATTGCATTTGCTGTCCAGAGCGGGAAAACGAACATTTCATGCACACACGCATGAATGAATCTCCATATTGATCACCTTCTCAAAACCTTTTAAACCATCAATACCTTTTAGAGCTCCACTTAAGGTTAAGGACACGTGTGACCTCTTGTTTCTGTGCAGACGGATATCTAGCTGACAGAAGGTGGCTTTTGTAACGGCACACTATATCTGCGATCGTACAAACACCTGTGTCATGCGTGATTATCTTCATATATTCGTGTCAAGTCGAATGCAAAACTGAAAGTCAGCAGTCTTGGGTTGGTTAATGCGACATGCTTATGGAGGACTGATTAATTGCCTTCGCTGTGAATCTGAAACTCCAACAGAGTAATGGATTTTTATCCATAATCCTCCAGTGTTTGTGCTCCATCTTGGCCAGAGTCGCAGGTAAGACGTGTCAGAACAGATATTTGTGATGGGATTTACGTACAGTCCTGTAAACTGCCATTGTAAAGGACGGAAAGCTCACCAATTGTCTTAGTGTGAAGAACACTTTTCCTTGCACGCTCAAGGTTCTTCAAGAAACCATCAATGCCAATGAAGAACCTCTCATTTTAAGAGTGATATTGACTGAATGTGTGTGTTTTTATTTCTCCACAGGAATTGTAGAAGAAACACCATCCAATGTTTCCATCTACATATTTTTTAATGCACATTTTGGGATATTACATAAAAAACACTGGACGAAAATGCCAAGATGAAAACCCGCACATGAACTACAATGGAAACATGTTTAACCGAACAAAGTCCTGGATGCCCAACAAAGGCCTCAACAGATCATGTGATTAACTATCGATAATAGATTGGATTGGATAATGGACCAGTCTAATCACACACCATCTCAGATATTATTCTGTCATCAAAACAATTTAGTATAATTACTTTCCATTACTTTCTCCCATGATTGCATACCCAAACATCAGGCATCCAAATGCAAGATAACACAACAGCGTTTGTTATTACATTGATCTGCATGTGCAAAGAGCTACATTGCCTTGCAGCAGCTTCCATTTTTATTACTGATATTTTACACCAGTTTCCCAGGAAGTGGAAATTCTGTTCCCTTGAACACGCAAGATAGAAACAATGCTTTATTGACATGATATATGCAATTTTTCCCACAAGTTCACAACTTTGCATGGAGGCATTGCCTTTGGAAACACTAAAAGATGTCGTTTTGTCCTGATCTGTGATCTCCACTCGTTGCATTTTGAAGTCAGCATGACAAATTCAGCGCTAGTTCCCTGCTTACTGTCCTTGACACACTTTTGCAAGGTGGACACAGTGACCCCATCAGCGGGCGCAGTCCAGCTCCCCAAGGACAGTAAAGCCCAGCGCCTCGACCGCATCCATCTTTGCGGCCCGCCGCTCCACGCTCCCCTTCAAACGCCGTGGGCTCCCCTCCTGATAATTCCCCATCCACCTTTGATTAATGCCTGTTTACTTCAGCAGGTCAAACCATTTCAGTTTGAGGAGGGGAGAAATTATGAGAAAGAAAAGTGCAATTACTCAGGGCTTCAACCTGCCAGCTTCAGGTTAAAGGACGAAGACTCACGGAAGCCGGTGGAGAAATCTCAGCTAATAAGGGAAGTTACTGCTCAGATGTTAGATCTGCAGAACTTGGTTACGTTTGTTTAAAAGATCAGCTTTTGTCATGTTTCTCCTTTATTTCCTCAGGAGAAATAAAAACACATGAATGAGTCACTAGCTGTCATAAAAATAAGAGTATAGAGCTATCAAATGCTCACTTGTTTGAGATTATATTGAGATGAATTTTGATCGCTGACTATACAATGCAAAAAAAAAAATTTTTATTATTTTCCAGTACAAATACACTACAAAAATGATTCTTAATTAGTATTTTTGTTTTGTTTTTCAGTACAAATATCTAAACTTTCTAAAACAAGAACGCATTTATTAGAAACAAAGGCCTACTATATATCTGAGATTGTTTTTACCATGTTTGTGACGGTATTATTATAGCTAACTAAAACCATTTGAAAATAAATATAATTTAACACAACAAAATTAAATTAAAAAAGGAAATAAAAAAATAATCCCCCCCCTTGTGTTTTTTTTTTTTCAACCGTTTCCTTTCGTTAGTTTAACTTCTGAAAATAACTACAACTGATTAAAAAAAAACTAAAACCTATCACACTATCTTAAAAAAATAAACTAATAAAAATGGATCCCAACGTACTAAAACTTATAAAAATATAATGTAAAGTAAATACTATTAATATAAAGTAAAGTACTCAAGAAAAAGAAGAATTAGTATCTCAGTTATACTAAAATAACACTGGCTTGTGATTACAGGATAAAATTATTTATTTAAAAAAAAATCGACCTGATAAAATATTTTAGATCTTGGCATAACTAGATGTATATTCAGGTCTAGAAATCACATTTAAGTAAAAACTTGAAACTACTGATCCCTGAAACTGATTTTGTGACACTACCTCTGATTTATCTGTAAAGCTGCTTTTGCCATTTATATTATATAAAGTGCCTTATATAAATATAGTTCGAAAATATACATGAAAAAATATAGTTGTTGAGGAAATGTATTAAAATAAGAAAAATGTCTGTTTACATCTTGATTTTTAGTTTATTTTCAAATCTGTTTTGTGTTAATTTCGATTTAAACTTTAAACCATCTGGTTGCTCTAAATGAGACAAATGTGAGATTCCTGGGACCATTTTCTCAGGAGAAACATCTGCGATGCATGAGACTTCAGCAGAATGAGAGAAATATTGGAGTTATTAACGAGTTGTCGTTGGTGTTTTTGTTTCCTGGAGGCTCAAGATGTCTTTGAGCATCTCTAGAGGACACTTCTGGCCCTTCCTCTGAATAGGAGGTCATTGTGTATGGGGGCAGGTGAGCAGAAGAGTCTCCATCGGTGTTTGTGGGTGTTTGTTTGTTATTTGGACGGCGTTGAGGAGGAGTGAGTGCAACACGAGGCTTTGGTGCCAGTGTTTTTGGTCATGCACGAATGCATGCATGCAGGTGGGCGTCAGTTATGAAGAAATAAACAAAAAGCTTTCATGTTCTTAAATAGGTCACGGAGACTCTTTGATATTGACTCACGCTGCTTGTTCACCGAGCGAGGGATGATGAGGGTCTCTCGTGTTCTCCAGCCGTTTCTGCACACTTTTCTCACATGCTGATGGTTATTATGGACATGTGGCGGCTCGGTCCCGTCTGATGGTCTATGATGGTCTATGAAGACGCAGGATGGGCTCATTAGTCGCCGGAGGTAAACACAAGCACAAAGACACCGGCTGAAGGTAATGATCTGTTTGCTCTTCATCAATCCCACACGCACACAAAGCAGCACTGTAAGCTCTATTTACTGCTGTTTGCTAACAAACTACTCACCCTGAGTACTAAACTTTGGCTCGTCACTCGTCTGCGAGACTGGCAGAGATGATTCCTCAAGTCATGCAGTCAGATGAACACAAATCAGCCACATACGGCAGCAATGTTATGAGAGCTGCTCACTCATTCAGAAAATGCAAAAATTGGAGAAAAAATATAAATGTGAAGGTTAAAATGAGTTCTCACAGACAAAGATACAAGAAACAAATATATATGAAAGGGTTGGCAACAGTGTTATTTTAGTTCATCGAGATACTAGTTTTTATTAATTATTTAAATTAATTTTTCATTTTAATTTTAGTTTTAGTAATTTTGTTGTGTGTTTGTCATTTTTATTAGTTTTATTTTTTATATTTCTATTTAGTTCTATTTATTTACTTATAGTATATTTTATGTTCTTTTTAGTAGATGGTGTTGTGTTTGTTTGTTTGTTTTTTAGTTTTAATGACATTGAAAAATAAAATTAAAGGTGATAAAACTCGCAGATGGGGGTGCCACGAAATTGTACTGAAAATTAATAAGTGGAGTAATACGTTTCCCATTACTTCAATCAAAATAATTTCTTAATTTTTTTAAGCTATACAAGATTCAGCTCTTTTTTTATTATTATTAAAATGACTTGACCAGCCAATTTGATGACACTTCAATTAAGGCAGACAGAACAAGACCTCTAATTTCTCATCTAATTTGATTCATAAGAGAAACACTCAGAGCACATGTGTGTCCTTCTTTGGCTGCAGACAGTTTTTGGACGCTGTGCTCCTCCCACAGGTGTCCGGCGCTCCTCAGGTGACCTGGAAACCGATGATTGATGACTTAATTTAAAGGGCTGCTCCAGTTCTGTGAGTGTTGGCTGATGAGAAGTCGATTTCAATAATCATACAATTCAAGCCATGATGATTTGCAGGGGCGATTTGGCCCGTTTGAAAGTGAGGTGTTGCATAAGTATTGATTATGTCCCAAAAATTGTTCAATCTCAATAAAAAATAAAAGTATTCAAAGGTTTCAAAGGAGGAAAAATTAAGTCTTTTCCAAACTATTCAGCAGAGGATCCCATATGGCACTGCATCATTATTGTGAACTCGACTCATTAAAACACAGCTGAGTTGCCAAACAGAACACTGTAAAGACTAAATGAAATGCAACCTGTTTTGCCTCCGTAATGTGATGTATTTTAGAATAAACTTGATTTTACCCATCAGGAACTGATTGGATGGTGTAAAGAATCTCTATGAATAGAGGCTCTAAAAGGTATTTTATTATTATTATTATTATTATTGTTAATGTGCACTGTTGAACTTTGCAGGAAGATGTATTGATACAGTAAATAGGGCCAATCTTGTGTTATTTTAGCATTTTAGTTTTCAGGCAAGGCAAAAAACTTTATTTATATAGCACATTTTATATACAACGGTAACTCAAAATGCTTTACGTAAAATGATCACAACAGGTGCTTAAGAAATAAAAGGGAAAAAATGATGAAAATTACATTTAAGTGCATTAGAGTTAAGAGTAAAAAGGGAGGAATACATGAATAAGATTCATGTCAAATATTGCTTTTCCAAATCAGTTTTTTTTTTACATTTTCATTTTTGTTCACAATTTTGTAATTTGGTAGTGCGTGCTTTTGTCACTTTAGCAGTTGTGTGTGTGTGTGTGTGTGTGTGTGTGTACATATATATATGAAACTGGCTGAAATGTATTATTTTTTTATATTTTATTGTATATTGTTTTTTAATGGTTTTAGTTTTAGTTAAAATAACCCTGTTTTGATTTCATAATGACTTTAAATATGTCAATGGGTTGCTTATAGCATAATTATATAATGCAGATTTTTATAATATGCCAAATTAGTTCAGTGAAGTTTTCACTTTATTGTTGATCAGTCAGAGTAATGCCACACTGAGATGTGTTTGGATTGTTAGTCGTGAGTTAATGCTGTATGTGGAGGTGCGTTTAGACCACACCAGCACTTTATTTCTCCATGAAAACAATCCTAAGAGAAAACAGGCTTTCTCTGGTGCGTGAGCTCTGTCAGGACTGACCTTTTTACTGCTGTTTTTATGGCTGTGCTTCAGCTTTGATCCGCTGCTGAATCACTCGCCACCAGGTTTGTGACATTTGACGATACACACATGAGCTCTCACACACATACAGCTCACTCGAAAATAGGGCACAGTGTGCTGTGTTAATATTGAAGGAATTTTCCATATTGATTTTTTAATTATGCTTTGTGTGTGTTTTAGGGTTAAAGGAAGAGTCCTAAACTTAAAGGAATAGTTCACCAAAAATGAAAATGTGCTGACCCTAAAATCCAAGGTCACAAGTAATCCACAGCACTCCAGTCCATCAGTTAACATCTGGAGAAGACAAAAGCTGAAACAAATCCATCATAAAGACGTTTTTAACTAAAATACGAGTCCATAATCCATAATAACGCTTCCTCCAGTGAAAAAGTGCATCTGCTGTTGTCTCTCACATCAAAATCCAGCCACATATGTGTTTAGAGCTGTTTAAACGCTGCTTGATCTGTGCAGATTTCTCTCCTGATTCACACCAGAACACTGACTCACTGGAGGAAGAGTTATTATGGATTATGGACTCAATGTAATTTAGTTGAAAACGTCTTAAAGGTGACATATTATGCCCCTTTTTACAATATGTAATAAGTCTCCGGTGTCCCCAGAATGTGTCTGAAGTTCAGCTCAAAATACTCCACAGATCATTTATTATATCATTTTGAAAATGCCTATTTTGAGTGGAAGCAGAAACAAGCTGTTTTTGGGTCTGTGTCTTTAAATGCAAATTAGCTGCTGCTCCCCGCCCCCTTTTCCAGAATAGAGCTGTGCCTTTACAGCTCAGACCTGCTAAAAACATCTGTTTTGGTTCTGATTATCATGTTTATCACGCTGAAATCATGCGTTTTAAACTATATTAGTTTAAACTTCTGATATAGGTTTTTCTGAGCGCACACATCCGAAGCACGTACACAGAAAGTGGCTGTCACGTGGCATGTGAGTACTAAACTAAGTTCTTATTCACACACAAGCTTACGTTAAAAACACACATGAGTTACAAAAACAGTCGGTTATGTCTGTGAAGGTAAACAGCTGGGAAATAAATCGCTTGTTTATTTTAGATCTGTGTGGCAGCAGCAATATACAGTAGTCGAAATAAATCAATAAATGCACTGCTCTGTCGTCTCCTCTGAGGCTGGGACTCTAAACAATGTTCAGTGCTCGTCTCTGCAGCCAAACACAGAACAGTTAGCGTGTTTTGCTCAAACTTTCGCCATGGCATTAGAACTGCTAGACTGTTGTCGCTTGCAAAATCAAAATGACGGTGCTGTGGGTGTAAACTTACAGATTAAGGGGCGGTAATATTATAATGAGATCCCTTTGCCACGTCACCAAGAGAGCGAAATCAGACGTTTTCTCAGACGCTTGCAGAAAAAGGCTTACCTAAACAAAGTGATTGGGTTCATCTTTTTCACATTTCCTTGGTTGGTAGATGCACCAGGGACCTGATTACAGCACTTAAAACCTGGAAAAGTCCGATTTTCATGATATGTCACCTTTAATGCTGGATTTGTTTCAGCTTTTGTCTTCTCCAGATGTTAACGCTGGATGAGGGCTCTGGATTTACTTGTGGGATTTGTGATTGTTTTTATCAGCTGTTTGGACTATCATACTGACGGCACCCATTCACTGCAGAGCATCCATTGCTGAGACACTGATGCAGTGACACATTTCTCCAAATCTGATGAAGATCAAACTCATCTACATTTTGGATGATCTGAGGGTGAACACGTTTACATTTTTGGCTAAACTATTCCTGTAAGTGGGTTTTTGTATTTCATGCGGTGTAGATCATGTTTGAATCAGAAATCAGTGTGTTTTAGATAGAAACCCTACAAGACGACTGATTCTGAAGTGTTCAGTGGCATTTAGCCTAAACCTCGTTAAAATTAGCAAAACTGAACAAAGCATAAAGAAGGAATGTTTTATATTGTATAATGTTATGTCTTGTTTTGCTCGGGTTTCCCAGCAGACGCTGTTCGGTGGTGTTATTTAGCAACTTTTAAATGCTCCAATGATGTAAATTACAACAAGATTACTTCTCATGATTACAGTAATGGTGAGGTGAGACGGCGAGCATATTTCGCGTGTTAGTGGGCTCCGTCTGTTTTTGCGCAGTGACACACTGTGGCGATTAGCAGGTAAATTGATATTTTGACCGGTGGTTTTTTTTGTCTTACAGGAGAAACGCCGTAATGGAGGTGGACTGTAAATAAGCAGAAGGCCTTCTTGACAAATGAATCCATTAACATTTCCCAGTGTCGCCTGGCAAGGAGACTTGCCGTTTATGGGGCAGAAAAAACAGGCCTGTAAATCTGACGATCGGCGGAGACCTGAAACACTTTATCTGGCTCTGAAATGGCATCTTTATCTGCTTAAATTAAGTTTTGATTCCTTGCCACATACGGTGTTGCAAATCACTTTTAACGCTGATATCAAGAGTGGCACTAAAGTCGGCCTGTGGCCATGAAAAACTGCTTTTTATTTTGTAGCATCCTTGTGTTGTGTCGGTCCGCATTTAACCCCTGCATATTCTCTCAGCATAATCTATCACAGAAAGATGCTCTAAAAAGTCATTGAGTCAAGGTTTATGGGCAGAATAAATTTCCAATTTAAATTTGGTTTTACCACCGTGTGTCAGAGAAGGATTCCCTGACTTCTGTTTCACTTCATAACGCCGGCCTGAAGTTAGCGCTTTAGAGACGCCGAGATTGATGGAGTTTTTTTTCTCAAGGACGCCCATCATTCGCTCAGACTGTTAACGTCTTTGTTAACGGAGGAGAAGAGCTGTCGCCAATGACTGACAGACCTTTCATCGTTAGCAAACGCTGAGTGACAGTTTGGGGGAAAAGCATCAATGAGCTGAGAGAGGTGAGTTTATGTTGATGTTGCTGTTTAGGTTTGATAAGAGCAGAGCTTCTCAAGCGGTTTGTCATCAGGATTTACACTGAAAAATAAAACTGGTGTGGAAACAATTCCCATGTACAAATTGCAAGTAAATTTCACAAATAGTTACAAAGAATTGGCAATAACACATTGAATTAAAACACATGGAATTAACATGTTGAAATTTTGAAGTAGACAAACCAAAATAGTATTTTCTTGTAACATGCACTCCAATAATTCTGTTTACAACATTGAAAAATTTGTTTTACAGTGTAGAATTTGTACATCCGGATTAAATAGTTCACTAAAACTATATATAAGATATATATATATATATAATATATATAGGATAAATGTTGCTTGAATAAATAGCAGTAACTCCCCAAAATTATGTGCTAAAAATAAACAAGAATTTAAATAAAAGTGAATACAACTATAATATATATTATATATAGAAACAAACCATAAAAGAGCAAAATTACAAAAGCATTAACTAAATTTAAAAAGTATTCCATTATTTAAACAGACCACAAATAGACATTAATAAACTAAATGACATTATTGATATAAAATAACATATAAAAAACTTTTTATTTCAAAACTTGTCACCAAGGCACATTTCTCATTTTAATTTAGTTTAACTTTTTTTGTACTGGAACTTAAACTAAATATAAAACGAAATTAAATATAAAAACATATATTATATATATATATATATATATATAATATATCTATAGATATATATATAGGTTGAAGAGTTTCAGATGCCAAAAGCCTCTAAGGCCGTCTGAAATTTTAATTCTAAAATAGCATTTTATCATTTATGGGTAAGTTCAGAATTTAATCTTAATGGCAATGTATATGGCTTTTTATCAATGAAAGTGAAATAACTGAACATAAACATAAGAGCCTGATAAAAATGCTAATTTTAGAAGAAAACTTCCAACGGCCACTTAGAAGCTTGAATCTGAAACCTTCAAAATATATATATAGATATATACTGTATATATATATATATCTAAATATATAGATATAACACACCCGCATTTTGCTAGCAAAGCAAAATAATAAAATATGTGAAAAAACACAATTATAAATTGCTAAACTAAACTAAAATGAACATGAAAATTAAAAAATGAAAGATTAGTTTAAAATAATACTATCCCATCAATACTAAAATAACACTGTTTACATCAATTGCAACTCAACACAGTGTCAAATTGAAATTTGTTATCTGTTCATGATTTTCCTTTTAGCTAATAATTCCCACACATTGGGTTATGCTTGAACCATGTTTATAGCTACTTACTGCAGGTGAGCTCATATTTTATATCAGCTGGGTTGTATTATTATTATTATTATTATTATTGTTTAATTTCTATGTGCAGAGAGAAAAAAATCCTTTGTGTGACAAATAAAATTAGATTTTTTTGTGTCTGATTTGATTTCTATTTGGCATGAATTTGCACTCTGCATAACTGGACTCGTGACCTTTGACACTGAAAAGCTTGTAAAAGCTGACGAGTTATGATGTGCGTTTCACATTGCTTTTCTCCTGCTGTCCGTGGCCCCTCAGAACCTATTTCTGGATTGACACGGCTGCAAAACATGAGGAGTATATTTACTCACTGCTGCTGCTGATTAATATCAGGCCAATTAATAAAAGCCTAATGGATTCTTAACAGTTTTACCGCCATATCAATAAAAAACGTACTTCCGCTAAATGGGGCATATGCAAAGAGCACTAAATGCCTTATTTATGCATGAATGTCAGGAGCATCTGAATTAATTCAGCTTTATCCCTCTTCGGTCTGAGGCCAGCCATTCGTTACTGAAGAACTGGACGAGCTCATGCCACATTACTGTGTGCTTTCACTACAGAATTTGTTAAAGGGTCATTCGCTTGAGATATCTGGCCTGGCAGTAAAATACCAGCCAGAGCCATTAGGTTTGAAGCACAATCCATCTCCTCATACTTTTAAAAAATGTACATTACAGTGACTCACAAAAGACACATTCATAGAGCCGATCGAGAGCTTCCATTGTGCAAAAACTCTTCAGACGCTCTAATATATGCCAGCCTTCAAGATAAAATGCATCTTTATATTAAGAGCAAATATTTAATGGTTTTATTTCTGCCCTCTAGAGGCTCCGTTCAGTCTTAGGAGTTTGTGACTTTTTGCAAAAAATCAGTTTGCAAACTTGCAGTTTGCATTTAAAGTCCGAAGTAAATCAAACCACACCATTTGCAAATGTAAAATATCTGCATGTATTACATTCACATATATGAAATATATTGTCAAGTGAAGTAAAAACATGAAATCTACTAGAAATTGGACAAATTTGATATATTAACATATATCTAGCCCATATATGTAATACATTTTTGGACTTATATGTCATGTACATTTACAGTATATCATCCTAAAACTCATGAAACCCTGTTGATATTAAATAAGGAAATATAAGAGATATATAGCTAGATAGATGAATAAATATATATGCAAACAACATATGTACAAAATGTACGTTGTTATATATATACGGTATGTATATGTGTGTGTGTGTGTGTGTGTGTATATATATATATATATATATGGAAAATACACATGGTTGCTACATATAATTGCATCTAAAATATGTGCATAATTAAAATATAATTTAATATATTTAGTACATAAATCAATATATACTGTATGGCATATGTCATTACAAATTGGGACTATGGGCGATTGTTATTATGTTATAAAATTCTAGTTTCATCTACCCAGGAAACAGTGGGGAAAAAAAAAGTATTTAGTCAGCCACCAATTGTGCAAGTTCTCCCACCTAAAAAGATGAGAGAGGCCTGTAATTTTCTCATAGTTGAGGTATACCTCAACTATGAGAGACAAAAATGAGAAAAAAAAATCCAGAAAAGCACATTGTAGGATTTTTAAAGAATTATGCAAATTATTAAATAAAGTTGAACGGTGGAAAATAAGTATTTGGTCAATAACAAAATTTCATCTCAAGACTTTGTTATATACCCTTTGTTGGCAATGACAGAGGTCAAACGTTTTCTGTAAGTCTTCACAATGTTTTCACACACTGTTGCTGGTATTTTGGCCCATTCCTCCGTGCAGATCTCCTCTAGACCAGTAATGTTTTGGGGCTGTCGCTGGGCAACACGGATTTTCAACTCCCTCCAAAGATTTTCTATGGGGTTGAGATCTGGAGACTGGATAGGCCACTCCAGCACCTTGAAATGCTTCTTACGAAGCCACACTCCTTCGTTGCCCGGGCGGTGTGGTTGGGATCATTGTCATGCTGAAAGACCCAGCCACGTGTCATCTTCAATGCATTGCTGATGGAAGGAGGTTTTCACTCAAATCTCACGATACATGGCCCCATTCAATCTTTCGTTTACACGGATCAGTCGTCATGGTCCCTTTGCAGAAAAACAGCCCCAAAAACATGATGTTTCCACCCCCATGCTTCACAGTAAGTATGGTGTTCTTTGGATGCAACTCAGCATTCTTTCTCCTCAAACACGGCAAGTTGAGTTTTTACCAAAAAGTTAAATTTTGGTTTCATCTGACCATATGACAATCTCCCAATCCTCTTCTGGATCATCCAAATGCTCTCTAGCAAATTCAGACGGGCCTGGACATGTACTGGCTTAAGCAGGGGGACACGTCTGGCACTGCAGGATTGAGTCCCTGGCGGCGCAGTGTGTTACTGATGGTAGCCTTTGTTACTTGGTCCCAGCTCTCTGCAGGTCATTCACTAGGTCCCCCCGTGTGGTTCTGGGATTTTGCTCACAGTTCTTGTGATCATTTTGCCCCACGGGGTGAGATCTTGCGTGGAGCCCAGATCGAGGGAGATTATCAGTGGTCTTGTTCGTCTTCCATTTTCTAATAATTGCTCCCACAGTTGATTTCTTCACACCAAGCTGCTTACCTATTTCAGATTCAGTCTTCCCAGACTGGTGCAGGTCTACAATTTTGTTTCTGTGTCCTTTGACAGCTCTTTGGTCTTAGCCATAGTGGAGTTTGGAGTGTGACTGTTTGAAGTTGTGGACAGATGTCTTTTATACTGATAACAAGTTCAAACAGATGCCAATAATACAGGTAACCAGTGGAGGACAGAAGAAGTTACAGGTCTGTGAGAGCAAGAAATCTTGCTTGTTTGTAGGTGACCAAATACTTAATTTACCGAGGAATTTACCAATTAATTATTTAAAAATCCTACATGTGATTTTCTGGATTTTTTTTTCTAATTTAGTCTCTCATAGTTGAGGTATACATATAATGAAAATCACAGGCCTCTCTCATCTTTTTAAGTGAGATAACTTGCACAATTGGTGGCTGACAAAATACTTTTTCCCCCACTGTATATGAATGTTAAATGTGTATATAATATAATAATAATATATTCAAATGTATGCACCTTATAAGTAACATATATATATAGAGCAATCTATGTAATATTTTACATTTCCGGTATGGACTTCCATTTAAGGTTTAATTAGATTGCTTCATGAAAACAAACACAGTATTTAGTACAAATAATTTTACCAGTCCATAGTTACTTTTCTAATATTATTTTTATTACTGCTTGCAGAAGTCACGAGTAAAAAAAAAAAAAAAGTCAATATTCTCACATAAATGCATTTACCAAACATTGTGAATTAGCATAATGATAATACAGGGAAAGACAGACCATAATCATAGTGCTCAGTATCTGGTCAAGTTTGCCCGAGTAATAGATAATGTTCTCTCAGGCCCATCAGCAACACAGCACAAAAGCAATTTCCCTCCCGCTGGTAATTCAAAGTGAAATGCCAGTAAGATGTCAGATTCTCACCGACATCATTGTTCAAGCCGCGCAAAACAAGATGAGTCAATGCATAAGTCATGCTTTCTGAAATCCCAGTTCATATCGAGCACTCGATTTAGTTTCCCACGTCCTCGTGTTCTCAGTTTGATTGATCGGAAATTGCACATATGGATATAAAATAAAGGATAAACACGATGAATGAATGCGATTGTGAATGGCTTGGGTTTATATATCATTTACTGTATGATATGTCCAGAAAAAGGTCCTAAAATGTGTCACAGAAAGTCCAGCCTTAAGGCCACCCAATTCAGTCCATCGTTACGCTTGATTTAACCAGCAGTTATGAAGGATTACAGTCCAAATAACTCTAAAAGTGGAAGAATAAAGGGATGCTGCGGCTCCTCGCTGGGAAGAGGAAATGATGTCACGGCGTGTCACCTCTGGTGCAGAATGAGAGCGCTGGGTGACATTAGTCTTGGAGACTCTGTACATGTTCTTTTCCCGGCTCTCTCGGGGGCTGTTTTTCTTCTGGGGCCCGGGATGGGAATAGGTCATCAAAGCGGGTTCATAAAAACTACAATGCCAAAAAGAGAGAGATATTACAGAGCTGAACCTTAGGGTGAGAGGGAATTATGTCTATTGTTGTGTTGCTGACTGAGACCTCTGACATTTTGATATTGCTTTAGAACACTGTATCATTTCAAAGTTGTAAAGCTTAAAAAATATCCAAGATATAAAAGATCTATGTTGCTTTTGAAGAGATGAACAACATGCCGCACAATTTAATAGCACATGCTGCTCGGGAGGATTTGTTATGCAAGTTAGTTTTTCTCTTTTTCCTTTTTTTTTTTTTTTTTTTTGTACTCATCTGTAGAAAAAAAAAAATAAATGTAGAAAATTGGTAAGTTGATGTGTTCAGATTTTTATTTTCTCTCAGCTAATTGTACTAAGTAACACTACTTTGTTTTGTCAAATTTGAATTTGTTCGTTTAGTATGTGCAAAATGCATAATTCAGCCAATAAATTCATTAAGACAACAACAGATTTCTTGTTCAGCCAGTTTTCATTTATTGTACATTTGCAGGATAATGATGTGCAAAAAAGTCTTTCCTTTTTGTTTTTACTTACAGACAACATTGTCAAAACAGTCTGCAAAAGAGACAAAAACTTGCAGTTTGAATCTCGTTTTCTATAGTTTGCTTTTTCAGGCCCCCAAAACGGCCAAAACACAAAAAGTTTTCCACTTTTAGTTGAAAATGGTGTCGTGTAAACGGCCTCTTAGTTACAATAGATTAATTTGTTTTGATAACTGCATAGATGTTACGTGAACTATGCTATCTTTGTTTGCCACTGCAAAAATGAATTCCTTACTTAGATTCTGTCTATTTCCATTACCAAATCTAACATTCCTAAAACAAGACACACTTATTTGAGAAGCAAAATGACTTAAAATATGCATCAAATTTTTGTTAGTTTTTGCTTAAAACAAGAAAAATATCTGTCAGTTGGGTAAGAAAAATCTTTTTAATTCAAAGGCAAAACAAGGTTATTTTTCTTGCCCCACTGGCAGATATTTTTCCTTATTTTAAGCAAAAAAAACAACAACAAAAAACAGAGAACATGACTTAAGACTTAGTATCTTAATCATTTTGCTTCTCAAATAGATGCATCTTGATTAAAAAATGTTTAGATATTAATACTAGAAAATAAGACAAAAATACCTAGAAAATCAGTGTGTGAGGGAGCAATAGTCCTCTAAAGAGAAAACATAGTTTTAAATGGTTGAACATACTGCAGCAGGCCTCAAGACTCAACACTCAAACCTCAAGTATAGCTGACAGTTAACAAATTTACATCACAACTCAACAAATAACTAACAATAATGGCAAAATAACAACAAAAATGAAGTCGGCGGACTGCAAAACAATAATCCTATAGTAACCACAACATGTATTAATGATTAACATTAACATTTCAGCAATATGACATTTTCTTTGACTAGTTGCATATGTGGATTATTTACTAGTTGGTGGTTTTTATGTAGTTTCAAGAATACTGCATTAGTATTTGAGACTCTAAAGGTTTTGTAAACTGTAAAATATATAATTGCTTTTATTTTTACAGTCTGGTTCATTGTGGCCAAACAAAAGCCTGTTCCCAACAAAGGGTTATAGAGTTGACCATAGAGTTTGTGTTCACAGAAAACCACGGCAAAGCCTCGGAAGACGCTGTGTACTTGGAATTCCATGTCTGAGATTACACAGGCAGGCCACCCATGATGTTAACCACTAGCCGAGTAAATGGGTTTTCTGAGTTGTCACTCAAGATTAAAGGCGGTATGATCTTACCGCTGTAAACAGCATTACCTCTGTCGGTAAACATTACATAATATTTACAGAGGCTGCTCAAGAATTTACATGGAAAATGTGAAGATGCATAAATCAAATGGAAAAAAACGTGACAATCGTGTCTTTGGTGACAATGCGGTGACGGTTTATCTAGTGCATTCTATGAAAAAAATAAGACAAGAGTCAATGTAACTGTCACACAGTTTACAAAACCTTCTGAGTCTCAAATATTAATGCAGATTTCTTGAAACTACATAAAACCCACATCAGACCAAACAGAATTCACCCAAATGTTTAAAAGAAGTGAGTTTCTTTCTTGTGTGGAACTTAAAAGAAGATACAGTTAACCAAACAGCCATTGACTTCCATAGTAGGGGAAAAAATTTGATGGAAGTCAATGGGTGCCAGCAAATTTGGTTGCCAACATTCTTCAAAATATCTTCCTTGTTGTTCATAAGAAGAAAGAAACTCGTACAGGTTTGGAACAACATGAAGGCGAGTAAATTATGATGAATTTTTAATTTTTGTGTGAAATATAATTTTATTTGTTGTGTTGTGATGTTAAGAGCTTGTCTTTTTACATTTGTTGATTGTCAATGTTCTTGAGGTTTGTGTGTCACTCTGTTCAAACGTTTAAAACTATATCCTGGATATATTTGCTTTGTAGGATAATTGTTCCTTCAGTAAATGCTGATAGGTATCATTCACTTACGTATCGAGGGTTCAATACTATGTTGTCTGGTGTGTACGATCGAAAGGTACAATAATTGTGTGGTTTACTAAGTAAAAAGTGTGTGGGGGGTGTGAAGGCGGGTAGAAACTGATTTATCTATAGGCTGAATGAGGCATTTTGCATTTAGTGAATAAACAAAGTAGTGCTACTTAGCACAATTATTGAGAGAACTTGTCTTGGATTTCTTTTTTTAATAGTGCAAACTGTTTATTTTACTGGCCATTTAGCAGATGCTTCATCCGAAACGACCGAACAGCCTTCTTGAAGAAACCCGAGGTTAAGTGTCTCGCTCCGGGGCACAATGGTGACGAGGTAGGACTGGAATTTCGGCAGCTCTCCAGTTTCTAGGTCACTCCACCTGGAGTTGAACCCACAACACTGAAGCCAGCAGCCCGGATCCTTAACCATTAAGCCATGACATCATGCATCATAAATGCAAACACAAAACACCTGCAGATAGAGAAGATTGATGAGCTGGAATCACAGATACAGTCTCCTCTTATCACGACGACAGGCCCGGCGCGCCGCAGCAGAATTTGCAAGCTCACTTCAGTTATCATGGTTTGTGGTTTTCTTCCTGTCATAATTATTGATCATGCGTTCTGACAAGAGAGCATGGTTTGGGCAATTAGCAGGGCTAAATGAATAACAGGAGGGCAGTGATAAGGAAAGCAAATGTACTTTAGGGTTTTGTTGATCAGATTCCAGAGAGGTTTGTTTTCCTCTTGTTTACTCAGTGTCATCAGAACCAAGAGTGAAACATTAACTACAATAAAGTCATTTTCAGACCTCTTTTTTTTTACTTTTAAGTCAGAAAAAGTCATACAATGGCAAATTGTTCTTAATTCACTAACCATTGTTGCTAAATCAAAAAAATATATATATTTATCTCTGTGTGTGCTGAGATTAATTATGGTTGAATTGTGAGCATAAAAGGGTCCTAAAATAAACAGAATAATAAAATATCCAAATGACACTCGAAAAGAACATTTGAAGTCATGAAATAAAGTCAAGTCAAGTCAAGTCACCTTTATTTATATAGCGCTTTTAACAATACAGATTGTGTCAAAGCAACTGAACCACATTAATTAGGAAAATAGTGTCAATAATGCAAAATGACAATCGTAAACACTTATTTTTCAGTTAAAGGCAGTTCATCATTGAATTCAGTGGTGTCAACATCCAGCTCAGTTCAGTTTAAATAGCATCTGTGCAATCATTTGCAATCAAGTCAACGATATCTCTGGAAATGAAGTGTCCACAACTAAGCAAGCCAGAGGAACCAAAACTCCATCGGTTACAGAATGGAGAAAAAACCTTGGGAGAAACCAGGCTCAGTCGGGGGCCAGTTCTCCTCTGACCAGACAACCAGCAGTTCAATTCCAGGCTGCAGCAAAGTCAAATTGTGCAGAGGACTCGTCTGGTTCCTGTGGTCTTGTCCCGGTGGCCGTCTTGGAGACAAGGTCTTCACTGGGGATCTTTCTCTGGGGCTCATCTAGTTGTCCTGTTCTCCGCTGTCTTTCAGGGTGGCTTGCTGGGGCTTGTCATACAATGGCAAATTGTTCTTAATTTACTAGCCTTTCTTTTTGCAAAATGAATATTTTTCTTTAAAATTATGTTTATTCTCATTCTACGGTGGTCCTTTATGATTACCTTTGAATTATGAGCGGCAAATGATCCTAAAAACAGAAAAATAAAATATGTAAATAATGTAAAAGGTCTGAAAATAAAGTCAAATCAAATCGTAAATAAATAAAATACTTGCAAAATACGCATATATCTCTATATTATTAGTATAGGTCTATAGCTCCTCCTTCATTCTACAGTATTTAAATAACGTAGGCTATCCTATCTCAGTATTTTCTTAGTCAGTTTTGGAGAAAGTTTTCCTTTAAAAGTAATGCATTACAATTTTGCGTTACTCCATAAAAAAGTAACTAATTACGGTACTTAGTTACTTTTTATGGAAAGTAATGTGTTATGTTATTTTTTGTTACTTTTTCTCATCTGGGCTGGGTTTGCTTTTTTGTTTTTAATATAAAAAGTTCTATTTTTTGGCAAATATATAAAAGCCTTTCACACCAGAAGTGAAATGAATGCGCCTCAGGCTGAAGGGAGAGTACAGTAGAATACAGAAGAAGACATTTCAACACTTCAGCAATAAACAAAGACACACAGATGTTCGTCTAGAGTAATTTTTGCTTATTAGTACGGTTGAACTGGATCATCGAAGCTCAGAAGCAGATAGAATGGGATTAAATACATAAAGCATATTTGTGTTGTTTAACATTTAATTATTGCAGGTTTGCGTCATATTCTGAGTTGCATTATTTTTATTCATTTTGAGGAATACTGAATCTGTGTGTTTTTGTGAGCGAGATGAATTAATGCATATTCATATTTATTTTAGAGCTACAGTAACATCTTCTGATGTCTCTCAACATGGGGACAGGAGAGCTGTCAGTCAATCAATTGGAATAAAAAAAAGTAACTTGCGTTACTTATTTGAAAAAGTAACTCGGATATTCTCTTGTGAATTAAAAAGTAATGCGTTACTTTACTAGTTACTTGAAAAAAGTAATCTGATTACGTAACTCGCTTACTTGTAATGCGTTACCCCCAAAACTGGTCATGAGATTATGGTTGAATTATAAGGTCCTAAATGCAACAGAATAACAAAATATCTAAATGACAAGTGAAAATAATATTGAAAGTCAGAAAATGAAGTCCTACAATGCATTTTTTTGCTTGCTTAATAAATTAATAAAATTGAATGCATGAATAACCCTCATTCTACAGCATTTAAAGTGCACCTAATAACACCCCCCGATGATCACTCATAACACGACCCACCTGATCAGGTGTTGATCCGCTCCGCGCGCCGCACCTGGGTTTCTTCGCACTGAAGTCGGAGCGCGAGCGGATTGGCTGCAGCGCCGGCGGCTCGCGCGGGGATCTCGCGCTCCTCCAGCTCTCCATCAGAAGGCGGGGAGCTCGCGCTGAGGGAACTTCACTGACAGACATCTACAACTCACCTCAGGAGCGCCGATTTACCTGTTTACAGCCGATCCGCGGCGTTTCGCGAAGCCTCGAGAGAACAGCTGCTCAGGAGAGGAGAAACGGAGGATATTGATCCCAAACACTTGTGTTTGACGGCCGTTGGTGGCCGCTTCTGTCAAAAGAGTGCGCTGAGGTAAAAACCAACGGATTCCATCAACGCTTCATTCCGCGAATAATAATCTCTCCGCCACAAGTTCCGCCGGTTTTATCAGAAACAAGATCTCCAGAGGTGCCTCTGGTTATTATCTCACCGGATTTCTGCCTGGTTTCGGCTGTTTGTATGATGGGAAGAAGTAGAAAGACTGCGAGAAGAGAGCGAGGCGGATCGGGACGCTCAGCGCAGATGATAACTGTGCTAGTTTTTACTATTTTATCGCTCGTCAACACCGGCTCGGCTCAAGGTAAGAAAACCTTTCAACACCAGCTGAATATCGTTCAGCAGAGTTCGCTGGATGAGCGAAAGTTTCGTTAAATTATTGTTCAAGGTCTTCGTATGAAAAGTTGTCAAATCAGCTTTATGCAGATGTTTATTCGGCATAGCGTCTGATTTCAGTTAATAATGCTAATAAGTCTTCATGGGAGGTACTCAAACCCTTCATTTGCTTGGATTACTAGTCAGATTTGATATTTCAGGCGTGAATTGATGTGGTTTTTGTTTGTAAATTCTGTGTAAAATTGTGTGGTCGAACATGTTAATTGATTAATTCCCGCCGGATCGGGTTTGTTTATATATTTAAACTAACAATGGCATTTGCTGTTAATATTATTTTTGTTGCAGTAGTTTTGATTTTGTTGTTTATATTTCAGCCAGGGTTGTCACAGTTGGTTAAATCGCTTTACATTGAATAATCGCGTGTGTGGGTTATTGTGGTTTGGTTTTAATTTTAGGCACGAGCTCATAGTGAGGTCATTACATGAGAAAACTGTGTGAGTGAGTGTGTGTGTGAGAGTGAGTGAGTGAGTGAGTGAGTTGTGAGAGTGAGTGGTTGTGAGAGTGTGGTTGGTGGGTGGGTGGGTAGATGTGTGTGTGAGAGTGTGTGTGTGTGTGTGTGTGTGTGTGTGTGTGAGTGCGTGTGTGAGAGTGAGTGTGTGTGTGAGTGAGTGAGTGTGTGAGAGTGAGTGTGTGTGTGAGAGAGAGAGAGAATGTGTGTGTGTGAGAGAGAGTGTGTGTGTGTGTGAGTGTGTGTGAGAGTGAGTGTGTGTGAGAGAGAGTGTGTGAGAGTTGAGTGTTTGTGTGAGATTGATGTGTGGAGATGTGTGTGTGTGTGTGGTGTGTGTGTTTTTGTGTGTGTGTGTGTTGTGTGTGTTTGTGTGTGTTGTGCATGTTTTTGTGTGTGAGTGTGTTTATGAGTGTGTGTGTGAGAGTGTGAGTGTGTGAGAGTGTGTGAGTGAGTGTGTGTGTGAGAGTGTGTGTGTGTGTGTGAGTGTGTGTGTGTGTGTTGTATATTGTGTGTGTGTGTGTGTGTCTGTAAGTGTGTGTGTGTGTGTGTGAAGTGTGGTGTGTGTTGAATGTGTGTGTGGTGGTGTTGAAGTGTGTGTGTGTGTGTGGAGTGATTTGTTGTGAGAGTGAGTGTGTGTGTGAGAGTGTGTGTGTGTGTGTGTGTGTGCTTGTGTGTGTTTGTGTTTGTGCTTGTGAGTGTGAGTGTGTGTGTTTGTGAGAGTGAGTGTGAGTGTGTGTGAGAGTGAGTGTGGGTGTGTGTGTGTGAGAGGTGGTGTGTGTGAGAGATTGTGTGTGGTGACATCTAGTTGTGTGTGAGAGGTGTGAGTGCGTGTTTTGTGGAGTGATGTGTGATGGTGTGTGTGAGAGTGTTTGAGGAGTGTGGGTGTGAGTGAGTGTGTGAGTGTGTGTGGGTGTGTCACGTTAGAAATGGGCAACCGATGTTTTTTGCGTTTGTCCTTTTATGCGCAGACGGATCTGTACCTTTCTGAAGGCTTATCGTGCTGCTTAATATCTTTAGTCTTGTTATGAGTGCTGAAATCTTGTTACAGGACCGTTTTCTGGCTTTAAAGGATAAGAGTATTTCTCTTTTGCTGTAAATCTTGTTTGCGCGTTTAGTATAGAAAGGACTTAGCGCGTTATTATTTATTTTTATTATATATATCCTATCCTATATATTTGTTGTTTGTGTGCTAATGTGTGTGTATGTAGTATGTAGGTGTGTGTGTATATTTTGATATATATATATATATATATAATATATATATAGATATTACACACACACAGTAACATACCACCAACACACACACTATATCACCACACACATACATATATATATAGATATTATAATAAATAAGTAAATAATAACGCGCTAAGTCCTTTCTATACTAAACGCGCAAACAAGATTTACAGCAAAAGAGAAATACTCTTATCCTTTAAAGCCAGAAAACGGTCCTGTAACAAGATTTCAGCACTCATAACAAGACTAAAGATATTAAGCAGCACGATAAGCCTTCAGAAAGGTACAGATCCGTCTGCGCATAAAAGGACAAACGCAAAAACAGCGTTCTGCTACATTTCTACGTGACACACACACACACACCCACACCTCACACACACACCCACTCACTCACACACTCTCACACACACACTCTCACACACTCACTCACACACACACTCCACTCCACACACCGCACACACACACACACACACACTCTCACCACACACACACTCTCACACACACACTCACTCACTCACACTCTCTCTCCCTCTCACACACACACTCACTCTCACACCCACACACTCACACACTCTCTCTCTCTCTTTCACACTCTCACACACACACACTCTCACACACACACTCACGCTCTCTCACACACACACACTCACTCTCACACACACTCCTCTCACACACACTCCTCACACACACACACCCCTCTCACACACACACACCTCCACACACCCACTCTCACACACACACTCCCTCACCCACACCCACACTCACTCTCACACACACACTCACTCACCCACTCACCACCCTCTCACCCACACACTCACTCACACACACACACACACACACATACCACACACACACACACACACTCTCACACAAACACACACACACACACACATTCACTCTCACACACACTCACTCTCACAACCCCCCCACTCACTCTCACAACACCCCTCACGTCTCACACACACTCACTCATATATATATACGGAAAATAATGCATAATTAAATCATCAACTTGTATTATAGATCATTTTACTATCCAAAATTCCTTTGGGAATATTTTGAGGAAATCAGAGAAACTTGAAACCACAAATATCCCCAATGGCCTCAATTCTGTAGAGATGTGCCCTGCTGGCATTTTATATTTATTAAGAGTTTGAATTGATAATTTACCCAAATTCCCTGTTTCTGTTAGGAGTAAAATAAATAGTTTGATTATTTTGCTATTGAGTACTACTTCTGCTGCGTGCTTTGATTGCATTATAATGAACTAATTAAATGAATTTTCCTCTGGGCACAACGTTGTGAGTTAAAAGTGCTTTCTCTACGCTGAAGATGCTTTCAAGTTTGTGTTTGTGGCATATCTCAGAGCTGATGCCGTTTGCTTTCTTGAACGTGTCCGTTCACTGAAGCGAGTGTGGGACTCCATTAAAAGGATTTCGCTGAATAATTGTTGTGCAAGTAAACCGGCAGCCATGTTCTTGACACAGAGAGATGACACACAGACCTCCTCCCTATCACAAGGCAGGTTTGTGAATCTCCTCCGAGCCACGTTTGACATTGACTTCAACCCTTCCTCAGTGGTTTACATGCAGTTTTACTGTACTGGATTCTGCTGATCTCGTGTTTTTTTGGAGATCACTGACAGAAAAGGCGTTGAACTTGTTAAAGTACTATTCTAGATTATGTACTATATTGCTGTATTATTTAAAAGCTACTTTTTTCCTGTAGCTCAGCGGCAGGGTCATGGGTTTGATTCCCAGGAGATGCATGCATTGAAGAAAAAGTTAAGCATAAATGCAATGTATAAGTCGCTTTGGAAAAAAGCATCTACCAATTGCTTAAATTTGTATTTATTATTTAATAGCTACTTTTTAAACCATTAGTTCAAACAGAAGAGCAATGGAAAGGTTGTGGGTTCGATTCCCAGGGAATGCTAAAGCTTGAATGCAGTGTACGTCGCTTTAGATAGAAGCATCTGCCAAATGCTTAAATGTAAAGTGATTGGGGATGTTCATTTTAACCCGTTAACCGACTGTAAGAATTTTTGACCGATTAATACAATCAGTTAAATGGTTTAAAAAGTCATTTATTTATTTCAGTAATTAATCAAAATATTTAAAAAGGTTTGCTGCATGGTTAAAATACGCTACGTGTATATAAAAAAATTGTGTTTTTTAGAAAAAAAAAAAAATTCAGAAATAGACCAAATGCCGACACGAAATGTTTGCAAACATTATAATAAACACTGCAAACATAGCTAGGCTATTTTAGTTCCCCTCACTCCACAACAAATCCTTTCAATTAACAGTATTTAGAAAAGAACCAGATTACAATAGAAAGCTATAAACGACAAGCCAAAACTAATTAATTTAGGTTAAAACGAAACTGAAACCAACGTTGGTTCTCTCATTCGACACAAAATCAAATGTTTCCATATTCGCGATTGTATTTGAATGCCAAAATATTTATTATGTAGCCTACTTCACTCGAGTTCCAATATCCACATAAAACAAAATGTTTGCATAACATCACTGTGGTGCGGTGATGACGCTTAACAGCACAGATTTGACTACATATTTAAACTGAGCAGTGTGAATTTTTCCATATGTTTGACTGACTGTATTTTATTATGATAATGAACAGGCTGCGTTGTCAAGGTAGCAAAACTAACTGTGTGTCCCTTTCTACAGTTGAGCAACTATCCGTTTATCCTAAGATAACGTAATTGTAAAAGTTTGCTTTTATTGTGGTACATTCCATAAAAACAAATCTTTGTGCTGTTTGTAATAAGCCTAAAGAAAATAGGATCCCTTTTGCCCTGTTCTCCTTCGCTCCAGCACCAAAATGAACCGAAACCTCTGCATACTGGCTAATTGTTGCACAGTTTTTTCTTTCGTTTTCTTAATTTATTATTTAAGTAAAATATGTTTCTCGTATGGCCTATTTATAATTTTTTTTTTTTTTAATTTTTTGTTTTGTTTATTTTATTAATATATTAGTTATATTTTATTATTATTTTAATTATCTAGCCTATCTTATTATGTTTTTCTCTCTCCGTGATGTGATGCATGTGAATCCTCATGTTCTGTTGTTTGCTGCATTTTGCGGATGTATAATTAATCCCCGGGAAACAAATGTTAGTTTAATTTTTAACGGGTCACAGACACTTATCTTTTGTATTTTAATTTAGTACTAATTTAAAATAATTTTGTAGGTTAACGGTTAATAATCGGTTAATGAGTGTCGGTTGTCGGTTAGGAAAAATAACCGACATGAACATCCCTAAAAGTGATGTTTGTACAATTATAGATTATGTACTAGCCTACTATTTATAAAAAAAAAAAAAAAAAAGTGATTACTGTAGCTCCAACAATAGATCAGCGGCAAGGTCATGGGTTCGAATCCTAGGGAATGCATGCATTGAATAAAAAGGAAAGCTTGAATGTAAGTTGCTTCTGCCAAATACATATAATTACATATAAAGTGATGTTTGTATTATTCTAGATTATATACACTATAATACTTTATTATTTAAATGCTTTTAAGTGAGCTTTGTATTGTAAGTGTTGCATGCTTCAGGCTCCAAAAACGCCAGGAATCGGATTGATAGAAACCCAATCCACCCTCGACAATTGTGCATAGTTAATGAGAAACAAGGAAAGGTTGAGGAAAAACTATCCCACTCCAGTGTCTGAAGGGCATCTCTGGATGACACAAGGCCGATTCCAGAAGCCCTCAGAGGCCAATGCCATTGACTGTAATGGGAACACGAACCAAGTCTCTTCGTGTCCATTAAGAAGTCGATATTTAGGGTGAACATTGTTTGCGACTAATTAATGGCCCATAGGTTTTTTGGATACTAATGAGCTACACGTTTCCGGTTCACATGGGGATCTTTTCGTGCTTGAAGAACTGCCCAGTTATTTATGCAGTTACGGCTACTCTGCATGGAAAAAATTCCCTCACGCTCCTTTCTTCTCCTGATCCCCCTATTTTTCACTGTCGATACACTTGTGTTAATTAAGTGTGTGAATTCCCACTCGTCTCAGTGTTCTCTTGACCCTGGAAACAGAGGAGAGAGCAATAGAGAGGGAAGGAGTGGCTTTATCAAGTACAGTAAAATCACTGACATCTCCACCACAAGTGTTTCCCGTCGCCTGAATATGAATAAGAGGCGACCGGTCAAGAGGGAGCGAGGGGGATAAAAAACAGCACTGTACGACCCTTGACAATACTTAGACAGGAGACGGTCTTGTCATCCGCTTTAACGGCAGAAGGCCGTGTGGATTTGGGGGCTGAAGTAGACCGGCTGTCTGTTTGAATATGCAGATCCTCTGCTGATGAAAGGCGAAGATCCCAAATGTGCATAATCCATTCTTGTACGTTTTTGTTTTCATGTAGGGTGCATGCTTTTTCTGCTTTCTGTATGCCATCGGTTCTATATGCAGTGCTTTTTTTTGTAAAACAAAGGCGCCTTGTTTGCTGTCTTATGTGTAATTACTGTTTAAAAAAACTGTGAAGCAAACCCACTGCCTGCTGAGTGCGTCAAAGTGAGTTCACTTTTTCCACGTCTGTCCTCTCGCTCTGCATGTTATGCGTCCTCTGAGCTTTGTTTATGGACCGGGGGGGGGGGTGCTTTTATTTTTAAGAAAATATTTAGCAAACTCAAAAAGAGACAAGGTTGGCGTAAAAATGAAAATGTTATTGCGATCATCATTACTCTAAGTGCTTCCCTCATTGCCTAACGGTCGGGTCTCAAGGGCTCTACTAAGGTTACAGCCATCGTGGTCGTTCTCCAAGTATGTTTGAAAACACAAAGGCTTCATTGTGTGCCAAACGGCTACTATACTATAACCTAGCGCCACCGTGTATCGTAATTCCCTCGTGATGTAGGCCGTTTTTTAAGTTTGAAGGAGAAAATGAGACTTAATGCGGTCACGGGCTGGTGAAGGTAAAGGTCGAGCCAAACGGTGTGTCATCAGAAACTCCTTTTTTGTCGCCTTGTGGGCATCAGCACTACACGCTGTTTGTTGGCCTTCCCCCGTGCTGAGGATATTTTTTCGTGATAATTGCTGTGAAAGGCGTGCTGAGGTTGCAGCTCTCCTCTTCTGACGTCACGTAGCGCGCCGGCTGTGGAAAAGATGTATTACAGTATGCATGTGCCATTGTCTACGGCGAATCGCGCTGTATCCAGCTGCGCAGGTAGGTGAGCGAGCAAAGTCACGGCAATGACAACCTCTATTCGTAGCAAAAAAGAGAAAAAGCAGACAGGGAGTGGAGTGAGCGCAATTAATCACACACTGTCACCCTGTAAACTACAGGGGAAGCATCAAAGTGCAGCTTTGGGTTCTATTAGCAGTCCATTAGTGGAGCCCGGCACAAGTGTGGCTACTTCACAAGCATGACGCCGCTGAAGTGACCGACCTGTCTGTCAGCAGATCTCCTTTTCCATCGTGACACGAACACTTCACTTTAACTTTACTTTGAACACTTTACTGAATTGAATAAACATTGAACTGAATTGAGCTGCATAATGATAATGTTGTCTTCTTTAGAGCAAATTTGTTTCAAAATTTATGATTTTTTTTTCATTGTTATTAAATTGAATTCAGTTGAATAATGAGTCAAATTAATTTCATAAGTGTTGAATTTTGTAACATTTAACAGTTAAGCTGGATTGAATCAACTTTGAGCTGAACTGAGTTGAATGAATCGCATCCAAAATAAAAGTTTTTGTTTTCATAATATATGTGGGTGTACTCTGTATATTTATTATGTATAAATATACACACATACAGTATATATTTTGGCCGAGATTATCGGCGATAGAGCCCTGTCACTGATATATCGGTATCGGCGAATATGCCGCCGATTTGAATTGTTTTTTTTTACAGAACATATAACGCAGATAAAATAATTTAAATGGTGTAATTACTTAGTTTGTCCCGCAGAGTGCGGCTCCATTGGTTTTGCTACTGGCGACATGGATGAAACGCTTTAAAGCTTAAGTCAATGGAAAACCATTGAAACTTTGAACGGCCATATCTCCGTAACGGCGCGGCAAATCCACAACAAATTTGGGGGATCTCTTCAGCTCAAGGAAACCTCTCGAATGTGAATCGAGTGTACGTCTAGAGGCCCTCTTTCAAATGAGACCACCCCCGCGTCGATAGCCCCCGGGTTCGGGAGTTACGGGTGGTTCAATTCGCGGTCCGGCGCGTTCGTGAGATAGTGACACCAGTCAACACTTTCACTTTAGTAAGGAGGTCTCTTGTTCAGGCAGTAGCATTCAAGCATTGTCTTATTCGACGTAAGTGCCCTGCGAAGTGGACTTCACATGAAATTCCGCATGATTCCAGTTCCAAGGTAACGTACACGTTAAATTCAAAAGGCATTAAAGTGTGCGAGACGTAAAATTAAATGGTATTTATTTACAGAGGTATATTATGTCACAATTCTCTAGTAAGTTTCATCTGTGTGTGAGGACAGTAGCGCAAATCCGTGAATGAAAGTGAAATAAACTTCAACGGAATAAAGTTGAATGGAATTGAATTGATTTAAAGTTGAATAAACTTCAACTTTACTGTTCAGTGCACTGATGTCAGACTCATTTTGGATAAAGTTTATTGTTAAATTGTTAAAAGCCCTGCCTCCATTACATATCTCTGTCACTGTTTGATCACCACATTTGAGTGATCATTGCAAAAATGTGTTTGTGTATATATAATCTGTTTATGTATATACTGTATTCTATAAATATAGTACCAGTCAAATGTTTGGACAAACGAATGGGAAAGTGTCCAAACTTTTGACTGGTCCTGTACTATAATATACACAAAGAATATCGGCCGATATATCAATATCGGTCTTTTTTTTTTTTTTTTACTCCCTAATATCGGTATCTGTATCGGCCCAAAAAAACCCATATCGGTCGGGCACTAGTATATAGATATATATACATATATATTTTTTTACACTGAAGACTGTGCAAAACCACGTTCTAATTCGCGCATTTTGCGCAGCTCGTCTTGACCAACGGCTCTGTGTAGTTAAGCTCTCATGTTAAAGACGCACGGGATATCTTTACCACTGATTACAGAACCGCCTTTCTGACACAGCGCATTACTATCGCATGCGATTTATTGTGAGCCCTAATATAAAATAAATATATATAATATATATATGATTATATATAAATACACATACAGTATTTTGAAAATATTTACATGTGTATACATTTATATATTTATATTTTTTACATATAAACATAACATTTTTCTGAAACATACATGTATGTGTGTGGTTTTTATATATACATAATAAATTTACACAGTACAACACATGTTATGTAAACAAAAACTTTTATTTTGGATGCGATTTTAATCACGATTAATCGTTTGACAACACTATATAATTGATCAACTTATTAAACTGGATAAATCAACAATGAACTGAATCAATCTGAATAATGACACTATTGTCCTCTGTAGAGCAAATTAGTTTCATAAATGAATTTTACTACATTGACACTGCTATTAAACTGGATTAAATCAACATTAATCTTACTTGAGCTGAGTATTGACACTATTGTCTTCTATTGAGCTGCTTGTAGCTGAAATGAAGTAATTTCATAGTTTACACATTTATTGAACTGAATCAACACTAAGCTGAATAATGCAATTATTGTCTTTTTTGCATCATTTGCATCACTGATTCTGTAATTTTCTGTTTACTTCTGTGAAGCTGCTCTGTATCATATAAAGTGTTATAGAAATAAGGGTGAATTCATACCATGCACTCGTTCGGTGACGTGGTCATGTGTGCTATTGAGTATGGAGTAATGTTACGCTTATCCTTTAATGTAATGAGTCGCGTTGTGAAATCCAAACCCAAAGGCTCTTTGTTTTCCACTTACAGAAAGGCTGCTGCTTGGAGAATCCTCAGTGTCCAATTATAGCTGAGGATCAGAGAAATGTAATTTACAGCCCCTGCTCCTCATGGAGAGGGTAATTGTGATCAGGAAATGGAGAGAGAGAGAAATTAGTTATTACCAGTTAAGGGGCTTCCACTCAGGGCAGTTATGGAGAGGAGAGTGATGCCCTTTTTACAGTTTGAAGGATAGAGTTCGGTTTTTGGGAGCGGACGACGCCCGGCCGTAAATGTGCTCGACCGCATACTGCCCTGTTGGTAAACGGCGCCAATCTGAGGCTTTAGTTTCATTTAAGAAGGTCAGAGGTGAAGGCTGTCATTTTTCTGCAGCATCGAACCGAAACTAGAAAAAAGGGCTTTAAAACTGCTAATAAATTTCTAGTCACACAAGTCACTTTTTTTTGGAGTGTGTAGACTGAAATGGTGTTTTCTTGTATTGCGTACTCCAATAATCTGCGTTATTTACGAATAACTTTTTAAATAATTTTTTATAGTGTAGTTGCGTTGCCCACTGAAGTTTATGGAAACTTGTTGATTACGGACTAAAATAATAATAAAAAAAGACAATTGTCACTTTTTATTTTAAAATTCTGACTTTTTTCTAGGGCTGCCACTAACGACTATTTTTATTTAGATTAATATATCGACTAATTTGATTAATCGATTAATCTAAACAATTAATTTCCCACAAAAAAATCAACAATTTTACTTAAGAATATTTTATTAAACTATATTTCATTAAACCAAATGAAATCCAAAAGTAAAAAAGTAAAGTGCAACATAAAGTGTCCATCTCATAGTCCAAATCACTGAAATCAAAGTTAAATCATCTAGTCAAAAATCAAAAGCACTTTTTGAAAGGAGTCTTGACCAAAAATATTTATTTACCAGAATTTATTAGGATAAAATGTAATGTGCAGGATTTCTAAAAAAAAAAAAAAAACCTTTTAAAAACGTTTTTATAAAATCAATTAATTAGAAATGCTTTTTGATTATTAAAATTTAATTGAACCATTAAAACGGAAATCCGGAAAATAATGGAAAACAGAATTTGGTAAAGATAAAACTGTAAAACTCAATTAATTAGACTTTTTGATTAATAAAATAAAATTTAACCATTAAAACAGAGTATAGAAAAATGAAAATGGAAAAAAATGAATCTGGAAATAAAAACGTATTTCATAGGGCCCTATAATTAAAAATTTTTTTTTGTGGTAATAAAAATAGATGTTAGTGAACAATAGCCTTTAAAATACTTAAAAACATAGATAATCGCAATGGACATATAATTTTTGTTTCAAATAAAGTAACAAACAAAAATCCTATGGTTTTATGAACAAAGTTGTTAAAATCATAATTTCGTATAAACACTAGGCTAATGTCTTACGCATTACAACAAAGGCCTGCAGAGGGAGCGCCAACGGCCTGACGATTGTTTTTACACATTACTGTGCCATCTAATCCTTGTTTAATATTGACCAAGCACCATTTCATTCAATGTCCACTTCATCTTAATATTTGGACCCTTTCTTTAGGCAGAAATGCTATATCCCCGTAATTAAAATGTGTAAACTCAAGAGTGAGGGTTTGAGCTTATTTTGAAACCGGGATGTTTTCTCCTCTGTTTGCGTAGATTTATAAAGGATTTGCCTTAAACATCTGATGAAATGGCGTGCGTTGCGTTCCTAGATGAACGTTATAATAAACCCAAACTCACAACAACATGCAGAGATGGAGTTTGAGACGCTCCACACGTGTAAATGATAACAGTTCCTGTGGAACTACTGTGAACGGAGCCGCTGTGTGACGCATGTACTTAACCTACACATGTATTAGCATTTGTAATTCACCATTATGCTTATGTTCATTAGTGGTTAAGCTTAATTAATGGTTTTTAATATATCATGCAGCCGTGGAAACGGCTAATACTTGTTTTGATACTTCTCGCTGAGTAATGTGCCACTTCCGGTATTTTGGCGGTTAGTCGATGCGAGCAAAATGAAGTCGAGGATTTTTTCAAATTGAATAGTCGAATAAAATCCGCGAATCACGACAGCCCTACTTTCTCCACATCTGAGATTTTCCCGTGATTCTTTTTTTTCCTTGGAATTCTGAGTTTACATCAGGTATAAATCAGGTATAAATTATTTTGAATTCTGAGAATTGTTTTTTTTGTTTCCACGACCAAATAAGAAAAGGTAATTCTGACCTTTTTTCTTGAAATTGTAAGTTTATATCTCAAAAGTTTACATCTTGCAATTCTGACTTTCCCACAAGGAAAGAAAAAAAGTGAGAATTGTGAGAGAAAGTTGCAATTTCCATTTTTATTTCTTATTCTGTGGCAGGAACAAGCTTCCATAGAAGTTTAATGTATTTGTGTTGGAGGTTTCTATACACTATAGTAGTAGTGATGCATAAAATAAGCCAGATCATTTTAATGCATTTTTTAATTCTTTGTTGAGTCATTTTGTTTGCTGCATCTAGTGGTGCAGAAAATACGCTCTTCACCTCTGACCTTCTTAAGTGAAGCACGTGCAACCTTTGTCTTCCAACAACAGAGCAACAGTCCTGCAGTAAAAGCATTTCATCTTGGACGGTTGTTCTTGCATGTTTTTCTTGTCATTGTGGCTTAATAGCAGAACACAGTTTTTCGCTTATTGCATGCGCGGCTATAAAAAGCACACAGACCCACCAGAAACACCGTCAGTGCTTTGCTTTTAGCTCCACTGTCGTGTGATGGCTCTCCCTGTAGGCACAAAGTGGTGTCCAATCAAACAAGAAGCCTGCTGGGATACTGTCACAACGTGCACGACTGAGTTTACTAGCAAGCACTCTTATCGTCACTTAGTACGGCAGAAAAATCATATTACTAACCCTTAAATGCTCAGCCATATGCTTCCTGACTATAGAGCCGACAGCGTGTTGTACTGTGTGAATTCGCATGTCAGTCAAAGAAATGCATGCAATCCAAGTTCTGCAAATATCCACAAAGCCACTAAAATTGCATTTGCCAAATTATTAGTATTCTTAGCTAATGCATAACGCTTGACCGCCGGCCAAATTGAGCATCATGGGATGGGTTTTTGTTGTGCATACTGATGCATGCGTCTGGTGTAATGAAAGGGTCGTTCACCGCTGTTCACCGTAGAGGGAGGCCGGGACAAGCAATCACCGCCCTGCTGGAATCATGGGAACATGAGACCCACGCGTTTCCATTTCCTATCTTCACTTTATCAGCCTCCTGGCTCTGTTATTCTTTAGCTCGGCAGACAGCAGATGAAAGCATAGCACAGATAAATGTTTGCGCTTTCTTGTTTTTATGGGGCTTAAATAAGAACATACATTTACTTGCTACTTTGAGGTTTTCACTGGATTCTGCTTTCCATTAAAGGCCCCATGCAGCCAGAGAGATGATAAGAGGTCAATGTAAGTCCTACTGTTGACTTGGCTATAAAGTGGGAGCTCAAAAGGGGGCTGAAGGGTCTGGTTCGTGATGGGTCATTAGAGAAGCGTCGCCTCAGGCCAGGCTCTCCGTTTAAGCTTGATCTTACTTGAAGTTTAATGCACAGACCTGCAGTTGTTTTTATGATCATGGACAGGTGCTTCATGGGCAGTAGAGAAGCTCTTGGTTAAAGTCAACATGAAATGTCGTTCACAACCAGTTTATTTCTGCAATGTAAAAGAAAGTTGACCTAACTTAAAATAAGTCAATTTGTTAAGTTAACTCAACTCAACTAACAACTGTAAACTTGTTAAACTTTGTTTAACATTTAGCAATGCAAGGAGTTGCAAACCTCACGTGCTTCATCATTACGTTAAGTTGAAATTTTTTCCAAAGTTGTAAATAAAATTATTGGAGTACGTTTTACAAGAAAATATTGTTTTAGTCTTTCTACTTCAAAATTTCTTGTTTAGTTAAATGTGTTACTTGTCATTTCTTTGTAGTTTTTTTGTGAAATTTACTAGCAATTTCTGAGTGAAAATTGTTTAAAAGTAAATCCTTTACTTCCGACGCTAGGAATTCTGGGCCCTGTGCACTGAATTTGCTATGGGGTCCCCTGAAAATCATGTTATTGGGAGGAGGGGGGGTCATAAATTTACTTTTTTTTTTCTTTGGAATAATATACGCAAATTGTGCAAAGTAAGACAGGAATTGTTATTATTCATATTAAATCTTTAATATGTTGCATTAGGCTATCCATTCATTTATTCATTCATTCTTAGTAATTTTGCAGTGTGTTTTTGTCATTTTTGTATTTTACTGTTTAGGTTTAATTTATTTTTATTTCGGTTTTAGTTTTATTTTTGTGTTCCAACTAAATTATTTCAGTCGGTTGGCAAAGCAACACTTCTAGATTTCTACTTTCTATCTAACATTTATATTTTATTTCAGCTTCATTTCGATTAACAAAAACATTTTAGTTTACGATTGGAACATATGTTAAGAAAGTAAACGTTAGTGAATGAGCAGAGGGGCCTGGCGTCAGGCAAACCGCATACAGGAGGAATTCAGCAGGTTATTATTCTCCATTTGGAGCTTTTTAGACTGATCCTCGCATCTGGATCGCGTAGCCTATCAGTTCCCCGTCAGACAGTGATGAAGCGCTTGCCTCCTGACACATCCTCAACCCGGCCCAAACATGTTTTGTCAGAGAGAATAACTAAACCCAAGGCCCGGAGAGCACAAGCCCTGTCAGATAAAGATGCATGAATAGCAGCCATTCATCTCTCCAGAATCAATCTTCTGGATAATTCCCCCCATATTTCTTCTTTTTAGTTATCTACAAAACTGCCAAGCAGAGTTTTAACTGTTTCCCATTACGGGAACGCTTCAGTGAGTGCGTGTCACAATGTCAATGCTTAATGTTGTTTTTTCGGCCGGTTAAATGAGGTGCTAAATTAGAGCTGCATATTGTGTGATCCGTTCGGAAGTGTGTAGAATATGTAGTGCAGAACAAAGTAATGGGAATTTATCCCACTTTTAGCCTTGATTCATGTTCTCTCGCATGTTCTGTGTTTTCTCAGATGCAATAGCCGGCCTCGTGCTTCTCTTAATCTTGCTGTGTGTTTGTCTCTGTTTTCCATGTCTAAGCAGTTGCTCTGTGGTCGTACCATTAGTTTATCTGCGTGTGATATCACACTTCGTAAACCCAAACTCAGCACTTTCATGTTCAGTCACATCTCCAGGCCCGTTTCCCCAGGGTCCCGCGAGCCGCGAGTTCTTAACTGGGCCATCCTCGCTGGGGCTAATTTTGCGGGAGCCCAATTGAGAATCGTACAGTAGTAAGTCTCCTTAATGAAGGCTTTCTGCATGGCCTGATGCCGTCGAACCTGCGATCACAACAATGCCACGACCGTGTGAGAATGGAGGTCGTTGAGATGAAGTGCAAAGACAAGAAGCGGAGCGCAAGGAGAGCGTTAAACATCGTTAATCACAGGGCCCTCGACGAGGAATGGGTGGGCAGAGCGACAAGCCCCAAAAGTGCATTTAATTGTGTCCTTTGCTGCCACGTAGTAAAAAACGCCCGGAATGCAAAAGCAGCAGAAAAACGTCAGGTCGGAATCCTCTGATTAAATCTTGAGCATTTAAAAAGCCCATTAAAATAAAACTACTGGAATGAAAATCCCGTCTCCTGTGGGCACTTCGTACGATGTGAACATTCCCAAACAACAACAAGAAGTTTACCGGCCCCAACGAAGACCTCCAAACATAGACAGGGAAGTAGATAAATAATATATCCTCTTCTAAAGTGATCGGAAGCGTAATGGAAGTGGCGAGCGGCTGGATAAAGTGGAGAGTCAGCATTGCACAGGGACCAGAAAAGTGACTTTGTGTTATTGACAACAACAGCGACTCAGAGCAGCCATTTCTGGCTTCTTGTACAAAAGCTTTCCTCTGAGGTAGTGCTGGAGCTGTTAGTTAGGGATGGGTGGAGGTAAGACTGTGTGTTTACAATGGGACAGAGACTCGACATAGACTCCTATTTACAGCTGCACAACTGGTGCATTCATATAGATTTAAATCACAGTTTTGTGCTATTTTGAAATGGTCTCGAATGTGACGTAGAATTTTATAAATTTTTTGTTTGCTGATTAGAATATTTGACTTTTTTTAAACTGAAGTTTAAATGATATAATGCGAAGCTGTTTTTGCCTTATAAAATAAAAATATTTAACATTATATTTAATATAATGCATTCTCAGAAAAAAGGGCAAAAATCTGATCTTTAAAGGTACAACAGCTTGTCACAAGGGTAGCACCATAAAAAGTGACATCTTTGTGCCTTAGTCATACTCACTATGAACCTTTTAGGTATAAATAAGGATTTCTCTTTTTCTTTTGTTCTTTGATTTACGTCAATGACAGACTTCAGCGGGTTTCACTTTAAAATCAGCGCTGTCTCTTTAAAACCTGATGCATATGACGCGGATCTGACACACATCCGATTTTCTCCCAACTCTTTACGGTCATTTAAGATTTTATAACTCATTTAAGACTACGTTTACAAGGTAACTTGCCAAAACCGCGCATTTTGACATAATCGTGTGTGCTTTTGTTTTCATAAGAAGCGCTACTGGTGAGCTGTCTGCAGCGGCTCAGCGTCTGTGTACAGCCGAACTTGCAGCCTTTCAAACTATTATACTTCACTGCACCGTTTAGGCGGCGTAACCCAGGTATGTGTCGCCGCATTCTTGAGTTAGAAGAATAAAGAGGGGAAAAGTTAATCTTCCGAAATGAAGCAGCAAAATCTTCTCAGGTAAAAGTTATTAGAACCGTGTCTAGGGACAAGCTGGCCATCACTCTGCTCTGACCTTATCAGTCCGTTTGTATCCTATTAGTCCATTCGCTCTTGTCGCTTATGATGCTAATCACAATGATCTTGTTTTCAGAAAAGATAATTTTATTCGCTTATGTCAGAAACAGCGAATCTCTTTTAAAACTGGCTGTTGTTTTTACTTCATTGTATTGTTATAATTCGTAAAAGTTGTACCCGCCAACTGGCGGTTACATGGACTCGCCAATGTTGATTTTTACTCGCATTTGGCGCTTGGCTAGTGTTAATTTTAGGCCCTGTGTTGTGTGTGTGTGTTGTGTGTGGGTTATATATATTATATATATAATATTATATATTCTCTATATATACGAGCGAACCACTGTTGAACAACTCGCTGGTCCAGCGCACTTTGCTCTATACTGCTATTCCTGCAGCTCCCGGATGTGAAATGCCAAATTTTCTGCTGAATTTGAACCACTGAATTTGTGGAAGTGAATTTGTAAAGTGAAATAAAATGGACCAAAATTTGTCAGTCGAATATTATACATCATATTTGTAAACAGATTGAATATTTTGGAAGTGAATTCTGGAATATGAATTATTGAATTTTTAATTATGAAAATGTCTGTGAAATATTTTTAATTGAAATATTCACAGCTTAAATAAAAGCTATGTTGAATTTCAGCCCCTAAAAATGCAAGCTCTGTTAATGCAATGCATTATTTTTTCTTTTTTTTTTGTTTCAAAGACATATGGCATAATTTTTCTTCCATAGACCCATTTTTTCGGCAAAATTCCTGTGTAATTAACTCTGCAGTGACAGTCATATACTGATATAGTATGATATAGCATTACTCATGCCGCCCACCCGAGTGTCGCTGCCATACTTTGTTAATGTGTATGTGCCTGTGCATTCATTATTAACTGGTGACATTTTTAGCTCTGCCTGTCTGCAGGACGCAGTTGGTGGCTTCTCTCTGTCAGTCAGGGGTCATAAACTCTGTGCCGTAATGAGCGCTGGCTGATTTGCCGTGCATTAACTTCTCTCTAACACACTCTCACACAAACGCAGGGATTCACCCATGACACAGGGAATGTATCGATTCCTGGCCGAGGGGCGCCGGGCGACCCTGCCAGTTTTTTTTCGCTGGCGCTGGACCAGCGAGTTGTTTAAAGGGAACAGCGGTTCGCTCGTTCACGAGTGTGAAGTGTAGAATGCCGCTGCCGTCCTCAGATTTGAGTTACAGCCCTTTGAATGCTTCCCTTCAGTAGCCGTGCACATAAATTTCACCCGCCGCCCACTTTTACCTCTCGCATTTGTGAGAAAACACGTCAGTAAATCTCCACACGGTTGTTCTTTCAATAAAACTGCAAAAGTTCTGCACTTTGCTGGTTACATTTTTGTGCTTTATCGTTGTTGTTGTTGTTGTGAGGGAAATGTTTTATTGTACTGCCGCGTTCCAGCGCTGAATTCAGCGCCAACAAAAGCAACGATTTGGGCCAGAAAGGAAGAGGAGTAAACAGGAGGAAGAGGGAGTGCAGGATAGAGCAAACTCTCCGGTTTCTTCTTAAACTCAGATATATTAACCACTGCTGTTTTTGACCGCTTTTCTTGCTATTTGGATATGGAAATTAAAACCTCAAGTCACAGTGTAACAGAGATTCAGCAGAGACTCATGTCTGCAGCTGCACAACTGGTGCATTAATATAGATTTATGATGTGCAGTCACAGTTTTTTGCTATTTTATAACAGTTTCAAATGTAAATATTTTTTTTATTTTTTTCTTGTTTAGCATTTATTTTTTTGCATGCAAGTGTTGCATAATGTGAAGCTGTTTTGCCTTAAGTTAAAATTTAGTATTAAATATTATTTAATACACATTCAATTATTTAACACATTCACAGAAAAACTGCAAAAATCTTACCTTTTAAAGGTACAACAGCTGGTTAGTGCCATTAAAGTGACATCTTTGTACCTTATTTATCACTAAAATTATGATAGTAGTACCTTAAAAGTGCATATAACTACGCTGAAGTAATAATGTATAGTGTGTGTTTGCATGATATGTGTGTTTGGGTGTGTGTGTGTGGCGTTTCCCCTGCCATTATTTTAGGGGGGCGGCCCGCCCCCCCCAACTGCATCCCCTGCCCCCCTTGAAGGTCAAGTTAATTTTATTTAATATTTTCTCTATAGAGCCAGATCACAACAGAAGTCATTTAAAGTTACCTTTCTTATAGAACATGTCTATACCTTGTTCTTTCATTAAGCAAACTAATAGCCTTATGTTATTTATCTTATTTACACGACGGCATGTCAATTCTGTCTCTACATTACATGGTCGCGCTCTCTGCATCGCGCAAAGTGGAGTTCCGCCCCGATGCGCGCACACACACACACACACACACACCCACACACACACACACACACACACACACCGACACACCCGTGAACCCCCCCTCCCGTAGTATTTGTAAATATAAAGCCGCAAAACGATTCATATTTAAATATGAATTCTGCGTGTCTCTGTGTAATGAATGGCGCAGACGCGCGCGGTTTTGTGTAGTACTCTACTGAAACGCTCGTGACGCTTGCGGTAATATTAACATCTGCCGTCTCACTAATAAGGACATAAATACACGAACAACATCTCCAGAACTGCTCTGAGAGTCACCGCCTTCATCAGCATTTGACCGTTTCATTTCAGCAAAACTATCCTCATATCATACACACAGAAGCATAAAGGTATTCACAGAAACCTGTCAAAATAAAAGTTTGGTTTAATTTGAGGGCATTGGCTGTTACTCACATATTACTATTGTTGAGTAGAATGTACGTAACAGGCTGCTGCTACTACTACTAAAATTATTAAAACTTCAATATATCTTCAATGTTTTAATTGCAATATTAAATTACCTTTATTTTCCAAAAAAAAAAAAAATTTTTTTAATTTTCATTACTTAAAAGATAGATTAAATTAATATTATTCCTTAAAAAAAATTTAAATACACAACACAGAATTTCTGAGGGGAAAAATCATTAGGCTATTGTAAGAATAAATGAAACATGTTTTATGCTTTTTAAATTAGACATGCTAAAACAGAATTTGGTTACAATAACATAAGGTTGGACAAATAAAACATTTTATTGGGCCCTAAACGTAATATTTGTTAAAATTTTAATAAATTGATGTTAAATTGTATATACATTTCATGATTTTACTTAGTTAGGCATGCTATTTGATTAATACAGTTTTATTTAACCATTAAAAAGGAGTCCATAAAAAAAACGGAATCTACCCCCCCCCCCCCCCCCAAAGCGTAAACTAGGGAAACACTGGTGTGTATATACTTAATGCAATCATTATTTTGATTTATTTATGATTTATTTATTGATGTTTTGGGGGCATACACCCCTTTTCTTTTTAGCTTTGATTTTACCTCTAAAATGTATTTTTATGTAATTTATTTAATACATTTATTTTATTTTTATTTATGTTTGGTGTGTGTCATAAATCCTTAAAGGACAAATTTGGTACCTTTCTTTCCCTAAAATGTATGTATATATTAATGTATTTATATCCATATCCATAGTGTCATATATCTATATATATAATATATTTCCTCTTCTCTAGCTTGATTCTTTTTCTTGCTATTTGTTTATGGAAATCAAAACCCCAAGTCTGTAAAACAATAGCGCAAAAGCTCGCATTTTGCACCTGCACATATACATGTTTCCTTTTTCATCCCCTCCTTGTCATGTGCAAATGATTTTGTGTGGAAATCTGATCTCTTTTGTGCAGCGTTTAGTAGGAACGCAAGAAATAGCAGGGACAGGCCGCGTCTGGTTTCAGCCGATTTCTCATTCTGGCAGTTGTTTCCACACTGGTTGAATTTTAGCGATGTAGGCACATGAAATATGGGCATGAATATTTACTTTCTAGCTTGCGTTTTCTCTGGTTTGTTTTCAGTCGTGCCTGACAGAACACAGGATAGAGTTTCTACAACCTCTGCTCAGACTCTCAAGAGTGTAAACAGCCAGCGAAATAGAAATGAGTGACATTCAAGAGCTGTTTTAATCAGAAAGGAGTCGACAGTGCAGAGAGGGTCACCGTTAGACCAAAAACCAGAGGCTTGACTGATGCATAAAAGACCAGGCTTTCTCGGAGAAGGAGTGCCGTCATTTCGTCTCAAGTGCTCCTGAGGCTCTGTCTGGTCTGCCCTCACATCTCCGTCTCTTTACCTTCCTCTGGTCTTTCTTCAGGTTCCCGAGCGCAGTAGCCAAATGCACATTGACGTACTGCGAGTCTGTGATGGATAGTTTGTGATTTGTGTACTTCAGATCAGTCACAGTCACTCATTGTCTGCGTCCCGGTGGTCTCGGGGTTACAGAAAAGTCCCTTGTGTTGTGTAATCTGCAAATGATAAAAAGCATTTTCCCTGCAGCCGCAGTAACTTTATATCATTGAGCCGGCGTGCCTGGATTTTTCCCCCATATTGTTGCGATTATGTGTGCGTGTGGGTTGTAGGTGAAAACAGTAGCCCCATTTTCTTTTCTATTTAACCAGCTGAATGTGCTGTAAGAGCCGTTTTGTGAAGGGGAAAAGCGCCGGTTTGAGTTTCTCACCAGATATGGAAGAGATGAAGCAGATAATGATTTGTTAACTAGGGTCTCGCATGGCCTTTCCCAGCCTCCCCGAAGATGAACTTTTCAAGCGTTTCCATTTGCCGTGCGCTTTGGATCTGAATGGTTTTCCATGCTCATAAAATAATTGTTTCTATGAGAGAACAAAATCATGAAGGTTTTTTTTTTTTAAAGTGTGCTCAAAACAAAGAAATGTAGGCCATATGCAGATTTCAGCAGCATAGTTTCTTTGTACGGCTGGGTGCTTTTTGATCATTTGTTCGTTTTCATTCTCTCAGCTGGTCGCAGAATCTACAACTCGCCCCACTCATCTGTGCAGTTCTGTGGGCTGCAGTCGCTAATTTTCCCTGCTGCATTATGACTCATATGAGCACTGTATTGAAATTCCACTTACTTATTTTTATTTGTTTTTTTTGCAGTTACTTCAGCTGAACTGCTGTTTTTTTAACAACTCTGACTTGCATTTCCCATTGATTTGCACCTCTCACCAACAGCGATGACATCATCATAATTATATTGTCATACTACCTTTTCTTTTTTGCATACATGGCTACTTGCATGTATTTGCTTATTTGCTGAATTTGCTTACTGAAATTACAGGCTTTTTTTTTCTTACTTCACATATATTATATATAATTGTAGTTTTTATCAGTCTCAATAGGGCATCTTTATTATCTTTATATATTAATAATAAATTTGAATACTAATAATACTAAGTCTTTATTGTATACATATATAATTCTATATAATCACAGATTTTTTGGCCAGTTTATCCCTACTACATAGCACAAATATGGAAAAATTATGCTATTGTTTTGTTACTGTTAATACTATATATCTTTTTTAAAAATACTTAATAGTTTTTTATATTAGTTTTTATTTTATTAGTTTGATTTGATTGCATTGATTGTCTTTTTATTTCTTACATTTGTCTACATTGCACAGTGCTATTATTCTCCGTAAGCAGAACTAGCATTTATCCACAATTGAGCTATACTTTTGCTATCTTTCAAGCACTTCTAGTCTGCTTTTTGTCCTGTTTTGCATTAGTTTGGATGGCTGCAGTAGCCCAGACTTTTCTGCTCCGATCAGTATATATTTAAGCGGCAGCTTCGGATGTGGCCTCATACATCATTTTGATGGTCATAACCCAAATGGCTTTGCCTACGGTCGTGAGTAGCCCTCGTCAATGGACAGTCTCTTTATTAATTGCATTCGGGCCTTGTTTTGCCCTGTCGTGTCTTTTTTTTCCTTCCCCTCACCTCTGAAGATAAATAACCGTTCAGCAGAAGGTTTCAGATGGTAATTGACAGGCGGCACTAAACAAATTCACTTGCCCTCCTCTGGGCCTCAGTCGCCCCTCCCGGCCGAGTTCCATCTAATCTAACTAATGCCCCGGTTTTTGTGCTGGAAAGTGAATTAAAAACAGCCAACTCAATAGCTGATCCATATCAGGCTGCTCGTTGCATGCACATTAGCTGTTTTTCTGCAGCCCCTGTAATTGTGTTACACCACTTGGAGGCTGTAATTATTAGGAACATACAATCTCCCTGCCGTTGTTAATCGCAGCCTCCGCGGCCCCGAAGGCTCCCGATACCCAGATTAAGGGCCGATCCGGATGGAAGGATGGAGCGCGGGCCGAAAATCTCCCCGAAGCCACAGGCGGCCACGGAAAGCGTCTTTGCGAGGGGGAGTTCGCTTCTCGGGTTGGTAGATCTTTCCGGGAAGCCTTCCACTAATCAGCATCTTTCTGCTCGCCACCATATTTCATCCCTATTGTGCTCCACACCCAACAGCGTGGCCTGTTTTTCTCAGTCGTTTTCTTTCCTCCCTCCCCTCCGGCTTCTCCAGCCCTTCATGCCTGCTATCTGTCTTCATTCTCCAGCCAAGAATATGCTGGAGAACCACACCAGGCTTATAATCTCCTGCTCTCATTTCTCACTGCTGCTTAGAGAAAGACTCTTTCTTTCTGGGCTTTTTTCCCCCTCCAACTTTGAAAATAGCTGTTTGACGTCATTAGATCTCTCCAGCCTCTTTCTGTAAAGCGGTTTGTATGTTTAAAGGTGAAGTGTGTCATTTCGAGTGTCACCAAAATTACATGGCAAAGATAATGATTGAAGTTTTTCTCCAACACCCTTTCTAGGATTGACTTTGAGACAATTTTCACTTAGAAATTGCTGGTGAATTTCAAATAATTACAAAGAAACGGCAAGTAACACAATGAATGTGAGATTTTTGTAGAAAAACTGAAATGGTATTTAGCCGTCATGAAATGCCATTCGCAACCCATTTTATTCCTGTAACGTGTTTCTGAGTGAAATACGATGTTCAACAAGAAACAAAATGGCTGATTTTTATCCATCAGGAATTGATTCTTTAGAGCTTTCAAATGTATTGCTTGTAAAGAGTAATTTTTATATCACAGTAAAAATAAAGCAATTTAATGTTTTTTTTTTAGTGTCACTGAGAAACTAGTTTTTTTTAATGGCTTGAATTAGTTTTTATTTTTGTGTTTTTCATATTTTCATTTGTTAATGTTTTAGTAATTTTGTTGTGCTTTTGTCATTTTTATTATTTATGTGTTTTTGAATATGTCTGTTTTTATGTCAGTTTGACTTATTTTAGTTCATAAAGTTACACTAAACAAAAACGAGAAATATTTCATTGGCAACTATAGCTGGAATAAAATGCTTTTAATAAATAATGATAAAAAAGTTACATAATTTCAGTTAACATTAATTTTAAAAACAACAACAACATGTTTATATTATATATATATATATATATTAGGGATGGGCATTCCAAGCAAAAATAATATTAGAAAATCGCAGGGTATTATTCGATTATTATTTGAAAATCGCACCTCTCCCCCGCATGTACACACAAACACCCATAAACTGAGAGAGACAGAATTCACACTTTCAATCTGTATGATAAACTGTTTAATTCAGAAGATAGGCTACCTTAACTCAAGCCATATATGATTGTAACGTGCTGAAACATATTAATATAATAAACGCAACCGAATGATGGCACTTATTAACATAACAGTCCGTCGATTAGCATAAATGAACTGCTCATAAGGCTAGGACATTTCCATTTAAAAAAAATGGAACCCCTAAAGGAAATAGATACGAGATGGGAGGAAAAATATATTTCAATATCTTCTTTCGCAATTATATCGTTGGGTAATTACTGTATATAAACTGCGGGCATCAGGGAGCTGATATTAATATGCGGGGCATTTAAATCACTTTTGAACGCGCGCTTGTTTTTTTTAATTTCACTTTCGAAATTCGCGATCACACGTACGGAGCAGCAGTACTTAGTACACATTTTACAAGATTAGACGTTTGTCAGTGGTGCTCAGGATCTGAAAATCATTCGCCATCTTCCCCAGTCATCTCTTCTAACTCTCTTAATGTGGTAAGTGAAATTGTATGTCCGGTAATGTAACAGGCTACCGCTAGCAAGCAGCTAACCATGTCCCTTTAGTGGCTCCGTATGAACCGTCTTTTGGTTTTCCCGCGCCTTTCTGAATCCAGATTCAGCCACACCTCTAACCCAGTCGGGGGTGTTTGTGGCCCCTAACCGACTCCCCCCCCCCCCCCCCCTTTATGTGACATCGTGCCAAGTTACTGTAAGCGTTATATGCTACGCAAGTCTTTTTTTTTTTTTATGCCACGCAAGTCTACAGTGTGCGCTTGAGACAATGTGTTCTTCTGTTGTCTTTGACGGCTTTTAGGTGCGTTATTGGCAGCGCCACCCTCTGCTTGCATGTCACCACCGCATCAGCACGGAAAACATCGGGAGATTCTTTTTAAGCCAATAATCGCTCAACCTATTCTATAATTAAATCAACTAATCGAATATTTGAAAATTGTGACCCATCCCTACTAATATCCCTGTCAAATACCCTGTATTTACTCTTTAAAAGGTTAAAATCACTGTGAAATCCTAAATATGTTGTTTGTCTTGATTTAGCTATATTATGGAAAGTTGATTGCAATGTTATCAGTTCTTGAATTTTGAGTGTTTCAAGGCTGATGTGAAGTGTTCACAGCCCATTTTATTCCTGTGATGTGATGTGTTCCTGAGTGAAATGAGATATTCCACAAGAAACAAAAATTTTGATTTTATCCATCAGGAACCAATTGTCTTTGTAAGTCCTAACATGACGATTTGGTGATGTCAGACAATTATGACCTGGTCACAAAGTCGCGTAAGTTGTTATATTTCAATGAAAGATCATGAAGACACATCTCGTACATGTACTGAATCGATCACAATACTGCGGACATACGACATACTCCAGTAACCTTTATTTACAGCTTCAAATAATAATTTTTTACAGTGCGAAGATAATGGCTAACTACAATGGTTTATTTACAGCATGCATGTAGCAGATGCTTCTATCCAAAGCAACTTTCAAAAGCAATGCATCAAAACAAGTATCAAGCATTCACTCTGAGCAAGTATTTTAACACAAATTATAGCCTGCCATGCATTTGTCACACGCTCAGATTTTTCATGTTTTCTCTGTGTTTTTGGTGGTTTTGGGCATGTAGACGGAGGAATGCGTTTAATGTGCTTAATGTGTACGTACAGCGTCGAGCGGGAGGGATGGAGGGATATAATCACTGGATCGTTGCGTCTCATTTTACATGATGCTCACTATGCTTTCGACCGACAGATGAGAGATTCTCTGTGAGAAACAGCATCGTGGCAAAGATCCGGTTACGTGTTACTGGCCTTACAGTTTTTCAGAGCTTGCCAAGATGGTTGCTAGCTTAGGGACACCTCCAAAAACTGCAGTAACAATCTCTGGGTTTCGTTCTTAGTGTCATGCATTTTAATCTTATGGAAATGAGATTTATATTTTCATCTCTTGAATCTTAAAGCTTTCAAATAATGTATTTGTCATAAATGTATGATTATATCACAGTAAGAATAATACACTCACAGGGACTTTCAGGTCACATGCCAGTGTTATTTTAGTATCATTGATAAACTATTAAAGTTTTTATTAACATTTTTATTATAGTGTTATTTTATATTTTCTGTTTTCTTGTAATTTTGTTGTTTTTCTCAGTATTATTATGAAATATGGATTTTTATTTCAGTTTTAATTTGAGTGATTTTAGTACATCAAGTTATTAAATGAAAATGTTTCTTTGGTAATTAGCTAAAATAAAATATGTAAGTAACAAAGTTTTTTTTAATGGTTTTAGTTAACTATAAAAACCCTGCCACATATCCTGCATTTGTAAAGCTACCCATTAAAATGTTAAAATTGCCTTGAAAACCATTTAAACTTGTTTTGTTCCTGTAATGGAATGTGTTTTGCTGTTAGCTTTATGCAGTTTATCGTTATCTTAGTTTATGCTATGGAAATGAGGTTGATTGCAGTATTTTCATCTCTTGAATTTTTAATTAAGCTTTCAAATGATATATTGGTTGTTATTTATAATATCACCATAAAAGTAATGTAAACACACTTACAGGGACTCTAAGGCTATGTTTAGCCACCTTGAAATGGTATTCACACCCGTTTTATTCCTGTAATGTGATTTGATGTGCTTATGAGTGAAATATGATAATCAAATCTTGATTTTATCTATCAGGAATTGATTGTACGGTGTAAAGCCTCTCTATAAGACCTAAAACGAGGATTTGGTGACCAATAGGACCTTCTCTCAGAGGTGGATTGAGTTATATTTCAATAAAAGGTTATGAAGGCACATTTTTCTCTTTAGAACAGCACACATTGATGAATCAATCACAATAGCAGGAAGGTTTATTAAGGAAGTAAATGGAGTGTATTTTGAGTTGCTAGGTAATACTGAAAGAGACGTGTGGCTCGCTTTGTTGCTGTGTTGGCCGTCATCTGTTCCAGTCTCTTTAATGGAGACCCCTGAGTGAATCCAGAGAGCAGCTCTTTAAAATTTTATAACTCTTAACGGGCTGATTTATGATGATGGGCCGAAGCGCAGTTCTGCTGCAGCAGAATTTCTTTGTCGATACGCAGAGAACAAAAGCATGACGATTTGGCACTGACAAAGTAAAGCAAACAAGAGTCCCCCGCGACCTCCGTCTCGAACCTCTGACCTCTACAAAGTCACTTAAATCATTATCTCCCCAGCCTCTTTCTTCACAGCTCTACCTGCCAGCTGACGTCCCGTGATCAATTACGACGGACAGGGGTATCCATGTCTGGGACGCTCCCCGGGGGCGGATTTGTCAGGGATGGGGGGTCATCAGATATGCAGCGTAGGGGTGGTCGGGCATCTTGCGCACAGACAGAAGGTCGTTTTGTCATTGTCCTTGTCTACTTCGCATTACTCACCGGTGGGGTGGGTTAATGATAAACCGATCTGGCCTGGAGAAGCAGTGAGCGCTGTGACTGAGAGCCGTGCCAACGACCAGAGACAGCCGAGAGTGTCTAGAGTGGTGATTCAGCCAGGCTCTGACAGATAATCCCTCAGCGGGAGAAAAGGGGAGCATCCGTGGGAGAGATCCGCTCGGGACGACATTAATCCTGCTGTTTATTCTGTCAGTGTCGGTGTCCCTCTCTGTCAGGTGCGCCGGCCGAATCCAGGACCCCGTTCGGCCGCCATCGCCTTCAAAGCCATGTTTGTTTTCGCTGGAGCGTCTGAGTGATGTTAGTCTCCTGTAATCCTATTCAAAGCCCCTTCCTGAGCCGCCTCTGTTTCTTGGACGGCTAATTAAGCACATTAGCAGCAGCGTTAAAGCTGGCTCATCATGAGCAGGCTGGAAGAACTTTATCTTATACTGTATGTTCATTTCAATTCAAACTTGATGTTGACTTGAAAAGGTTTTCTGTGTCAGCTGCCCTCGCTGTCTGTTTATTCATTAAATATGTTGGCTAATTTATGATTTCGGTGTAAGATGAGAGTGCTTAATTTGTTAAAGCTGTCCAGATTTTTTCCCTAAATTAGCACTTTGGCTCAAAAGGCCTACGTCAAAGTGATTTCAACTTTGAAATGATCTCTGAGAAGTTGCTGTTGGAGTGCAAACAAGATTCATGCAGGGTTGTGGTTGCAGTCTTGCAAGCTTTCTTGTTGTAAAGTTTAACCTGCTGTTTGGCTAATATTAGCTAGCATGAGACGTTCGAGAGTTCGTGTTTAAAAGACAGCTGTTCGTTCAGAAAGTACTTTTGAAAAGTGTTTACATTATATAATTCACTATATTTTAGGACAGGGATTCCCAAATTTTTTCAGCCAAACTCGTTAGATATTTCAATAATTTAACTACACATTTGCATGTTATGGTTCTCTAATGTTGGTTAATAGTCAGAAAATTAGCAAATGAACAAATAAAATATTGCACCCATTTAATGAGAATTAAGTTATTTACTTTTTGGTTGATTGTATTATATATTTATTTTGTATAGTTGATTATACTTTTTTTAGCTTTTATGAATCAGCAGCTTTTCAAAAACCACTTAGTAAATGAGTGGTTAATTTATTCACTGTTTATTTACTTTCAAACTATTTTTTTCCTTGAATCAGAAGTTGTAATTTATCTTGTAGGTTATTGGTTTGATTCAAGAATGCATTATTTATTCATATTTAGAAATGTCCATGAATGATGTTCATATTCTGGTTGTTTAAAACTTAAAATGCTGGTTGTCATGTGTGTTATGCATACATTGTCATTGTCATCTATAAAACTGCAAATGGGGAAAATGGATATACTTATAAAATCCAGGCCACTGAAACAGTAGGCGGTCACGGCTGCGGTCTATTATCACAAGATAAAAGCATGTATGTATACTTTTCCTACTTAAAAAAACACGCACCTCAGGTCACACACAGCAGGGTCCTGTAGCCGTACATTCATGATATCCTGTACGAACCCATGGGCCGCCCTCTCTAGCATTGATTTACTGACGAGTGACTCTTGGGTAAACAGTTTAATTTCCTTGTCCTGTGCTCTCTCATCTCTTCTAATGTGATGCAGGTGAGTGCCAGAGAGGAAAACTCCTCCGGCGTGATCTAACCCAGTCTCCAGTCCTGTAATTACATCCCCAAACACACCCCGGGCCCGCTCACAGTGGGGCAACGGCGAGTTTAATCATTTGTCCTTTGATTGTCCCATCTAAAGAACACGCCGGGCAGCGTGTTTGATGCAGAACATGCAATGCTTTTTGTTCTTGTAGCCCGCTGTCGTATCTTATTCCAGACATCTGTTCAGTCGTGACCTGCTGCTCTTATGTTTTTTTGACCGAGGCGTGTAGGGGGGTTGTTTTGTAATATTGCAAGAGTCTATTTTACAGACCATCTTTAAAAACACAATTTAACCTGGGTCTGTAGCTTTGAGGCTGACATCTATATGCTACTGTACTCCTAAACGCTGACATATGCTTTTACAGCTTACACTTTATTTTGATGCTCCACTTTAAACATTCTGCTGACTCCAAGTAACTTTGCAACTAGTGGAGTATTAGTAGACTGTTAGGTTAGGGTTAATAGAATTAGGGTTGTTTCCCAAAAATCTTGCAAAGTTTTCGGAAATTTTCCACCCCTTTGCACCACCAAGTAAAATAAGCTAACATGTACTTGCAAAGTTACAAATACATTTAAATATTATGTACTTAATAAAAATATCTTGTAATTGTACTTATACTACACTGGTATAATTTTGTGCTTAATGCACTTTAATTGTGTGAAGTATATTTGATTGTGCTAAAGTGGAACTATTGCAAGTGTACTTCAGGTACACTTTAAATATCTTGCATTTAAAGACCGGTATTATTTAAAGATCATACAATCCTCATCAGTAGGGACATTAAAAACACATTTTAGGTTTAATATTAAGAAATGTGTAATCTGCAGAAGTAGTATTTCAAATAAAGTTGAATTATGATTTTTATATTTGTTATGACTTGAGCGATATGTTAGTAAATAGCTAATAAATTTGAACTATACTTGGTATGAAATCTGTTTTAAAATATATGACTTTTTTACTTGGGTTGTCAGTAGAATGCATGTTGGGGTTAATATTCAGGGGGTTTATAGTCAAGGGGACCATCCAAATAAAGTATTACCAATTTACACTCTTTCTGTTTCAGGAAAATGGGACATTTTTGTCTTTAGACTGAGAACATCTGCTCCACTAATTCTACCTGAAAAGCACTAGCTATTGCTTATGTCCCGCCCTAACTTCCTGTTTTAACAGGAAATGGATCATCATAGGCAAGAAAATTTAGTCACTGTAGAGCAATTTGCCCAAGAACTCCAAGTTCTCTGCAGCGGCCGCTATTGTCTCTGATAACATAATTGGGTTTCAGGTACGACCCCCTTCATGCTCAAATTGCTTTTCACAGTATGAGGTACGGCGTGGCTGCAAATGTGCCACGTTGAGAGGAAAAACAAGAACAACTGTGTTTTCACATAGTTTCTGGTGCTCCACGGACGTAACTGCTGCCCTTAGAACGAAACAAGAGCATAAACAGTCCCTTTCCCAGCATAGACACACTTGCATCTTTTAATGACATTCAGGTTTTTTCCTGCTCTTGTTTTTGTTGTTTGTATCATTAGTCTGGTTTCCATTACATATGGCGCTGCCCACAGTCCACTCCGGGGAGGCTCACATGCTATATGCAACCACAGACGACAGACTGTTTGCCAGCTCCAGCTTAGGATGCTCCTGATGTCATTTCCTGATCATCCGACTCTTTTTGTGTTTGTGCCACAGTAGACGCAAGGAGGCTAAATGTCCACCCAAAGATAACCTCCCAGAAGGTCAGCGGACTCTGTAAACACCAAACAAGAGCACCATTGACCGAACCGAGCGGCATGACGCCCTTCTTCCCCTCTGGCCCAATACCTCTCATCGTGTTTATTCTGCTACTCCAAATATTGTTTCATCACTTTGAAGAAAAACAGCAAACAGCCACGAGGGCGTCTTTAAGGCCGGCGTTTAACGTGGTACAACGTCCAGCCCAGCGGGGTTTGAGGTGCGCCGAACTCGTCTGAATCAGTCCTTTGATGCTGACTGGCCTTGACACAAACAGTGCAGCCTTTCACAGCCCTCACCCTGTTGTAATTAACTTGCTGAAAACCTTTTCCACAACGCGTTTTTTTTAGGCGGCTTTCCACCGCTGCTTGTTCGAATGGGCCCACAGGGATGTGGAGAGGATCGCGAGCGGGAGAGGGAAAGAGAGAGTCAGTTCCAATGAACTTTTCTTATCTTTTGCCCTTTAAAAATTACAACAGAGTAAGACACTTGACACAGCAGCACAAAGAAGCGACTCTTTCCCAATGTGCTGATGTTAAGCCTCTTGATTCTTTCTGAAAAACTCTTGTGGATGAAACGTCACCGAAACAAACCAAGAGAGACAAAGAAAAGGGGGAACGAGTTGGTGCATCTAGAGTATGTCAGTTGTCCCGTGAAACTCACTATGTCATAAAATAATTGTGGGAAAACTCGCAGTGTATTTATAAACTGCTTCCTGGAAGCAACTGGGAGACAAATGGTGCGACGCTCCAGAGTGCTCTCATAAAAAAACAACAGGACCGAGACCGAACCCCTGCCGTCCTATGAAACGCACTGCAGACATGCTTGCTCTGTTCCAAAACCGAGTGAGCTACCTACTTAGACAGCATTTTAAGGTATCATGCTGGCTATTTTTTAAAAGCTAGGCTCGTTAATTGTGATGCCTTTTAAGTTATCTTCTTTTCACCAAACTCTTAGTCAGCAATCACAAAATGCAGAGCTCTGTGAAAAAAGAAATTGGAAAAATTTCAGAACAGTCTAATTAAAAGTGGATATGCTAAAATCAATTGTGAGTCCAGTTCCCTGTCTGATTTTTGTGTTGCACTGCCAATGTAGAGCGTTCCAAATCAGTCATTTGTGCAAATTTCAGTACAAAGTCCAGCATTCACAGTACAGTTAACATCCATGTGCATGGGTCCAGTCATTTTTCTTTGCACTTTTGATGCTGCCTTAGAAGTTACCTGGAAGTGGAAAGAGAGGCTCCTCGAAACACTGCTAGAGAGTCAGTCTTAAATATCTGTCTTGGGCTAGTCTGCCTGATAAATGTTGCCCTGTGTGGGCTTTTTTTTCCAATTCGGACCAGATAAGGTTCATTAAAGTTATTTAAACTCTGCCATGCATGTCCCCAGACCACAGAATAAGCATTATCAATGTGTTTCTGTGAATGCTGTGTGTGTGAGTGTGTGTTTTCATCAATTTGTGCTTCTGTACCTCATCCTGACCCTTTGTTCTTCTCTGAAACACACTCCAGTGATCTGTCAGCTGTAATTAACACCAACCATTTACCTATTTGCTCTCGTTGCGCAGGCAAGAGCGCTGTAACGTTTACTCTGTCTGACACTGTTAAAATCCATTGCCTGTGTGATTTAATGTGCTGTGCATGTATCAGGCCATAATCTTCGGGGATGACATCATTAGTTTGGACCGAGGTTAGACGTCTGAACTCATGAGACCGGACGGTAACTGTAACGGTAAATGTTGGACTTTGCATTGAATTTTTAAAGTACAAGATGTTGCATGAGCTAAGGCCAAGTTAATGTCTTTTGACACGTATTAAAGGCTTGATTGGGAATTTCATTTTCAGTCACAATGGGGCGGCTTTGATGGCCAATTCACACAGAGTCAATCTGTCTTTCTTTTGGAGAATGAACCTCAAAGACCATCTAAAGAACCACTGTGTTTATAGATTGCACACTGTTGGGTCTTAATTTGATTAGTTTGCACTGATTAGCCTGATACGGTTCTCTCTGTCTTTACTTTTAAATCCAAAATGACTTAGACAGCAGCACCGCAACCCTGCGTTGATGGATCGTAGTCGACAGCTTTCTGATTCTGCTCTCTTTGCTTTTGCCGGTTATGAGTGAATCCTACGGTAAAGGAAGTTGAGGAGCCACAGTGAGGCGGCTGTTTTCCTGTGGAGAAGGATGTTTGAGATTGCTGGCGGGGGTGTGATTGCTCTGGGGATAAAATGTCCAATCAGGAACTCTCGGTGAAGAGACTGGCTTCAGGGATGCAGTGGATGTCTCTGAGTTGCGTGCATGCTAGATGGGTCAAGGGCGGGCGGTGACTCTTATGCCTTTGACCCAGAGCATAATCGCTGGGAGTTAGACATGTATTGCTGAAGTTAATCAAAGCTGATATGTGCACAACACTTTGCTTTTGTGGTTTTCCTATTGCTGATATTTGCACAACGCCACGCTTGGCGGTTAAACAGCTTTGAGAAAAGGGCTCTTGAAGCGACAAAGGAAGAGCGCGGTGCTTTGAGGCTGCTAAGCTGCTAAAAGTCAAAAAGAAAAATATAACTGTGAGTATGACTTAAACCCTCTCATTTCTGGCTCTGATTACACCTTTGGAGAGCTTTTCACCTCCCTCTTTGAGAAGTTCTGGGAACTTCCCTCTCGAAATAGCTGCACTTTTATGACAGCAAACGGGTATACGTATCCAGCGCGGGATTTGTAAGTTGGTCGACTTTTTCCCCTCTTATTTTCCGCAGAAGGCTGTTGGGCTGTTGCACCGAGCATCTGAGCGGGGGACCCGTAAAAGAAAGTGACTGATTTGAAACAGTGAGTGGTTAACCTCCATTCAGTCCCCCATCCACTCGCTCCCCTCTGGCTGAACCCCTCAGCCTCATCTGCATGCGGAACCCGAGACTCTTGCGTCAATCCCGCTTTTGGGACGCGACGCCAGCCTAAATATTTGAACAGAGCGAGAGGAAATGAAATCTGTGGAACCCACTGTCACCGGGGGGTCTCTGTGACTCCCCACCACACCTCCCTATCAGTCAATCACATTGTAAACCAGGTGTCAGCGATCTACCTATTGTAGTCCCTATGTGACATATGTTTTATTTTGGTCGCTAAATCTGCCGTCCCGTTTTTTTTTCTTTTTAATTTTTCTGGATTTTGTGTTTTTTTTTTCCATTTAATGTTTCTGAACTCGTTTTAGGGCTGCCACTAATGACGATTTTTAAATTTCAATTAATCTATCGACTAATTTATCAATTAATCAAATGAAATCCAAAAGTAAAAAAGTAAAGTGCAACATAGAGTGCAAGAAGCATCTCATAGTCCAAATCCCTGAAATCAAAGTTCAGTATTATAGTGTAAGAGAATGACAACATATCCACGTGTTCTGGTCTACTAATATTAAAATTATAATCAAAAAACACTTTTTTAAAGGAGTATTTACCTGAAATGTTATTTACCAGAATTTATTTCGGTGAAAAATGTAAATGTGCAGTATTTCTGAAGAAAAGAAAAACTTTTAAAATTTAATGGAAACCAATTAAAATCGAGATCCCCCCAGAAAGTAAATGTAAACAGAAGTTGAGTAAGATAAAACTGTAAACGCTCAATTTAATTAGACATGCTTTTGATTAATAAAAATGTAATTTAACCATTAACCCAGAGTATAGAAAATAAAAATGGGGAAAACATATTTTTGAATAAACCGATTTCAAGTGCCCTATAGTTTATACTAATTATTTTGTGTAGTACTAAGCAAAAATTAGATGGTAATCGTGACACTAGCACTTTAAACATTAACTTAAAATACATATATAAAGTAGCAAGAGGCATTATGTTAGTGTCATATAGTATCACAAGCAAGAGCCTCCTATGGTTTTTTATGAACAAGAAGTTGTTAAATCCATGTGTTTATAAACATAAGAGCTACTGTACATTACTCATTACAACAAAGGCACTGCAGAAAGGAGCGGCCAACAGCCCCCCACCCCCGGACGCCTGAACGATTGTGTTACAGATTACTTTGCCCTCTAATCCTTTGTTTGAATATGCCCAAAGCACCAATTTCATTTTCAATGTCCTCTTAATCTTTATGTTGGCCCTTTCTTCGACAGAAATCTTAAGCCATGTAATTACAATCGTGTAAACTCAGAGTGAGGGTTTGATCTTTTATTTTGAAACCGGGATGTATTCTCCTGAGTTTGCGTAGATTTATAAACGATTTACCTTACAAATCTGATGAAATGGCGCACGTTGCTTTCCCAGATGAACGTTATAATAAGCCCAAACTCACAACAACATGCAGAGATTGAGTTTGAGACGCTCCACACATGTAAATGATTACAGTTTCTGTGGAACTACTGTGAACGGAGCCGCTGTGAGACGCATGTACTTAACCTACACGCATGTAAATAATTAAAGCTCATGTACTGTATTAGAACTGCATCGCATATATTTATTTAATTAAATCGTAGCGTTTGTGAGTTCACAGTTATGCTTAATTGTGATTTTTTTAAATGGGTTTAATATATCATGCACCCTTGGAAAACAGACTTATAATGTGTTTTATACATTCTCGTCTGAGTAATGTGCCACTTCCGGTATTTTGCCGGTTAGTCGATGCGAGCAAAATGAAGTCGAGGATTTAAAAAAATCGAATAGTCAAATAAAATCGACGAATCGCGACAGCACTACTCCTTTTTACGATTAAATGAATTTATTTAAATAATTCAAAATCAGTGAAATTTTTTTTTACAAAAATTAACTCTCACCTTATGTTTTATTGTTACCATATTCTGTGTTTTATCATGTCTAATTATTTGAATGCATAAAAACTTTATTTATTTTTATTTTTACAATACCCTTATACATTTTTTTTAAAATTCTGTGTTGTGTATGAATTTTTCTAGTTATCAAATGAAGGCATAATACATTAATTTAATTTATCTTTTAATTCATGAAAATTAAACAAACTTTATTTTTTGGCAAACAAAGGGGATATTAGTTGAGTTATTTACAGATAATTAGTCCATATCGCCATTTGATTCAAGTGTACAGACCTACTTTTGATTTAGTCATCCAGACTTTGACAAATTCTATGACATTTCGCGCTATACAGTAAATTCCGTGTTTATGACTGGATTCCACGATTCCGTCTGTGTTTTCCGCATCGCGGAAATCATAGGGCCCTACTATTGTCTGATGAGTTATTCCTCCGTGCTAAATCACACATCTACCTGCTGTGCTTTTTCTCAGATGGGCCTCACTTGACCGTACAAAGGTCCTTGCTTGATTCATTCCATTGTTCTTCCATGCCGTGATCTACAGCCCATTGAATACTCAGAGCAACAATGCAGCTATTCACATGGAGCGTTCAAGGCCACCCAAACCCCATATGGCAGCGAGAGGATTCTGGGAATTTCCTGATTCTTGAATCCTTACCACAAAAATTCGCTCACGTCTTTGGCAGATACTTTTCCAGTGCCGTGTGGTTCTGCTTTCTGTCTTGCGTGGCAGCTCTTCACCAGCTCGTCTCTGATCACAGGAGCTTTGTCAGGTTTGAACCCTCTCCAGCGGCCGCCGCGGTCTCTGCCCCTGCGGTGGTGGTCTTATATTCAAGTCCCTGTGAATAAGGAGCTTTGATAACCTGACCTGTTTACCCGCCAGTGTCTCCGGGGCAGGGCAGCTTTGATCAGCTCCAAATTAACTGACCAGTAAGGGAAATATTCAACGTCTGTGATCCCAGCTGGCTTCTCTCTTCTGCTCCAGGATCTGTTTTTTTTTGGAGTGCTTTTTTCATCTCTAGCAAATGTTTGCTGTGTTGCATCCCATTTCAGTTAGTCAGAGAAAGTTTGCAGAAGTTTTCCCTCCCCAGATAAATGTAGCCAGCATATGCTAATTATATGGAAATGGAAGCCCCATGCTAATAAGACAAAATTATTCATTTCTGGTCACTTTCTGGTGACTAGAGAAAATAAATATCATCTGCTTCCACAGAACTTCATAGAAATCATGCTTCATTAAATGTAATTGGATAATGCTTTTGTATACAAATTTAACACATTTTTATAACTGATTTTCCCCTTTCAGAATCAGCACAGAAAATGCATGAAGTCAGCAAATTCTCCCTGATTTTAGTCCATGAGGGACCATAGTTTGACCCGTTTGCTACAGCTATATCTATTGCTGTGCAGATAAATGGCTAGTGTGCTTATGTAGACAGGATTTGGAGTGTTTTCTGTGCCACCCTTATTATATAAAAGGCCCATGTGCCGTTGTGTCCAGACTGTACCATATTTTCCACCTCGACACTGGGGCGATGTTAAGCCCTATCAGAACCTCTTCAACAACAGCGCCCTGATTAATAGCCTCTCACCGCCGTGCCATTCATCATCTTTAAAAGGGAGACAGTGAATAAGACGGGAGAGAAAAAGAAGATGGAGGTAAGAAAAGAGGGTACGAGGGGAAAGTGCTTACTTGAGAGACCTTAAATCATCCGTTTTTTTCTCTCTCGCTATCTCTTTCTGCCTTTCTTCCCGCCTTTCTTCCCCTCTGTGCTCTCGATATCACACTCCTCCAGCCGTGGTATAATCATTGCAGGTGTGAATGCGGGGGCAGGTGCATTGTTGGCCTGTAGGTGAGCTGGCAGAGGTGAGGATCGCATATGTCCTGTTCCCGGTCGCAGCGGGGGAAAGTTAACTGCATGAAGGTCAGCTTTCGGGCACAGGCTTATTTGTGAGGTTCGCTCTTGATTTCCTTTTTAATGAATCACGCTTGCACGCTCTCACAAATTATAGGCAAATCAAAGGGTCTTTTTCAGAAATCCACCTAAGCCATTTTTCACCGGTTATTGCTCATTTCCGTAGTTGTTATGTGCCGGCCAGCGGACATCAGCAGCGGGAGACCACTGTTATTATGGCACCTACATCTTTTTAAGGAGCACAGATAAGGATGAGAAATGAGCTCTCAGCCGCTTCAGACTCCGGTCTGCTCGGCTACCAAATAGATAATGCTAAGGCTCCATTACCAGTGCTGTATTTCAGCAGCTGTCGTTATGCTGCCACAGCCAGTCTCTTGAATCATGAATGGGGATGAACACGGGCACAAGTGTGTCCATATTGCACTGCATGTCGCTGGCAATGGCGTTGGCTCCCGCTCTGGGTCACCACTGTGAAAATATTGGCCGAACTCTATCTGCCCAGTGTGCGCTTTGGCATGCCATCACAAATGTGCCTCTCCCGTCCTGTTTTCTTCATCCAGTCCTGGCCTCAGACCCGGTAGGGGCAGCCTGCTAACCTCCGGGGCAGCTGGCCTGCCTGATGGGCTCAATTCATCACACCGGGGCGGGTCTGGAGAAGCCCCTTACTCGGGCCTGTTGTGGACTTTATTGTGATAGCTATTAAATGAACCCTGATGATGGGGGAGTGATAAGAATGCTTTCAAACCGCACTGCAGGGAGGTGCATTCCAGACGGAAAACCAGCCACTCAGGAAGGGGAAGGGGAGCGCGAGATCCCCGTTACCCCAAAGACGGATGACTTGCCCCAGGCCTGGTCTGAATGGCGGAACGCCCCCTGCGGTGTGGCAGAGAAACATCCAGCCTACAGCGCGCACAGGCTTTCATTTGCTCAGCAGGGGCAGACTCTTTACTCAAGGTATTAACCCACAGCCAACAGTTGGCATGAGAAAATCAGCTCGGGCCTCCCTGTTGCCGAGCATTGGTGCAGTGTATTCTGTTGCCTTGGGGCCCGCCTGCACCCCAGCTGCTGGAGGAAGGAGCGGGATCGAGTGGAGGCCCCAGGGCCACATGGAAAGAGTCCTTCAAAAGACTCTTCTCACAGAACAATAGAGGGCAGGCTTCCCTTTCTTTACGTTCCCTCATGCTTTTTTATTGGTCTTTGGTTTTTTTCCCTTAAGGCCTGGTGTTTGGAGGCATTTCCTGTCAGCAGTGCCCGCTCTACCGTTGTGTGTGTTTATTTTCCGAGTTTTATCTCCTCTTCTGAGTGCCAAGTCCAAAGAAGCGGAGCTGCAGGCGTATGCTGTTTTGTGAGATGGAGACAGCTGGAGGGTAAATTTGAGATTCCCAGGTGAACCCAAATTTATATGGAAGTGAATTACCCATGTAGTCATTCATTACCAATAAACAAATAAACGCAAATATGATCTAGCCTCTTTATGCAGATTTTGGGCTTTGCTATTGCCTTCTCTATTAACACTGAGGTGGAAATTGAAGAGACAATGCTGTCTCTCTTCATCAGTTCTTCCATGTCATTATTAGTTCCTGAAATACTTCATGTAATCAGAGACAACAGAGGAGCATTTCATTCCTCAGAGATTGTTCTTTCTTAGCTTAATGGTGTTCTCCATTGCGTTTCTTTGAAGTATCAACTTTTTCTTAGATGTTTCTCCTCAGGTTCTCTAGGAGAAATAAAAATAGACACACAGTCAGTAGTTGTCACCTAGTAAGAGTATAGAGATGTGAAATGAAATGTAGAACAGCTCTGATCGTTTGATCTTGTTATGAAGAAAGTTCATATTGAGACTTGATTTCAGAATCTTTGCAAAAGGCAATTTGAGACGTTGTTGATCTCTTTTGAAACACTTGGTGGCTCCTGTGAGGTTGCTTGGTTTTTTTTAAAACCAGGAGAAACATCTGAGAAGCAGACTTTAGCATAAACCTTCCTTTGTTTTCATTGTTGTCCATTCTTTTTTGAATAAAATGTCAATTCTGGCCTCTTGCATAGCATTGCAGTGCAAACAACAGCTAATGGAAGCAGGTATGAAAGAGACTCATTTCACAACACATAAACAGGTATTTCTCACATCACAATAATCAGAAGGTCTTTCTCTGGTATGATTGTTGGGGAAATGTTGGGATTTATTCTGTGTGGCTCTCAAATGCATGAAAAACCTGTTGGTTGGTGGAAAAACCCAGAAGTATAGGGGTTCCCAGAGCCGCTGGTCTACATTATTCTCAGTAATTGCATTATCGCCTGTGATATTATTTTTTTATTATGTTTTCCTCCCCTCCATTGCTTATTGCTACTATGACCATGCATTTTGTGTGTGCGGCACTTGTCGAGCCAGTGATGATGTGGGAATATAAATGCGGCGCGGTGAGAGGCGTGAATTGCCTTTTGAATCAGAGGGAAATGTAATGGAGAGCACGACTAGACAGAACGACTTCACCCTGCAGCAACCTTTAATCCGCGTACCTGTATGTATCCGTGTGTGGCATTTCAGAGCATAACAGACAAGCTTTTCAGCATCTGATATTTACCGAAAATGAATTTCCACAAACTCTATTTAATCAAATGCCAGAAAATTAATTGATTTGGATTGTTTTTGCTCACCATCATGGCCGCTTTTCCACTGCAGACTTGTTTTTTTTCCAGTATAAGCAGTGCTGATTTTTATTTCCATTGGCCTATAACTGTGATTGCTTGGATGAAAAGTAAGGTTTGCATCCACTTATTTGTGTCCAAAATTATGATAATGGACATCCATTGGCAATTGAGGAAGCTCATATTGGTTGACTAGATATGACTGTTGTGGATTTATTTACTGTGGTAATATTCCTGTGCCACTTCAACATCAGTGTTGAGCACCATTCAGCCTTTTAAATTTCAATTCAATTCTTGTAAACAGGATGCAGAATTGCAATGAATTTGAATGTAACAAAGTAGAATTAAAATGTATATGTTCAAAGAAATTCATGTAAATTTAACTTTTAATTTGAAAAACAAAAACTTTTGGGGAAAAAAAACTATTTGAAAGCTATAAAAAACCTTGAAGTTTTTATTTTATTTATTTAATGATTTGGTTTTTGTGGATCAGGGTGGAAGCGCATCCAAAATCCCTCTTACTGTCATTCCAGTTCAACTTCCTGTATATTGTGGCCAATTCAATTCAGATTTACAAGGCAAGCATTTGTGAAAGTGATGCTTCACCATTTCCTTTAATTCCCATTTGATTTCAGTCTGACCCAGTTCTCTCTAAACACTCATCTTGCTCGTTCATATCCATCAGAGCATTACCTAGCGCGTAAAGCGCCCGCACTTGTAAACACAGCCAATCACCTAGTTTTAAAACACCTTCAGGTCTTCTGCTCAAGCAGTGGTGCGCACTGACAGTGCTGTTAATTATCTGTCTAACACCGCAGACAAATGGACCTGAAAGTCCATCGCCGCGACCCTGAATGAATGTCATCCACTCACCTCTCACTCCAGCGCTTGCTAACTCGCGGTAAATGGATTACGCCCACCCGCTCCACCGTTAACCCCTACTCTCTGCGTTCAGTCATTTGGTCTAGTCAGACGTTTAATGTTTTGTGAGGTGCTTGAGGAAGATGTGAGGTGGTGCATTGGATTCCCAGCGGGTCTCTCTTCACAGATCTTCTCAGCGGTCGTGCCACTTGTGCTCCGAGTGCTGCTTTCTTGAGCTCACGCCTTTAATTTTTCAGTGTTTTGTTCCGTTTGCATAACCTCCCGGTGACCTCACTGTTGTCAGTCTCATAAGGGCCGGTAAAATCCACCCTTTCTCGCTCTCTCTCTCGCTCGTCTGTGCTCTTTCTCTTTGTGGATTCAAGAAAATGTCTTTGTCATGAATGTAATTACTGGATATGGATCTAATTTAAAATGCAACAGAGCATAATGGCTCTCACATTGTGGACGAAGCACGGCAGGTCGTGATTTTAGAGAATTACACACTTTGAAAGGTCATGCAGTGTTGTACTTGATTATATGCTGGGAAATATCGACAGTTATTTATTTGCACTTTTCTGTTCTGAATGGCGGTTTAGGTGCGGTGACTTTATTTAACTAAAAATACATGTAAATAGCTGTTTTCTATATGAATTTATGCTAAAATATAATGTATTTCTGTGATGCGCAGCTGAATTTTCAGCATCATTACTCCAGTCTTCAGTGTCACATGATCTTCAGAAATCATTCTAATATGCTGATTTGCTGCTCAATAAACATGTCTGATTATTATCAATGTTGAAAACAGTTGTGCTGCACAATATTTTTGTGGAAACCGTGATACTTTTATTTTTTTTCCAGGATTCACAGATGAATAGAAAGTTCAAAAAGACAGCATTTATTTGAAATAGAAATTTTTGTAACATTATAAAAGTCTTAACTAACGCTTTTGACCAATTGAATGCATCCTTGATGAATAAAAGTATTAAGTTTATATTTATTATTCTGTGTTCTATCATGGATTCCACAACAATAAGAGGTAGTAAAAACTATTTTCAACATTTGTTAATAAAAACAAAGGTCATGCAATGTTGTACATGAAATCATTTTCATTTGCTGGAAATTACTCCACTTTTCCATCCTGAATGACTGTTTAAGTTCTTGATTTTGCCTTTTAACAAAGGTTTAGCCTCATTATGTCTTTGTGTGCATTAACACGCACAGTTTTTGCACTAAATGTTAATTGAGGTTAACTGTGAAGTCAGTCGTATCCGGCATATTTTACAAATCATCTTCTAATAGCACTCTTGTCACATGTTTTGATTGCGTGGATCTCATCGGTCTAAATCGGTATACAATTAACAGTCTTTCCGTCGCACTAAAACGCAAGCGTGCAGGAATGCAGATGAACGAAGGTAATTGTCTCTGACAGCGCAGACGAAAGCTCACTGGCCCTGAGAATGTATGCGGACAAACCTGACAGAAATTAAACATGTTAAACACGTCCTTCGATTCTCACTAGGAAAGATTACACAGTAATGTTGAAAAGGTGCTGCGCAATACCGCCAATTCATCTGCAATTATTTAGCATCATTTCCTTCCTTCCTGTCAAAAAGCAGCGGAGTTGTTTCAACATAATTAACATGGAGATGAAATCCTGTGGAAGGTTGATATTTCCCGTGATGATTAGCCGTAATGTTTAAATGAAGCTTCAAGGTGTTTCAGAGCAGTGTGTCTCAGCATCGTCTCTCCATCTATGGCATGAAGGAGTAAATATGAGAATTTGTTGGGTTGCTAATGGAGAGGCAGCGCATATGGAGGGAAAGAGACAGATTATATTTCCTGTAAATGACTCATGTGGCGTCCTCTGTGTGGCAGCTCAGATTAAATGTGCTGCTTTCACCAAATCGGCCGGGAAAATATTCCATCTGACATATTCCCCCTCCCTTCTCTCTCAGATGGGCGGCCATTTAACCTCGCCACCAGGCCTGGTGCAATATTAATGCACTTAAACGTGGATGAGGTGAGAGAGGTCTGTGAAAGACAGGACCCCTGCAGGCATCACTCGCACGCACGTGCAGACACACATTCATTACCAGTCAAAGATCTCTCCTGCTCACCAAGACTGCGTTTATTTAATCAAAAATACAGTAAAAATGGTGAAATATTATTATATTTTAAAGGCAGCCTGTTTGTTTCTATTTAATATTACAGAAAAATGGTAAAATATTATTATAATTTAAAGCAGCTGTTTTCTATGTGAATATCTGTTAAACTGTAATTTATTTCTGTGATTTTCAGCATCATTCCTCCAGTCTTCAGTGTCACATGATCTTCAGAAATCAGTATAATATGCTGATTTGCTGCTCAAGAAACATTTCTGATTATCAATGTTGAAAACAGGTGTGCTGCCCAGTGTTTTTGTGGAAACCGTGATGCATTTTATTTTTCAGGATTCACTGATGAATAGAAAGTTCACAGAGCAGCATTTATTTGAATAGAAATCTTTTGTAACATTATAAATGTTTTTACTTTTGATCAATTTAATGCATCCAGATGCTACAAGTATTTATATTTTTTATGTTTGCGTAACCCCATGCTTTGCATGGTAGTGTAATCATTGTTTTCAACTAGTATAAGTTTCAGCATCGATAATATCAGCAAATCAGCATATTAGATTTATTTCTGAAGATCATGTGACACTGAATACTGGAGTAATGATGCTGAAATTTCAGCTTTGCGTCACAGGAATAAATTACAGTTTAAAAGATATTCGCATAGAAAACGGTTGTGTTTAAAATTTTTTTTTTTTTTTAAAAATAATAATAATTTCACTATTTTGACTGGATTTGTGATCAATAAATGCAGCCTACATACATTATTCTAGTGTAGTAAGAAAATCGCAGGTCATGCCGGGAGTTGTAGGTTGTCACTGGTTATTATCAATTATGTTTTGACTTGTGTGATGTTGTCTGCGTCTTGCCTTTGAAATGTTGAGAATGCTACTTTCAGAATTGCAACAGAATCTATTTTAAGCAGATAAGGATAAGGTGTGGTTGTATTTGATCCGCACCCCAGATTCCTTCAAATACGCGGCCGTGTGTGCCAACGCCGGACCTGTGCAGAAAATTTGATCTGCGGAAAGAAGTGACGGTAGGCGGCGTAAAGTCCAGCGCCCGCGTGTGAAGTGAATGATAGAATAGGATCCGTTCGGGAGGAAAGTTGGGGAGAGTGATGGAGGGAATAGATAGGCAAAGAAAAAAAGATTTTAGCAGAAATAGCTTGGCGTACCACTTAAACCCGGCAGGATTTACGTGAACTCTGAAACTCATGGCCTCTGGGATGTGCCTGCCTCTCCCCACAACCACCCCGCCCCACGGTCCATGTTTAACACGCTAACAAAGCAACATTCAGAGTGTTTCCGCCAAAAAAAAAATCTACTCTCTTGTTTAGTCCTTCGATACTGTCTTCCCACATCATTTCGCAGTATACACTACTTTCAAATGTCCAAAATGGGTTTAGTGTATTAATTGTGATTAAATGTCTTATTTATTTTTTTAGATTGCATTTTACAACAAGGTGGTCCGTTGCAGTTTCGAGCAGTTAGAGGAGGTGGCAGGTTTTTTTTTGTGGCTAAATCCATATCAGCAGAAAAAGAAAAGTGAACACATTTGCACAATGTGATGTAATGACCGAAGACGTCTATCTGATGCATGCAGGGCCTGAAATTAATTTACCACACCTGCCAATGACAGGTGACAAATTGTATGTGCTTTATTATTTAATTTAAAAACCATATTGGGCAACCACATCTAACTGGAAGTTGTATTTATTTATTTATTGAAGTATAGTTATAAAATATAATAATCATACAATCAATACTGTTGAAATATAAAGTTATAATCATATAATAACGTACAACATTTAATCTATAAATTCCGCTTGTATCATAGTGAACTGTAAAGTATTTCAACATCATTTTAATAATACTAATATAAAATAATAATATTAATTATTTAGTATTATATTACTGATTATGAATTATAACAATCTTGAACAGTGGACTGTTGAAAGATATGAATAATAAAATAACAGTTTCCCCTGCCATTATTTTAGGGGGGCTGCACGCCCCCTTTGAAGGTCAAGTTAATTTTATTTAATTCGATTTTCTCTATAGCGCCAATTCACAACAGAAGTCATTTAAAGTTACCTTTCTTATAGAATATGTCTATACCTTGTTCTTTTATTAAGCAAACTAATAGCCTTATGTTATTGATCTTATTTACATGATGGCATGTCATTTCAGTCTCTACGTTATGGTCGCGCTCTCAATGTATGCTTCTCAGAATGCCTCCTCATCTTCCTCTCCCGTTGGCGCGCTCACGCACACACCACACACACACACACACACACACACAAGTAAGCCCACTCCCACTAGTATTTGTAAATATTAAGCCGCAAAACGATTCATATTTAAATATGAATTCTGCATGTCTATGTGTTAATTAATGGTGCAGATGCGCGGTTTTGTGTAGTACTCGTACTGAAAAGCTCGTGACGCTTCCGGTGATATTAACATCTGCCGTCTCACTAAATGAGGACATAAACAGATGAACAACAATCTCTAGAACTGCTCGGAGTCACTTCATGAGCATTTGACAGTTTCATTTGAGTAAAACTATTCTCATATATACACACAGAAACGTAAAGGTATTCACGGCAACCCGTCAAAATAAAAGTTCGGTTTAACTTGAGGGCATTGGCTGTTACTCACATATTACTATTGTTGAGTAGAATGTACGTAACAGACTGCTACTACTACTACTAAAATTATTAACCTGTATGTTTGGAAATAAGCTTCATATTTCTTCATGGTTTTAATTGTAATATTAAATTTAATTTTCCAAAAAGTAAAATGTGTTTAAATTTCATTACTTAAAAGATAGATTAAATGAATGTTTTATGCCTTAAAACAAATGTAAATACACAACACAGAATTTCTGGAAAAAAACACAGGCTATTTACGAATAAAGGACACTTGTTTTATGCTTTTCAATTAGACATGCTACCATATTTGGTTACAATCAACATAGGTTGGACAAAAACACATTTCATAGGCCCCTAAACTTAATGATTTTGTTACTTTTAAATAAGTCATGTTAAATTGTTTAGTTTCACGATTCTTTAATAATAGACCATGCTTTTTTGATGATACAGTTTAATTTAACCATTGAAAAACGGAATCCTAACCCGCCCCCCCCCAAAGCCGTAAACCCAGGGGAAACACTGTAATAATAATAATAAAATAATAGCAACAACAATTGATTATTATTTATTATTATTATGTATTACATAACATATACTCACCAACACAGATTTTTACTCATGTTTGACGCTTGGCGAGTGTTAATTTTAGGCTCTGGATGAGTGAATACATGCCTACAATTATAAAACGGCACAAACTCGCTCCATCTCTCCACCGACGGTGTTTTTCTTGATGGTCTGTGACGTTCGCAGGCGCTGGAGAGCAGGAGCTGTTAGGGTGGGCCGCCACTCCACACCAGCAGGTCACTTTACATTCACGTCAAAGTCAGCGCGGGGCCCCGGAGGGCGTCGACCGCATGCGCGCTGTGACACTCATAGCCTGTTAGGGTGCTGTAATCAGGCCCTAAAGAAGTCATCAGTCTGCGTGATTCTATCCCTCCAGACCATAAAGCTCAGCCCGACCCCCTGCCCGCCCGCCGCTCCACCTCCATTAGCACCTTCAGGAGCCTCAGCTGTGATTGAAGTGACAAAGATGCCTAATATTGGCCATTAATATTTCATACGCACAGAAAAATCAATGCTGTCCCCGTCTCTTCTGTGTTTCGAATATATTTATCATTCTAAAATATGCGTCTTTATACCGCGGCAGGTCGGATTTTCGTAATCCTTTAAAACTCACTGTTTCTTCACTTTTCGAGTAATGAATCTCTGGTATGGAAACTTCTTCCTACAACTAGTGATATACGATTGATTATAAGATTCTAATAGCCAGCATTTGTGGTGTATTCTTGTATGTAAGTATGCAGTGTATTTGTATTTATTTATTCGAATCTTGTGAATATACTGTAGTAAATTGATATTTATGTATAGTATATGAAATTAAGTAAATCTCTATTTATATAATTAAAGATACATTGTATATGTATGTATATACATAATTTTTTTACTTTTATGATAAATATTAATTTAAAAATAAACAAATCTAATCATATTCATAAAATAAAGCGAATATCCTGATGTACTTTTTTAGTGTAAATAAATGGTACTTGCAATACCCTTAAAAGTAGTGCTGCAGCTAACAATTTTATTTAAATTATAATTTTAATTTAAAATATTTTATTAAAATATTTGATTCTATTTGATATGTATTTATTTATAAATATTACAGTTGCTTTATTATATTTGAAGGCAAATTTAATTTAAAAATTGAAAAAACATGTTATTCCAGATCCTACTGCAGTTACTCTTCTTATAAGATATCTTTACTTTTGTTACTTGTAGAAATTTAAATGTAACATTTTTTTAAGTTTACATTTATCATGAACAAAATATATTTTATCCCCCTGAATGTTTTAGTCAAATTGATTGCATTAATTTTCTCACTGCCAAATTGAACTTTTAGAAAGAATTCATGATTCAACAAAAACACATTTGTGCTTTTTGTAACCCTGGAAGAGCAGAAAGACAGGATTTATTATCTGTGGTGATCAACATTATAAAACAAATGCTGTTTTGAATATGGAACATTCCTTTAAAGAGACCCAGATCTGAAGTCATGGAAAGTCCAAGAAAAGCTCAACCGCCGTTCGCTTTTGTGTGCTTTTCTTGTGGCCTCTCTTGTAATTCTTTAAATGTCTCGTCTGTGAAGTAATTGTACGCTGTCTCTGGTGATTGGTAGCTGTGGGAAAGAGTCCAGAGCAGCAGATCCGTCGTATCATTACCGCCGTCCTGAAGAGCCCTTACCCTGCAGATTAGGCTAAAGAAGGGAGAGGCTTGGGGTGAAAAGGGCTGAAATGCCTCTGTTTATTTTGGCCCGCCGGTTATCTCATGAATCATTTATTGTCAGAGCGCAAATGCGAGCTGGTAAGATGCTGTTTGAGCCCTACATGCTGGCAGGGTTAAGTGGCCGACCGTCTAACGGCCCTCAGAAGGAATAGGAGGAACCATTAGGCAGGGCCGCCCGAGGAAAAGAGCCACCAGCTGCCAGACAGATGACGGTGCCACACGCACAGGTGGGCACGCTCAATGAGATGTCTGTTAACCCAGACGCCGCTAATGCGAATCTCTTCTGAGATTTGAATATCTGCAGGAGAGATGATACACCTCTCTCATTGTTATTGTGTTCCGCCCAGTTGTGTGGCTCAAACAAACCGAGTGCAATTCCATTTGTTTCCACTAGTTGCACATTTCACCTTTACGGCATGTTTGTCCAATTGGTTGCTTTGTGTAAAAGCATTTGTAAAATCAAAATAGAGCTATAAAAGCTCTATACGTTTTAATAGCATATTTCCAAAAAGTAATATAATGGTATCGTAATGTGTTTAGCTTGTCCGTGGTAATGTGTTTCGGTTATTGTTAACTAAAACTATTAGACGTTGTGTTTATTTTAATAAATTTTAAATCATAAAGATATATTAAATTGACAAACTGAAACGGAAATAACTTGACATTAAGATTTAGAATTTTGCCGTTGTCAATAAAGTATAAATGTTTAAGTTGCAGTAAAATAACTTAAAAATTATAGAAAAAAAAATATATATATATATCAAAATTACAAATGCAAATATCAAACGTCCAAACTTAATCTCAAATGTAAACTGAATAAAAACAATAGCTAATTACACCCTTCATAAATACATATAATACAATAAATAATCTACAATAACACTGGCAAACTGTTTTCTTTTTTGCTGTTCTTTAAGTAATACTATTACATTTTTATTTTATTTTGAATCATTTTTAATTTTTATATTCCATTTTATTTTAATTTTAGTTACAATTTTTGTCATTTTGTTGTGTATTTTTGTCATTTTTATATCATGTCGTATAGTTTTTTTAAATGTTTTTATTTTCAGTTTTTAATCATGTACTTCAAGTTAACGTAAATTAAAATGAGTAATGTAGCAACGGTAACTACCTGAAATACAAACAATTAAAAAAAAAAATTGTATTGCAGTTAACGTATATTTTATTTCAAGTAACGAAAATGTTTTTTTTTTATGGTTTTAGTTTCTATTTTTAGTTAACTATAATAATCAAGCTTTTAAGTACCTAATTATGCTAGATTCATGAACACTGTAGTATTACCATGGTTTTTCCCTCACTTTCTCTGGTATTTTGTTGTTAGCGAAAACAGAATTAAAATGCTCACGTAACAGTCTGTAGGAGTTTTTTGGGGGGCAGCGTTTGATTTCAAGTAAATATTTTTCTGTATCACATCAGAGAACTCTGCGCCTGATGCCTCCACGACGGCTTTTCTTTCTTTGCATGTCAGTAATAATTTTCTGAGAGTTCGTCATGCGTAGGTTTGTACATAAGCCGCGGTGTGAAGTGACACGGCGGCGCGTTTGACTGACAGCATGCTGATGAAGCCGGCGGCGAGAGAGCGGCAGAGCAGATCATCACGCCGATATCAAAATAAGCATTATGAAAAATACAAGCTGTTTTCCTGCCATGCATCATTAAAAGCAGACTCTGTGCCTCTGTAATCATATTAATTCCTTAACAGCTTTATTTAATGACATAGTAGGCCGCTATTAGCATAATATGGAAATCCTGGCCGTTACGAATCGCGGCCGGTTGATCCAGTATTGAGAGATGTTCTCAGCAGAGCTTGATTATCAATAGGGAATTGCAAATGTATGGAAGCAGCCCGTCTGGAAGAAAGCGAGCGAACGGAAACCTGAGGCGCTGTACAGTTCCTCTGTACAGCAAAACATGCAAGTCTTCAGAAGTCTGCCGGCTGCATGCTGTACGTGGTGTCTAAATAACTAATTAGAGTCAGCAGTAATTTCCAGCGGCGGAAAGTGACTGGGACGGTGATCGGCCGAACCAGCACGCCTCCGCTTTCATGTGCTGCTCTTCTGGAGACATCTCGCTTCTCTCCTCCACTTCCATCTCCATCTCTCTCTCGCTCCTCCAGTCTTTTCATTAGTTCAATCTGTGCCTCGTGCCCCGCTGAGTAAAAAGAGCTTGTTTTTTACCAGACAAAAAGAAAAGGGCAAGAATGTGAAACCCAAGAGGCTTCAGGAAGGGAGTCCAGTGAGGTTTGCAGGTGTCTGTCCTCGTGTTTTCTCCTACAGATGGCCTATTTGTGCATGTCTCAAGAGTGTCCAAGATGCTGTGAATCCCTGCTGAAAGAGCAGTATTTCATACTGCTTTAGTTCAAGACAAAGTCAGGTTTATTGGTGTATTACAGGTATATCACTTTTCTGATGGCTATAGGTGCTGTTTTAAAGATTCTGTTTATTGATTCATTTTTCATTCTATTGTTTGTTCTTGTTAATTCATTGTATTGTTAATTTGTTTCTTTATTCATTCTACTGTTCATTAGTTTGATGGTTTATTATAGTGTTCATTCATTTGTACATTCTTATGTTCATTTGTTCTTTCATTCGTTAGTTTGTTTATTCTATTGTTCATTTGTTTGTTCATTCATTCTATTGTTCGTTAGTTCATTGGCTTATTCTATTGTTCATTTGTTCGTTCATTCATTCATTCATTTTATTGTTAGTTCGTTCATTCATTCATTCTATTAATCATTAGTTAATTGATTTATTCTATTGTTCATTTGTTCATTCATTCTCTTGTCTGTTCGTTCATTCATTTTATTGTTAGTTCGTTCATTCATTCTATTGTTCGTTCATTCATTCATTCTATTGATCATTAGTTCATTGATTTATTAAATTGTTCATTTGTTCGTTCTAGGGTTTGGCATCTTCTATCGCCGATGGCTGACAGACATCACGATGTTGAGCCGACATCGTGATTCCTTCCCCTCTCCCGCAATCCGACGTGTACTACGGAACCCCTAAAGGGAATAAATAAGAGATGGGAGGAAAAAAATATATTTCAATACTTTCTCTCGCAATTATATCATTGGGCAACTATACTGTATATAAATTGCGGGCATCAGAGAGCCACTATTAATATGCAGGGCATTGAAACCGCATTTGAATGCGTGCTTGTTTTTTACTTTCACTTTCGAGATTCGCGATCACACGTACTCTGTTTATACTACGGAGCGGCAGTACTTAGCACACATTTTACAACATTAGATGTTTGTCAGTGTTGCTCAGGATCTGAAAATCATTTGCCATCATGCTATCAGTCATCTTTCCTTACTCTGTTTATGTGGTAAGTGACATTTTATTTTATGTACTGTAATGTAACAGGCTAGCGCTAGCAAGCTGCTAACCATGTCCGTTTAGTGACTCCGTAGAACGTGTTATTTATTTTCCGCGCCTTTCTGAAGGCACGCTTTGGGCACACCCCTAACCCCGCCCCCCCCATATCATCGTCCATTATGATGTTTCACGGTAGACATCGTCCAATGTCTATTTGGTAGACACCCTAGTTCGTTCATTCATTCTTTTGTTCGGTTTTTTGTTTGTTCATTCATTCTGTTGTTCATGTATTCTGTTGTTCTTTTGTTCATTCATTTGTTCAGTTGTTGTATTTATTGTATTGTTCACTTGTTCCTTTAATTATAATGATTTAGTTGGTCAAAGTCAGGTTTATAGTCTTTTTTTAAAATAAATTCATAGCAATCATTTCAAAGATTTTATTTGTTTGTTTTTGTTCATTCACTCATTCTGTTGTTTGTTCATTCATTCCATTTTCATTGGTTCATTGGTTCGTTCAGTTGTTGGTGTATTCATTCATTCATTCATTCACACTTTCTTTTGTTTTAATTAGTCAAAGCCACTTTGTAGTCAGGATTATTGTCACTTTTAACACTGGTGGCGATAGGTAGCCAACCGTTTCAAATAGGGGTGCTCCGATTGATCAGCTACCGATCACTATCGGCCGATAATCGCATTGGGATGTTTGATCGGCGGTCTCTAAAAAGGCCGATCTCAAGCTGATGACGCATCTGCCGTGAGAGGTTTGGCACGACATGCAGCAGCACCGTCTCAGTCTCTGTCTGGCGTGGGTGAAATAATTATAATGCTGAAGGTGCGGTGCAATTCATATTTCTTCAATAAATAACTCTTAAAGTAATTTGAAAATCTTCTGTGGGACATAATTTCACAAACAACGTGAGTGAATCACTGCGCTCTCTCTCTCTCTTTCCCTCTCAAAATGCGCAAATGGCTTCAAATTACCACATCGCGTCTGTCTATAAGCGAGCTGCACATTTGACACAGGAATTGTCACTTGCACAATCGAGGCAGTGTTGCATCGTCATTAAAGTTTATAAATTGCATTTCTTTTTAATTCTTCCCAGTGTTTAAACCATTTAGCGCTCGCTGGAGACCATGCGCTCATGCACACTCGCAGCACACACACATAATGCCAGGTTCACACTTACTCCGTTTGCAGTGCGTATGCAGTGCGTATTTTTTCCATGCTCATGTTAACGGATTAAAGCGTTCACACTGCACCCGGCAGTGCGTCTGCAGCAGTGCAGAGATCATTTCCGCACCGAGTGATTGTTTCTATTGCTGCGCTGCAAGCCTGAATTAAAGTAAGAAGCGCATTGTTTGCGGTAAATATGAAAATGTAGTAATTACACCATCACTGCCTATAATTAAAGTCTACTGTTTCAGTCAACACATATGGCTTGTTGGCTAGTTTTAAAGGAAAAGAGCACTTTTAAATAAACAAGGCAATAATAAATTGCACTCGTGGAGGAAGGAAAACAAAGTTCTTTATGAACCGCAGGATTGCTTGTGATAAAGATTTAAATGCAAAAGAAAAGGCAGTAGAGCTGACTGTTTCTGTCAGTGGTAAGTTTTAATTTAGAATGTTTGTGATAACGTAAGAAAAGTATTTTAAATGTTTTGCCACTTGCTTGAGCAACTTTTTTTTTTTTTGTGCTGTTGTGCAACAATTGCACGAGTGTAAAAACAAAAATGTACTGCATTATGGAACATTTAGGTGAGATAAATATATATTTTTGAAAAATGTCTAAAAAATGCTCCCCTCCACCCCTCAAAAAAAAAAAATACCCTTTCACAAGAGTCACAAGATGGAAGTTCCCCTCATTTTCAAAAATGAAATTCAGGCCCTGAATAAATGTCTAAAATTCCTGATTGGAGTATTACTATAAATAATTCTACATGATAAAAATAAGGCTTTAAAAAGATCGGTATCGGTGATCGTATCGGCAGATACGTGATTTCTGTGATCGGCCTCAAAAATCCTGATCGGAGCACCCATATTTTCAAAGATATTGGCTGTTAGTTTATTCATTTGTTAATTGTTTTGCTCTATTAGTTAATTGCCATTCATTCATTTGTTCTATTGATCACTCGTTCATTCCTTTGTTCGTTCAGTTATGCATTCAGAAGTGACCTGCAAACCAGAATGGGGTCTGAAAACTCTTTTGTTGCCTCCTGCTGCTCGTTATCGAAATGCATCCGAAATGCCCCAGCTGTTGTCTCTCGTCTATGAACTTGTTCGTTTGAAGCAGAGATAAGTAATGTGGTTCTCTGAGCTGCAGCTCCATTTTTGCTTCGTTTATGATCAATAATAAGTACTCTGAGGGAAGAGCGAGCCGCTAGGGTGTTGGTGATTTATTGATTTCTGTGGGGCCGTACCACATGCATGCTAATGAGCAACGTGATACATTGCAAAGCTGTGAACTCGGGAGTGTTTTCAAATGATTGTAACACAGCCATCGACCCGTCCACCTCCACTGTCTTTTTATGTGGTTTTGGTGTTAAAAGCCACATCGGAATTACGCTCATCTGTGAAACGTGGCTTTCACGCTCCCTCTGGCAGAGGTTTTTATTTGTTTTTGGTTGTTTGGCCGTGTTTTTGGCTCGCCGGAGCTGAAGTTGAATATGTAGATGAATGTTGTTTGTGGCTTAAAGTGACAGCAGCAGCCAGATCAGCTAATGTTGAGCGCTGAAAGTTTCTCTTGGCTTCATCAGAAGCGAGCAGCTCAGAGGAAAATGTTATTGCTCAGAGGTTGCTCTTTTATGAGGCTAAATCTCTACTTTTTTGGCTTTAAGTAGAAACCTTGTTTCCATTTTTATTTCTCTTAAGGAGAAACATCTGAGAGAAGCAGAGTTTGTTGACTGAAAATGAGTTATTGTTGTCAGAGTAAATTTAATGTGGAGAGAAGCTCAGATCTTTTGATTTTGGTTGAATTTGATGAGAAATATGTAGTATTTCAAAGATATTGTTTGTTAATTTCTTCATTCATTTGTTCAATGGTTTATTCATTCAGTTTGTTCCTTCATTGATTGTCATTCTATTTTTTTATTTGTTCGTTCATCTCTTGTTCATTCTTTTGTTTATTCATTCTATTGTTCGTTCGTTCAGTCATTCAGTTGTTTATTCAATCTATTGTTTGTTCATTTGTTCAGTAGTTCATTTATTTGTTCATTCACTCACGCAGTTGTTTGATTGTTCAGTGGTTTGTTCATTTGTTCATTGTTATTCATTTGTTTATACATTCTATTGTTCATTCATTCATTCTGTTATATGTTTGAGAAATTATTGTGTGTATATTGAGTGTACTTTGCCGTAATGGTAAGACCTCAGCACAGGTTGAGACAAGCTCTCTTCTGAAACCCTAGAGGAGAAGTTCTGAGAAACATCTGAGGAGCAGGAGACTCCAGCATTTATTCTAGATATTGGGATATTACACTGTTCTTGTGTTGTTTGTAACAGGAGGAGCCTTACGTTAGTCTATCTAGTGAATGAAAGCCTCTGTTCAGTGAAATCCATGCTGTGATTCCTGCTTTACTGGATCTCTGGATGTGGTGAGCCGGTCCGAGCGGGAGGTTATGACAGATTCAGGAATGTATTCATCAGTTCTCCTTTAACTTTTATAGCCGCCGCGGGCCGTACATCTGTGCCTTGATCTTACAACAAACCTGTCAGTTCACATCGCCACGAGTGCTAAATCAATATCCATTTCAAACTAGCTAAATTCATTTCAGGCTTGGATTTTAAAAAGAGAAACTATGACATATTGGCCTTATATAGTGTTATAGGCCCTTAGATTTCTTGCAGGATAATATGCTTCCTTTACCGAGCAATACTAGATCCAGATGTCATAGCTATGGTGGGTGTGTGTGTGGTGTATTACGCAGAACACATCACACGTTATGGACAGACAGTTATTGTGGAAAAAAAGACACATATTTTTTATGTTACAAAGTTCATGGTCTAGAAAGACACATAAATTAATTCATATTATTATTTTTTTTTTTTTATCGCTTATGCAACTTTTCTGCCTTGCAGATCAGGAAACAAGCCCTTGCGATAGAGGGAGGGTATCATATAAAACCTCATAAATCATGTAGTTAGTAGTCATATATAAGGTATATTAGAGTAATGTATTATTAATTATATTGTAATACAAATAGTAAAATTAGATTATTATTATTAAAATGTTAGCTTTCTGGTATTATTTTTTTTATATTGTATTAATAGCATTAATATTAATTAATTTTATACAATAGTAAACACCAGGACATTTATTATTAGTGTGTTATGGTGTTATTATCTATTATGAATTAAATTTGTATTATGATTATTTATATTATCTGTCCAATTCACCTTTTTATAAATTTTTGTGTTATTTCCTGTGGGTTTGTCTTTGTTGGGTGTGGTATGTAATATGTGTTGTATTTATATCTTATTGTATTGATACAAAAGTAATGATAAAATAGTTTTATCATTTGATATATTATATAATTCTCATTCATAGCTCAGGAGACTGAAAAGCGTTTCATTTAAGTATCAACATCGTCTCATGTTTCTTCTGAAATTCTTTAGAAGAAATACAAATGAAACGCTTATCACACGTTAAGAATATAGAACTATAAAATTAATATAGATAGCAGCTCAGATCATTTGTTGAGAAATGCTTGAGTTCATATTGAGAAAATGAGTTTTTTCAGTCTTTAGACTCAAAAGAACAATCTGCTAACCGACCCGAGCCCGATGGGTCCCGAAATACTTTTGCGTTTCGGGTCGGGTTCGGGTTAATGTTTAATGAATAGTTTCGGGTTCGGGTCAGGCTCGGGTTTATAGCTAAACTAAAACTATATGCAGTAGCCTAGGCTACGCTGCTTTCATAGACGCACACACACACATTATAGCACACGACAACACAGCACGGAAACTTTTATTAGTAAAATAGCTTCGACAGGCTACTGACGTTATATTTCTCTGCAATGAGGTGGTAAAATCGCTGTTTTTGAAGTAACTATGCCTCATTGCTTGTAGAGAGAGGCGCTCAGACGCAGGTTCACACACGCAACTTTCATCCTCTCTCTCTCTCTCTCTCTCTCTCTCTCTCGCTCTCTCTCTCTCCTCTCTCTTCTCGCTTGCTAATCAAATAAATGATATAATAATCTAATTCAATGAAAAAATGCGCTCTACCGCACGGCTCTCTGTGTCTGAATTTAAAGCAGGCCGCAATTGCTAACGAGCGTAACTGATGAAAAGACCATAATTGCCGGTGGAGACTATCGTACTGGATATACAACAATTTCCAAAACTCGGCGATTTAGTGACGAGAGGGCACAGATGTTTCATAAACGTTCAAATGCTAAGGGTTTTTTTCTTTTGCATTGTGAAACTGGCCGAGCCTTATGATTTGTTTCTTTACATGTATTGGTACTGAACATTGCATGCAAATCGTGAAATAAAGCATTTTTTTGTTAACGGGTATTGCGTGTGGGGGGGAAAAAATATTTCGGGGTTCGGGGCTCTAAATTTAAACTGAGCGACTGGGTCCGGCTGGGTAAGGACGATCTGGGTAAGGGTCGGGTTGGCTTCAGTTTAAAGCGAGTGCGACATCTATCAATCAGTCAAAAACGTTCTCTGTTTAATCTAACGTCTGACTAGGAGAAAAGTGAGATTAAATGAATGGTCTCCGGCGGGGCAGTTACACCTCGTGTTTTAGTCTATCGGCCGAGGTGCTACGTCAGCAAACCCAAAAACACCCCTTTGAGCTGCGTCTTTCCCGTAAGAAAACTGTGAATAAGGGGGGAAGGGAAGAGGCTGCAGGCAGAGGTGGTACTAATAACTAAACTTAAACAAACCTGACAAGAGGAAGGAGAAAAGCTTTCAGTGCCCCCTTTTAAAAAGCCATTACCCCCAGGGGGGGGGGGGGGGGGGGGAAAAAAAAAACAGGGAAGAAGAAGCATAAGTGTGTGTGTGTGTGTGTGTGTGTGTGTGTTTACTTAGCTGTATAGGTTGGAGACAAATTTGGTCCCAAAAGTGAGCAAAACCTGGAAAAAAAGTCATGTTAATTTGTACACCTTAAAAGCTCAATACAATAGTCAATATAATTAGCTTTGTATGAAAAGTCAATGGTAGACCCTCGTTTAGATGCTTAGATAAGCGTATGTTTGTGTGTGGGTTCGCCGCAGGACCGTCGCCGCCTCTGTTCTTTCAGATAGAGTGCTTTAGGAGGTGAAGAGGGAGATTATGGCTCATTTGGGGGTGGAGATCTGTCAGAAACAAGGGCTTTGTGAGCAATCCCAGACTTTTGACAAGATGACCTTTCATCCCAGCAAACAGAAGCCCAATTTAAATGTTTATCATTCCAGGAATGTCAGGAAAAACTCACCGAGAGGAGTTTGGTGGACGTGCAGCAGTGCGTTTGAGTCCCTGAGGCTAAAGATGCGTTTCTGTAGCATCTCATTTAAATCTGACACACAGATGTCTTCATTACATTCACGATGAATCACTCGAGTTCTTCACACCCTTTTGAATTTCTCTCTCGATTTCTTCACGTCGTTACAAAGGAGGACAGAACGTGAAAATGTAGGGAGGAGAAGTCAGATGTTCTGTTCTGTCTGGTGAGATTTGAATCCTCTCTAGAGAAAATGACATGAAATGAAGGTTGTTGATGGTAATATTGTTAACGCAGCGACCATAAAGACCGTCCTGGTGTCCTTGGAATCTACGTAGGTTTCCATCAAATCCGTTTTCCCCTGTGAGGACTTTAGCAAACCAGATCAATATTTATTTTGTTGATGCAGTATTATTCATGTAGAGTGTCTGCATGTAAATGATTGGATTCTCAGCATTTTAATTAGAGTTTCAATTATTTGGATAAAATGAAATATTTTTAAAAAGAAGGAATATATTTAATATTAATCATACTTGGTTATATTAAAATATTAAACATTTAGATATTATATTCATAATTGTACTTGTAATGTATTTTACATATTATAAAATATAATTATAATTTTAATTTATATTGTATATTGTATGTAATTGAATATAAAACTTGTAATATAAATTTGATACTATTTACATAATTTTAGATCATATATAAGAATATAGTGATAAAATATCATATATAAAACATATATTTTAAAGGTGTTCTGTTTAGATAAATAACTAATAATTAAATAAAATCTCATTGGCTGACAGCTGGAAATATAAGCAAATTTAATAATATCAGTGACGTATATCAGCTCATCTTTGGCCATTTGTGAGATATAGTGGTTTTATTAAAATAATGCGTTTACTCTTAAACTCAGCATGGTTATATTTCAAGCTGCCCTCCATCGTGCGAGTCTTTTGCTAAAAAATACACCGCTGCCTTGTCTTACTCTTCGTCATCTTCTTTTATTAAACTCCTCTCTCTTGTTCTCCTTTTCCTTTCTGAGATTTGAGGAGCTGGAAATAGAAACGGATGGAGAGCGGCGACCCAACACTCTTCAAAGGGAAGAGGTCCCGCGCCGAGCACAAGCGCTTACACGTATTGTAATTAGAGGAAAGGCCATTATCTTGTAAAGATGTTTTTCTTCACAGACCAGAAGAACATTTGCCTTGAGGATTTTCTGTGGTAACTTAATAATAGAGTCGTTCAGGTTCATTAGCGGCTGCGCTTCTGAAGGACCCGGTTCAGTAATAGGAAAAGTCTTCTCGAATCCGGCCGCTCGTTTGAACACGGGCCGTCACTGGCATGCACGCTTTTCAAACCCAGATTAAGCTTTCTAATGAATTTCCAGTCCTGTACGGTTAAGCTGCAGCCAGAATGCAAAAAAAATTAAATCAGAGCGGATTTATCTCCTATTATGTCGTTGTTTCTGCCTCCTGCTCGCAAAATTAACACATTTATTAAACCAATGATTTGAGACGTCTCCTATTAATTGGCAAAAGGGCTGAAAGCTCTGTTGGTAAAACGGACCGCCGAGGCTGCAAATGAAACTAAAGCCGTTAATTAGCAGATGAAATTGTCCGCTCGTCTGAAGCGCCATCACCAGCGTCGCATCCAGAAATGAATAGGTGGAGCTCGTAAAAAATAAAATAGCGGTGTTTTGCAGAAACAGCTGGTGAGAGCCAGCAGCACTGATAGGGTCATCGCAGGGGCCCGATTAATGAGCGCGGGGCCAATGCTTTTGTCTTCTGATGCGTGTTTCTCCACGGCACGTCCCGCTCCGGACACTGGGCTCGTCACAGCAGGGCAGTTCAAAGGCGGACGCTCTAGAAGCCACATGGTGCATTCGGGTCTTATTTTACTATAATTTAATATATATGAAGTTCTCATTCATATCTTTAATTGATTTCATTTTTTCCATTTTCTAATTTGAGTAAAACATTTTAGTAATTTTATTGTTTTTGTCATTTTTTTTTATACGCCTGTTTGTTTATTTATTTATTTGTTTGTTTATTTCAGTGTAGGATTTATACTTCAACTTTGAAATGGGTTTTAGCAACCTAACCAAAGCAACGAACTGAACCAAACCCCCCACACACCATAATAACAGAAAACACAAACAAAAAAAAAACGATATATATAATTATTTTTTTGTAACCCCTTACAAAAAAAAAAAAAAAAGGTTTTAGTTGTAGTTTAGTAAGTACTTTGACAGTTAAATGCTGCCTTGGAAATAACTGAAAAAAAATAAAGCTATATATATATATATATATATATAATATATAATTATTAAATATATTAAAAAAATTAGTGAATGTATTGTATTTCAAATAAGGAAAAAAGTTGTGTTTTATTATTTAGCGCCTTCAAATTAACTAAATATTGAAACGTGAATGTTGCTCTGCCCGGCATAACAGAAATAAAATAAAATATAAAAAAGTGAAGTCTGCAAGTTGAAGTTTATTTTAAATATGGAAAAATATTTTAATGGTTGTATGTGTAGTTAACAGTGATAACTCAGTGGTTTGGGTCTGGAGAGGCAGTGGGGTCTGAGCGTGTTTAAAGAGGTGCTAATGAGAGGACCGTCCCGGTCGACGACTGACAGGCCCTGAGATGAGGCCTGAGTGAGTGCAAACATGAGCGGACCCCGGGGACACGTGGCTTTCATTACTCGAACCTGGACCGCAGGAAACAGTGCAGGAGGTGAGGCTGATTTTTTTTTTTGACCGGGCCTGCGTTGTCAAACAAATTTATAACCTACCCGGAGGCATCAGCCAGCGGTTCAGAGACCTTTATCCAACTCACATGCGCAGATTGTTGTTTTGTTCTCCTCGCAAAAGCAGACAGTAGAAAGCGAGAGAACGATGCTTCATTTCCTGCTCTGACATCCTGCAGGAGCCGTTTTCTCCTCGCGCTCCTTGGCCGCGATCCGACTGCATCTGGTGCCCCAGTTGGACGTTTCGTTGGCTGCGTTGGTCATTGTGAGCGCACTCATTACAGCGCCTCCTCCTGCGTCTCCTGGGCTCCTCTCTCCTCCCTCCCTCCCGACCGCTCGGCCCGACTAATGGAGCCACTTACCAGCCCTTTAACCCGTAACTGTGCTGGTTAACCCCTCACAGATTCAGCCCTGGGCTGTGGGGAAAATCCAGTATGTGCAAGTAAAAATGAATAATAATGCAGTATAAAACATAAAAACATGACTTGGTAGATTCAGGGGCTGTTCACACAGGATGTATTTTTGTGCTGGTTTGCGTTGTTTTTTTCTATGTAAACATGCACTGTATGGATGTGTTGGACCACTGTGCTCATGTGTCACGTCTTTTGCAGCGTCTTGTGCATGCCGTGGAATTCAAGATAAAAGAAGTTTTAAAAAACATCTCACAATTGTAATGGCAAAAACATATTTTATGTAGCAGTTTTTTTTTGTTCGTAACTAAAACTAAAACAAAAACTAAAAACAAATTTGCTATTGTTATTGAAATAATAAAATATAATATAAATATTAGATGAAAAACAAAAAAAACTTAAAGGGCAAAACACTCATTGATTATCAAAGACAATTATAAAATATTAATTTTTATATTATATATATTTAAGTATATTTATTAAATATATATTATAATTAAATCTAAATAAAACAAAATCCGAAACTGCGCGTTGTTATTGAACATAATAAAATAAAAAGAAATATATATGGTAAAACTTAAAATAAAAAAACTTAAATGCAATCATTACATTATTATAAAGATATGTATAAATATTTTTAAATTAATTGCTATAAATAACAATAATAGTTCAGATTAAGTACTTGAATTATAAAACGAAAAAATCTAACTAGAAATAAATAATATGCATTTAATAATAATAAACTAATAAAAATGTTCAAAATAAATGAAAGCTGAAATAAAGTAAAATAAAGTATAAATATTAGGTGGGAAAGCAGTTAACTGAGATAAACTGCAATAAGCTGAAGCAAAAAATTAAAACGGAACTTAAAAAAAACCTAAATAGTAAAATAAAAATATAATAAAAATGACAAAAAGCACATAATAAAATTGAAAAGAAAAAAATTAACTAAAAACTGCAATCAAAATCTAAATTAATTCTGAACTAAATGTCAAATAAAATTACTTCTAAAGAGAAACAAAAATATTAAGATTACAAAAGCATGTAACATATTTACTAAAACTTAAATGAAAACTGAAGATTCAAAATGTTAATAAATGCCATAATAGCATACAAATAATCCTAAAATAACATATTTGACATGCCATATTTAATTTCACAAGACTGTGATGGAGTCGGTTCAGTGTTATGTGCCTAAATTAAATTTCTTATGACCGAAGATAAGAAATTACCCAAAACTGAGACAAGACAATTGAATGGACCGTATGTCTCAAGTGCATTTTCATTCAGTAAAATAAGAATCCCATAGAGAGAGTTTCTATAAAATATTGGTTCATAAAGTTCTTGTGATCATTGTAATTTAATGTTTATAGGACGTTGTGGTGCATTTTCTGATATTTTTTCGTGAGATGCATGCTTGGAGGAATCATTGGTGTTTGATACTTAGTGTTCGAGGTTTGATAACTAGTAATACAGCTCTGATGAAGACAGTATTTCTCTAGTTATCCGGTAGCATCAGAGGAATCTGTGTTTGGTCTCCAACACTGGGTTCTCCTCTGAAGAGCAGGAATTAGTGCTGACGGCTCTCCTGGCTCGCGTCTATGACAGATGATAATGATAAGCCGTTGTTTTACTGAATGACTGGACATAAACTGCTGTGTGAAAGAATCGATAGGCATCGCCGCAGATATGAACAATGAGCAAGCATGTCAGCATCACTCGTTAACTCATTCTGGAGGATGCGAATATTGACAGCAAGCGTTTTATACGCCCTATTGACTCGATTGGCTGATTAAAAATTATTTTATTTCTCAGATGAAACGGCACGCTTGGCAGAGCTAACACGAGCGAGATGCGTTTGACATGGAGGCTGAACAGATAAGCTTGAGAATGTGCATTCAATGCAACTCTACAGTATATAAACGGCTGGCTGCCGTGTTATCTGTCTGAAATGGCTGCGATAAATTCATGTTTATCTGCCGTCTGCTGAGAGCTGACTCACAGGTTTCCCTTTCTCGCACGTGTTTGCCAGCTGCTAAATTAAGATGTATAAATCTCACAAATCAAAACAAATACAGGCAGCGACGTTTGACCCTAATTAAAGCCGGGTCGCGATGCAACATGTGCCGTAAGACGCGAGGACTGATATACGACTTCGCCGTGTTTTGAATTCGCTGTTGACCCGTGTTTTACCCCGATGTGTCACGTCGAGCATTAATAAAGAGGATTTACCGCTGACCGCTGCTTCAGGATGCTGGACACACACAGCAGAAACGCTGGAAATACAAGAAGGTTTATTTCTCCTTATCGCAAGCTCTCGGCTCGGCTTGCCAAGAAACTGGGCTCATTACTGGGAATCACAGCTCCGTAGAATGTTTGAGGAGCTGCTTTAATGACAAACAAAAGGAAAAGCCCTTTCTCTGATTGAGAACGCCTACTCGGTTTAACGGTGTTGATGCTGACGTTTTATTTGCGAGGAGTTTTGTAATTAAAACGCTTCTGATAGAAATGTTTCGGCACGCCAGTTTGGTTTCAATCAGCAATTCTGTGTACTTGTAATGAAAGTATTTTTATTTATTTTGCAAATGCAAACATCCAGGGCATAGAAATGATCTGTAGAGTATAGGGAAAGCAATATATCACTTTTAAACTTTGCTTGTGAATATTATTTTCATATTGCTACATAAATGTCATGAACCATATTTTTGGGAGAAGACTAAATTGCTACATCTGCTCTCCAACCTTTCTCCTTTTCATTTAGTTTAAGTTTTTAAATATTAAATGTTAAATTTTTCTTGAATATTAATTAATTAGTAGCAAATAGGTCTGTGGTTAGGATAATGATGGTAAATAATCAATAAAAGTATACATAAATAAATTTAAGTTTGATGTTTCTTATTGTAATATTATTTAAATAAAAAAATTTATTATGTAATGCATATCAGGAAATGTTTTAGTTTTTAAATAGTTTTATATTGAAATTACATTTCTAAAATTTTCGTTTTTATTCGTTTGTGTCATTTTAACGTCTTAATTTGAGTGTGGTCTTTTATTTTATTCGTGTTTTAAATAACTAAGGTAATAAAATATAATATTGTCTAAATAAGTCATAATGTAACTTGTCAATTCTAGTAAATAAAACACGCACTTACGCAAATTGTAACCACTGTGGCACATGTAAATATTTTATTTAATAGGTATAGAGCAACCAGAATGAAAAATTATAAAACAATATACTATAGGCGTACTACTTACAGAACTTTTACAGATTTTGCAAACTTGATGTGCTGTTGTGGTAGGCCAGTTTCAAATCGTGTATATTTGGCACACTGTGTTTCTTATCCTCACTCAATTTAAAGTGCTCCCACACAGCTGAGGTCTTCGGCATTTGTCGTCTGTCCAGTGAATGAATCATGATGTTCACTCATGGGCGATTCATACTCCAGCGCGAATGAGAACCGTTTCGTGGGGGATGCCAGGTGTTCGAAAAAAAGAAAAAAAAAAATTCGAATCTTAAAATTGAAAATCAAATGCCAACCCACCGAACGAATAATCGAATATTCTGGTCCAACCCTAAACGTTTAAAATAAATAGCAAGCTTAAAAAAAGTAAGAAAAAAAAGAAGAAGAGCAAAACTGAAACTAGAGGAGTGTGGAAAATTGGATATAAAAATAAACTTGTGTTCACATACCTCTATTTATTTAGTACGAATCCAAATGTGTGGCTTTGCGCATGTTTTGCGTGCTTGACATTAATTGCGTTATGTAAGTCGTAGCATGTTTCAAGTGATGAAAACTGATCCTGCCACTGAATCTGTAATCTTTGCATTGTCTTGTTGATGTTCATGCGAGTTAGTATGTGTTTTTGAGCACTAGACGTAGGGTTCAGTGACTGATGCGAAGTGTTATGTAAACGCTAATGATGATCAGTGTGCGACTGATGCATCCGCGACCTCTTCACCTGCATTAGCTTCGACCTGGAAGCGCTTCATCTCCCTTCACTCATTTTATTGCTCTCATTTTTATTGTAATGATTATTTACAGGAAAATCTAATAACAGTAATACAGGCCTTACTGAGTGACTGTCAGATGTGGCAGATCTGAATCCGGCCTGGGAAAATGTCTTGTCTTGTTTTGTAACCGTGCTGTTTGTGGTTGTTTTTAAAGGAGAATAAACATCAGCTCAACTAATGGTGTGAGTCTGGGGGCGGGGCTTCCTTTTTATCCGACCAATGGCAGACCAAAGCATTTAAAAACTTGACGACTTGGCAGAAACGGTGCAGAAATGACACACTTCAGTTTTAAAGATGATTGAGATTTTTTTTTTTTCGTAATTGATATGTCGCGCTCATGATTTGGAGACGGTGTTTGCTGAACCGTCATGAAGAACAACCACAGCAAAAAGACTTGATTATCTAGAGATGATGAGAAAAATGAGATCCGAACTGTGCTTGTTTTTTGGGATGACACTCGTCTGATCTGCCAGTGCATCTGGACAGCCCGGCCCACAGATGAGGGGATTTTGGCGGGTTTTCCCAGTGTGTCGAGCTGTGAGGAGACAGGGAAGCTCGCTGACCCGTGCACGAGTTCAATTAGCATTTGCAAATTACACCTGCTCTCCTCGAGCCGAGCGCCGCTGCAACCCGTCGCCGTCGGCCATGGCAGGAGGGAAGATGTTCTCGGCCTTATTGCATGGCTGTATGAAATATTAACGCCACAGAGCCAGCTCTCTGAGTCCCTGTACTCATCAAAAATAGAGCAGGAAGAGAAAGCGAGGGGAAAGATGAGCTAGGGGCATCTGTAATGACTTTAACCTTTGCCCTCGCCCCGTCTCTATATAACACGACCCAAGCGCCGATCTTCTGGAGGAAAACAGCCTCCTCTTGAAGGAGCCATCTCCACAGGGTCCGAGAAACACTGAGATGGCGCTGTTTTAGGATCTTTGATGTAGAGATTTTCTTCATATTTTGAATTGACTAAAATGAAGGCGAAAACAGAAAAAAAAGCATTTACAATGTTATTTTGTCATTTTTGTGTTTTGCTTTATTCAGTTTTAGTGCCTCGATTTAAAACATCATTTATTGTAAGTCCATGGCAAGACTTCTCATATAGTTAAAGCGATTTTATTTATTTATTTTTAGGTATTTCTTTTCTTTCTTTAAATTTCACTTAACATTATTTGTTGTTTTTCAAATAAGTTTTGTTAATGTTTTAAATTAGGTTTTATTTTTATGTTTTCTGTTAACTTTAATTTGAATGTTTTGGTAATTGTGTTGTATTTTGTAATTGTTTTAGTAGTTTTACTTATTTTTAGGTTTTGTTTTATTTATTTGTTTATATAGTTTTAGTTATTTTAGTACTTCAAATTCAGCTTTTTTATTCTCATTTCATTTCAATAAATAAATATTTACACACACACACACCACCACACACCCCACACACACACACACACACACACACATATATTAAACTATTTTATTTAATTTCTATTTTGTTGTTTTGTTAATATCTTGAATTACTTTATTAGTTGTAGTAAAAAGAATGTTTTGTCTTTTTTAATTAATATAATAAAACATAATATTTGTAATAAATTATTTTAAACGTGTATATCAATATAGTATTTATTCATTTTGATTGTATAGTTTTTTTTAATCTTTGATTTGTTTTCAGTTAGTTTATTTGATGTCAAGTAAAAAAAAAAAAGGTTAGTTGATGAAAAACGCTGGGTTATTATCAATCTCACCTGTTTCAAATGTAATAATCCCAAGCGCACACTTCAGAGGAGACAAATGGCTGCGTGTTTCTCTGTCTTGTGTTGCTGGTGTGTGTTTGTCTGGGGAGCAGATGTGTTTGATGAGCTTCCGGTACTGAAGGATGTGCCACTAAATGTGTTGCATAAACACAATCGGCGATGTAATTATCAAACTCGTCATGAATCAACTGCTTGAGCTGGAACCAAAACAAGTCGTCATCGATGATCTTTCTGCTTTAAATCGAATCGCGGCTTATGAAACAATGCTCTTCTCCAAATCTGAGAGAATCTGGAGCAAGCCTCTTATTTCCTCCGGGGTTCTGATGAGGTTTCTTCAGCTTGCTGTGGTTGTGGGTAATGCTGATGCAGTCTTGAAGGAGATGTGACGTTGTCTGTGCTGGAGACTTCTGCTGTTGTGTTGTTGACGTCTCGGCTCATTACTGAGACCTGATGAAAACTACTCCTCCATTGCACACGAGCAGAGAGATGTTTAACTTCCGATCCTTCCTGCAGGTCGCTCTCATGAAGAACCACTCATTTAGACGGAAAGAGATTGACTGACTGAGTAATGTAGCTTAATGCTTCAAGACTTTATTTTTAGTTAAAATTTTAGTCATGCTTTTCTTTATTTTTATTTTTTTTAAATATAGTATTTAATATTTTTTTTCAGTTTTAGTTTTTGTTATTTTAGTACTTCAACTTCAACTAAAAGAAAATGAGAAATGTTGCCTGCAGGCGCGCGACATAAATACATTTAGTTAAGTGATATATATAGATATTTTCCCCCCCCCCCCGATTTTATTTTATTATATATCTAATATCTTATTATTATATCTCTAATATATGTATTCAAGTGGGTTTTTCGTTTATATAGTTTGGTAATTGGGAATTATTGTTCTATTTCTTTTGAATTAATTTTGTTCATTTTAAAACAATTGAGTTGTATTTGTTTTGTATGGTTTATAAAGGTAATGTTCATAATATAATATGATATTGAATTTGATCGAAATATCATTTCATGTCGCCTTTGATGTAAGTATTTTGAATGAAGTACTACTATTAATTTTTAATTAGTTTTTTTTTTTTAGGTTTTTTTTTGCTAATATCTGAATGGTAACGAAAGTAAATCGGAAATTTGATGCATGTAATAAAAGAAAGACAGTGAGAAAACTAATTTTAACGGGAAAATACACCCCAAGTAGAGATTTTTTATAATGTAGTAACATTTGATATTTTCGCTCCTTTTGGTAAAGGAAAAACATTTGATCAATAAATTTAATGTGTGATATATATCTTTTTAATTATTAATGAAATGTTTTATGGTTGAAAATATTTTATTAATTAAATCATGCTATGTGACATAATAGTTAATATATTTGCACAATTAATTGTAAGGGAAAAATATTGATCATAAATCATGTGTGAATATATGTAGATTTTTTGGAATTTCTTTAAAGAAAACATTTGATCAATTACTTGTGTGTGTGGAGTAAGGTATAAACAATCTGAAAGAATAATATATTTTTTCAATCCTTTTAAATATGAATTGTGTCAACTGAGAAAGGATAGCAAGGTTTTATAAAATTATATTTATAAAAATTAGATTGTAAACAGTATTAAAAAAAAAGTTTATGAATAATTACAGATATATAAAATAGTTGATATATATAAATTTAATAAATAAATAATAGTTAATTTATTTATTTGCTAGTTGTTTGTCTGTTTGAATATCTTTAGGCTCCGAACAACATTCAGCGTTTGTCAAAATATTATCTTTTCATACAGGTTTGGAGGCAAAACTGCTCAATAAAATCATAAGAGAGCATTTTTGGGTGAACTGTCCCTTTAAGTATGCATGTTTGTGATTGGCTGTACTGAATATTTGCATTCATAAAATACTAGTTATTTCACAGACAGAGAATGATCATATACTACTCTTCTCATGAATATTTAGTTTACTTGTGTAGCTTGTAAAGTTTTGATGCCACCAAAGCTGCTGGTTCTCTTTAGACACCGAGATGGATTTTATAACATCCGCTCGTTGCATATTTGAGCACGAGCTCCCAGTTTGGACCTGACGGCTGCATAAAAGGTGTGGTAAAAGTGGCGCCTGCTTTCTGGAAAAAAAGAGCGTTTCTGCAGAGTGGGACGGGCTCCTAATGGACGCTGTCACTTAAGCCTGGTTTCAGAGTTTGGCTGAAGGTTGGCGTCAGGTTATCCAGCGGCTCCACACTGTCCTGCAGAAATGATGCTGCTCGGGAAAATAATGCAGCGCTTGGCCATTTCAGCGGATTTCTAGACCTCCGTCCGGAGCGGCTCATGGTGCTCACACTCTTCCCTTCACTTGATTAGTCGCAGAAATCTCAAAGGCCGCCTGGAGACGCGTTTGTGCAGAATTGCAGTTTTACTGTACGTCGGTTTGGAGCGCTGGATGTGTGCTGTTCTGACAGTAGATATGAGTCCACACCTGATGTATGGAAGACCATCGCGGCCGTGAGGTGGAATAGAGACACTTATACATCCTGAAAGGTGTTATTTTAAGGCTTTACTGCACTGTATTTAATATTATGGAGGAGAGATGTGCTGAAACGGCAAAATAAATAGTCTATGTAGTCTAGAAAAATCCATGAAGAGGAGAAAGCACCAAGCATATCTTTTGTTTTGATATTGGTGCAGATTCATTGTGGTAGAAGCTTGAGAAATTACCTAGATAGAGTGCAAGACTAATGCAAGAACTCATGCGGAAATCTATGTAAGAAATATCAATCAAATTATGTTGCATTTATGATACCACTTGATGTTTCATCTAAAGAAGCATTGAGAATCTGCTGTAATGTGTGACACTGGAATCATTTCCAGCTATTATTGCAAAATTTCTTTGAAAATAAAACATTTGACCAGTTAAATTTGCATGAAAAAATGTGCAGTAAAAATGATTAAAGGATTAAAAAAAAACATTTTAAAAATAAATATTAAAAGTAAATACAAAACATTTTAAAATGAGAAATGAAAGACAAATGGTATTTTAAAATATATTATATATATTTTGTAATTACATTATAATTAAATGGAGAGTATATATATAATATATAAAATTTAATATTAGAATATTTTTAATAATTATATTATAATATATATTATGAAATATATATTTTTATTAGTAAAAAATATATTTAAATAAATAAATTAATGAATTTGATTAAATAAATATATAATCAATTTTGAATATATAGGAGATGTTTAGGCATTGAGAATGTGCTGTAATGTGCAAGACCGAGAAAAGGGAACAAGAAACAGACATTGATCACAGAAATGACAAAATAATAGCAGCTTTAATCTGCATTAAGAGCTTTATGGTGAAATATAATCTCCTGAAAATGCATTTTCCACAAAGAAAATACCATCTCACGTTCAGACGGATCGTAAAAATGAAAAGGTGTTATGGCACAAATTAAGTCTCTAATGTTTCTCATTATATCTCCTGAAGTCTTGGTCCGGTCGGAAGCGTGTGGAGCTGAATTGGTGGCACACTTTATGTCTCTGGCCAGCCGCTCCCCATAAATCTTGTTGGTATTGATTAGGATTGGAGGTGAAGTGTTATGATAATGTTTGCTGGTTTGAGGAGCAGTGTTGTTCACTGGAGCAGCGAGCGCATTAATCACAGCTGTCCGGGCCGGTGGAGGGGGATACGGGGGCAGTAACGCTGATGCCCAGCTGCCCGGCGCTGCTGTGGTTCTGTGGGTCGGTCCTGTGAAGGACAGCGAACAGTAATTGAAGCCCCAGAGTCCTAAACGCAGCACGCGTGTCTGTCGCCTTCACAGCGGCAGGGAATTGATCGCTAGAACAGCGGCCTTGTGTCTTTGTCTGTCTGTCTGTTGATACGATTTCTAACTGCTTGGTAACTGCTTAAAAACAATAATTATGTTTCTGGCATATAAATATGTGGTATCCCAAGTTGTGGTAGTGTGTGGGATTTTTCTTGTCTTTTCCATTTTTTATTTTTTATTTTTGGATTAAAAACAGTAACTCCATTCGCTGAGTTAAATATATTCATAATGTAATTTCTGAGTGTTTTTTGTTGTTGTTGTAATTATAATGACTGTAATTTCCAGCTATTGCAAAATTTATTTGTAAAAAAGCAGAAAAAAAAGCATGATTATTTTGATTATTTAAATTTGTGAAAAATGTGTTTTAATAAAGAATATATTTCAATAATTGTAAAATGTAAAAATAGATTTAAAAAGTCTAAAATTATAATTTAGAAATTTGACAAACTTGACTTATTCATAATTTTGAGACATTTTTACACAAAAATTGGATTAAAAAAGTAACTAAAGCCATTAGCAGTATGACATCAACATGTTCACTATTAAATTTATGTGAAAATTAAATTACATTTGTGTGAAAAATTTGTGGTAAATTAAGAAATAATAAACAATAAATTTCAATTGAAAAATTTTAAAATTTTAAATGTATTTCTAAACTGAGACATTGCATTGGAAAAACATTAACTAAATTTAGTTTTAATAGTTTTATATTATTATTAATTTAATATGTAAGTTAAAGTTAACGTAATTACATGTTTTAAATGTATTAATGTAAATTAACTATTTTTATTTTAAATGTTAAATAGTTAAAGGATTATATGATTTATTAATTCAACCAGTTAAAAGATTGGCAAGGCGGGAAGTAATCTGAACTACTGGCCCAACCAGACAAAACAAGACAGACAAAAACCCTTAATGTTGAGCCCTTATTGGACAAAAGAAAACTGTCCCGGTGTTGAAAGTGTTCGATTAAATGTTTCTTTTCCTCACAGCAGATATCAGATCCTTTCCGTAATATCAAAAGGTGGAGTATTTTAAACAGCTGCTTTGACAGGAGAGATCGCTTGCCTTTTAAGCCCTACAGACGTCTGTAAGGGTTGCAGATTACAGACGGAGTCAAATATTTGAGCGCGCTAACACCAAGGAAAGCTTTTCATCCCGTCAGACAGATTTCTGCCGCTTTCAGGGGGAATCAGAGGCTTGTGGGAAATGTATGCTGACGGTTGACGAGGAAAAGAGCGATTATTGAAGAGCTGATTCAAAAACCGCACAATCAGAGGAAATAAGGGCTTTTGTTGTCAGTTACAGTGATCGCACCTTAAACAGCAGATGCTAGATATAACCGGGCATTCTCGCTTACAGCTTCTGATAACTCGCTCCCAATAAATCAAACTCGGGCCGAAGTGGCTCCTGCATATTCAGGGCGTCTGGGCACTGGTTAGGGAGCGTCTCTTGCAGTCCGTCAGCGTAATGAGAACGGCCTTTTCTCGAACACTGAGCCCTTAATGAAGCGCTGGCCAAAATCCCTTACTCAGGATTTCTGCTGCCGAGCGATTTTCCCAAAGCCAAGAGGAGAAAAGCCACAGTTGCTGGTGTGATTGGCAGTGGAAACTCGGGACTCAACGTGTTTGCCATGCAGCCTAAATTGGCCCAATGAGCAATTTCTGTCTGGAGGAACGGGCTGTTTAGATGCAGAATGAGGTGGAGCAAACCAAAGCTGTTTTCGACCGTAAACCGCCATTACAGCTAACATTTTTCCAGCAAATGAGACTCCGTCTACATCAGAAAGAGCATCATACCAACCGGCAGGAGACTCAGTGTCCTTACAGACTCCTGATTTATGTGTAATTTTATCATTTTAAAGCTAATTTAGTGTTTACACCGACTTTCTGTGGGACTTTATTCACCCTTCCTCAAATTAGAGACTTAAATCAGATCTGAAATTCATAAAATCATGTCATTAAATGTTGCATGCATTCAAAAAATGTATATCTTCCTCAGTATTTTTATTTTTTCAATGCAAATATCTAAACATCCTCAAATCAAGATAGATTTATTTGAGATGCAATTGTAAAATAAAGTCTTGAAAAAACAAAACTAAGTTATTTTATGCTTTAAACAAGAGCAAATATCAGTCAATAGATTATAAAATGTGTTTTCTATTTGACAGATATTTGTTCTTGTTTTTAATCATAAATTTTGATAATGTTCTCAGAAAACAAGACTACAAAACTTATTTTGTCATTTTGCTTTTCAAGTAGATATATCTTGATTTAAGGACCTTTAGACTTTGACATATTGCATTCCCTGTAATTTATTCCTACATTTTCTTTACTTGGTCTTAAAGACTTAAATACGTGTTTTGAGGCATCTTCTCCTGATAACACCGAAAATGACTTAAATTACACTTTCAGTTTTGATATTACAGATTAGAGCAATACATCAATCGAATCTGTATATGGTCTACTTTTATTTGTATACACACGTAATAACAACAGAACTTTGTGCATTTATAAAATAAAGAAAACAAACAGGGTGCGCTGTCTGCCACCTTGGTCTGCGTGATCTTCATTTAGAAACGCGTAATTAAAATGAACTGTAACTCAGCAAATACTCAACAAAGATACATGAGAGATATATCTATAGAAAGCTTGACAGGTCTACTATAAACATAGACACGTCTTATCGAAGAAATCTTCTTTTTTTTTTTTTTTAGGTGGTAAAGTAATCCATATAGAAACCACGCGATGTCCAGTTTTTCACATCTCCCTTCATTATCTTTAATGCGACCACGCCCACGCGCTGAGCGAGCTATAGATATTATAATCATCCACGTGAAGCGCGCGGCGTGTAAACACCCACATCAAGCTTTACTGTTCGCGTCGCGCTGAGAGGAATAAGACAGAATTCACCTCAAGAAGCTTTGGATTACCTCAAGAAAACACATGAGTAAGTCTTTTTTATTAACCTACTAGTATTAGTTTTCACATAACTTGTACATATTTTACTAGTCACTTTTTCCAAACCATGATTCCTGACTAAATGTACAATCAAGTTAAACATTATGAAGATTCATTCAAGCATCTAAATGTCACGTGCCCGGCTGTTTTTTTCGTCTATAGAGACAGAATTATGATATAAAAGTAATTATGAGTTTAAATGTTATAGCTAATGGCAGAAGAATGATTGTCCAAACTGTACTTGATAGGTATTTATGTTCATGAATAGAGATATATAGTTCGTTTGTGTAAACAGCAGCTGGCTTTTGTATTTCAGATGTGAGATAAAACCGGCAAAAGAAACCTGTTGCAAAGAGAGCGCTAAGCAAATAAGCAGCCCACTGGTCATTGATACCAGAGACTGACGTTGACATGTTCCCAGGCTCTGAGATTCGCCCCGCACAAGAGCCTGGAACACAGCTAAGACCATGTGATGCACACACTCCCAAAATGATGTGATAGTTATATTCTAAATAAACTACAAACAAAAAAATAGATACATTTTCTTTTTCCTCATTATTTCTTGTAACAATTCCCTCTCAGTCACACACCTGACAGCTCATTATGCAACTCATTATGCAGGCCTTTGTCTTCTCAGGTGTGAATCACTCAGTATACATGACCATTCACGCCCCCTCGCATATACCTTTTCTACACAAAAAATGTCTTAGAAAATTTAAATCAATATAATTGTTTTCTGTGAGTGAGTAAACAATATGATTTTCACATCATTCTGAAGCAAAAAATCTAGACTTCAAGATCTGTTCTCAATAGTACTGTGAACAAATGTTCTGTATGTGTTTTATGGCCTATTTCAGTTGATTTAAAATTTTAGTTTGTTCACTAAGCAGCATAAAACGTTGTTTTCTCAAAAACACAACACATACATACATGCTCCAACATTTATGTAGCCCAGCTGTGCTGATTATGGTGCTCTAAACTTAGTCATTAAAAATGTGATAGCCACTGAAAAAAGCACAAATGTCAGGACATGTCAAAACGTCTCCAGGGCCCAAAACACCCTCAGACCCAAGAGGGTTAGGTCAGAGCCACTGAGAAGTCAATCATGGAGTTGACTTCTGAAGAGTGAAACACTGTTTGTGGTGCCTACCATAACAAATCTGGTGAGTTTGGGGGCGGGGCTATCTGTCTGACTGACCAATGAGAGATGGTGGGAGTGTTCAGGACATAAAGGTGCATTCACGCCATATCGTAATTACTGTAATACCAACTTGTAAAAAGCATTCACGTCCTCGTAGAACTCGTAATTACAACTTGTAAACTGAAGAGTTTTCTGAGAGCTACGGCTTGTACCGCTGTACCTCACGCGGAACCAGAGAAAAATGGCGGCGCTTTCAAAGAAAGCTAGTACTGCTCTAAAAAGGGGGAAATAGATACATATATAGATACTGTAATATAAAGAACATATTATGTAAGTCTTCATACTGTTATTATTTTGTCGTTTAGGTTAGCAATAACACATTTATCGCCCATCGCGGGTTCATTTTGTTGGCTGTCGCTATAGAAACGGATAATCCCCAGTCCGAGGACATGAACAGCACCATGTTGAACGTCACGTGTTGTCATCTCGGAATTGCGGTAATTACCACACGGCGTGAATGCAGCATAATTTGCAGTTCCGTTTAGTGTCAGAGGTCATAAAAAGTAATTTCTGACTGCATTTCTGAAGGTTTACCGTTGGTGGCTTTGTGGGAAACTGTAGTTATAATAAATACAGAATCTGGTCAATAAGCAGTGGGTTTGTAGCATTAGGATTGTGTTTTTGTGTATTGACCTGAGCTTACGCGCTCAGCTTTGATATCTGTGCGGCAAAGGGCCAGATCCCTCAAAGGAGTCTTCCTCTCCTCTAATGACTTATGCATGAGAAGATGGACAGAATCACCTTCTGCTGTGAAAACGGAGAGAAAGAGAGATGCTGAAAGGTCACAGTGAGGAGGAGGGACTGGCGAGCTGAAGCCAGCGGTGTGTAAAACAGATTTTCCCGCTGGCCCCTGGTGTGTTTCGCTGGTTCTGATGGGTCAGATGCGTTTGACTCTGGAGTGATATCAGCCGCTCGGACATCTCATACATCACCAGCCTTTAACAAACACCACATCACATCACCTTTTGCTCTATTGTTTCTTATACACTAATGTTCAGAGGTTTTAAAAGGTTTTGTATTCTCTTCTGATCACCAAGGTTGTATTTATTTTATAAAAAATACAGTAAAAATAGTAAAATATTATTACAATTTAAATATCTGTTTTCTATGCGAATATCTGTTAAACTGTAATGTATTTCTGTGATGCGCAGCTGTATTATCAGCATCATTACTCCAGTCTTCAGTGTCACATGATCTTCAGAAATCAGTATAATATGCTGAGTTGCTGCTCAAGAAATATTTCTGATTATTATCAATGTTGAAAAACAACCACCCCCCCCCCCCCCCCCCCCCCCCGTTGGCTGCACAATATGTTTGTGGAAACTGATGCATTTTATTTTTCAGGATTCACTGATGAACAGAAAGTTAAAAAGAACAGCATTTATTTGAAATAGAAATCTTTTGTAACATTATAAATGTCTTTACTGTCACTTTTGATCAATTTTAAGCGTCCTGGATCCATAAAAGTTTTAATTTCTTTAAAAAAGACCAAATGTCCCTAAAAAAGAGCCACATCTAGAGACTCATCTAACTTAGACCTAAGAGAAACACCTAAAATCCTCAAGAATGAAGGACAAACATCACAATAAATCAGACACTGTTGTCACGTCTAGAAATTACTCAAATGATCACAACACAATTGTCAGTGTATCCCCCTTTAATGAAATAAGTAAATTATGATAAAAAGAACAAATAAATGATGACAAATGATAAATAAGGAATAAATAAATGATAAAAGAAAAAAAAATACACTGAACCAGCAGCTTAATACATAGTATTAAGCCCGTTCATAGTGAAAACAAAAACACGCAAAACACTTTTCTTCAGTAAGAGCCTGGCTGTTTCTGATTATGATTCGACGCAGATGTATTGTGAAGCATTTCTGGTGAGTCATTGTGTTTGTTTGCTGTTCTGGTGTCGATGCAGATGAGCAGGTAGAGATGCGGTAATGACAGTGTGTCTGTCTGTGTTGTGACTGGAGCGCGGGTGTGTTGGGGCTGCTGGCGGGTGACGCGTCTCTGTAGGGGGCCTGTCTGTCTATCTCTGTGCTGTAACGGCAGTGAGAAGCCAACCCGACCCCCTGGAGGAGGAGGAGGAGGTGAGCATTATTGTATCATGCCCTCCATTATCACTGGTTGACCTACTTCAGTGGAAGAGTGCGGATGAAATCACGGGTCCTGCTGGTCCCTCGACTATAATAGCCAAGAGCAAGAGTGTGTGTGTGTGTGTGTGTGTCTAATGCTGTCTGTCTTCCACCTCGACCCCTCAATACTCTATCCATGTTTCATTTACAGTTAACACCTCCATTATCGCCCGTGTCTCGGCTGCTCTCTCATGTGCTGTCCTTTATGCCATTGTTATTTTTCCAGACGATGTTTGACTTGTTCGATCTATAGAAGTAAAATAATGACAAATGTATTTGAAACAAAAAAATTAGTTTGCCGCCTAAAAATGCAAGCACTGTTAATGCAATGCATTTTTAGTGCAGTTGAGTGTGCTGCTTTCTTTTCAAAAGTACATTTGTCATTATTTTGCTTTCATAAGCAGTCCAGGGTTATTATAGAAAACTAAAATTAAAACCATAAAACACTTTTACTTGAAATAATGTTAACTTAAACAAAATATTTAACGTAAACATATATATATATATGTATTTTTTATTACAAGCCAACATCAGATTTTTATTTAGTTTTACTCTGTACTACAAATACAAAAATGCTAACTATAAATACTAAAACTAATTTCCTAAATAAGTACTAAAACTGAAAAAAACTGTATAGACTTAAGAGACTACACTAGTAATAAAATGCCAAAAACACACAAAAAAATGACTAAAACATTTAAAATGAGAGAAAAAAGAGACCTGAAAATATACGAATAAAAACTAATTCAAAATATTAATAAAAAATAATAAAATCTCAATTGTACTAAAATAACATTTGCCCCAGTCTTAAAGGATTTGTATGTTAAAAAAACAATCATGTCGTTTCTTACATCTGTGGCGCATAAAATGATAAATGTTAAGATTTGTCCAAATCATCAGTTGTATCTTACGTTTGTGGTCATCCAAATGCGTGAAATTGTTAGATTTACATAATTGCGATGATTAATTATTAAGTAACCCAATTACTTAAATGCAGGTTATTACTGATCATCTGAGCATCTGTAGCCTTTTCAAAAGCTTCCACTTCAAAGCGCAATGAGAATTCACTTTTATTTATAAATTAGACCGTATTCAGCTATTCTGACTGTACTCATGCTGAGACGGGACTGTGCTTCTCTTCTTTACAGATATTGTTTTCCTTTCATCAGGATCTTAATGATTTAATTCAGCTCTCAGAGTATCTGAAGGGAAACAAGCCGCTGTATCAGAAAACCACAGTCGTTTTGAAATGAAGTAGACATCCTTCTTCCCTGAATAGATGATGTAATATGCAACATTCAGTAAAGATACCAGAACCATTTTATATTTCAGTGCAACTGGCAGACACTTTCACGTTGCATTCAAGCTGTACATGTATATTGTTTTCTGGGAACTGCACCCATGGTCTTGACGTTGATGTCGCTCTTTTCTTTCTCTAACACGCATATTTTAGATTCACAATTCATTTAAAAGCCTCTGGTGTGTAAAAATGGTAAATATCATCATGTCCTCCTGTTTTTTTATCCTAATAAAAGTTATAGGAGCATTAAATAGTTAATAAAGCATTCTAATGCTCATTATATTAGCGTTAGCCGCGCTAATGCTAACGATTACCTACTATAATAACAGTGTTCATTCCAATCCGACATTCAAATTAAAATATTGAATAATATTCATAACAGAAGCGGCGTTTCACACAGACTTGCACTCTATTGGTGGCGGCATATAAATGCAAATTAATTCTCTGCCAGCAGGAGGCGCTTGTGGAGCAGGAGAGATAGAGGTTTCCCCGTTAACGGATGTAATCAAATACGCGCTGCGCTCACAAACGCTGCTTATCAGCATAAGGCAGTGAATGAAAAGAACATCCATAATTTTCTGAAGACAGTCGGTTTCCTTCAGAAAACATGATATAAACAAACCTGTTACGGGTTTCGACAGTGACACGTGCAGTGCTCATGTTTATTCGACGAAGTCAAAGCCTTTTGGAAAATCTATTTGTGGCGGTGAGTTTTGATATTGTGGCGGGCGCCACAAATAAATCAATGTATGGGAAACACTGGGAAGATCTAAATATTAAGAAATTAAAGATACTAGTCGAAACAATGACATAACACCGCCCAAATGTTTTGCAAAGTAAGAAAGTGTAACTTTCATTCTCGCTGTAGTATTGTTGCTGCCGCTGCCATGTCGTGGAGACGCCATGTGTTTGCAAATCTGTGAGCCGTGCTGGCAGAATGAGTGTGAATGCACACGGTCTAATTTTGAGCTACAGGCAAAAGAAGTGAAAAAATGTCAGTTTTGGTCTAATTTGAGGTTATTACAAAAATGAGTTAATTAAGCCCTTTTCTATCAATCTCAATGCTCCAAATAGTAATTAAACATCTGAAATGATCATTATTCGTACGTTTTCTGAGAGGAGTACCTTTTTCTCCGCTCGCTGTGTGAAGTCGAGGTGTTGCTTTAAGAGGATTTTGGTCCTCCTGATAATGACTAAATGTGTTTGGGCGTCTCTCATGAGGTGTGACAGCTCAACGGGAGGAGTCTGTCCTCTCGCCAGAGGCCTTCATAATGCATTAGCTCATTAGCGGCTGAAGACGCTGGTCACGTTAGTTCAGATTCCTGCTGTAATGCTGCTGCAGGCCAATATTTGCGACTTTGCATTACATGTGGCCCGTCACATCAAACTCTGCTCTCATCCGCTTCCAGCGCTGATACTTAAACACCTACAGAGTCCCGAGCCTTTGTTCGCATCATCTGCATGTGTTAATAAAGAGTATTCATTTCAGTGCAATATAGAGACCAAATCACACATTTTATATTTCATGTATCTTTAATATGTCAAGTTTTCCCTGATATCAGTTAGAGAAAACATAGACTTTCGCTGAAGTTTCCTGGTTCTCTTGAAAAAGACTCACAGTGAGTTTCTTCTAAAGTTTCTGGTCCCCCCCCCCCCCCCCCCCCCCCCTCCCCCAACCCCTACCCCAATATGCTCTCTGATTGAACAAATGTTAAACGAAGTACTAAAACTTTCATAAAACTAAAAAAAGAACGCTTAATAGAAAAATAAATTAACAAAAACTAATAAGAAAAAGACGAAAGGCACCCACAAAAGTATAAAATTGACTAAAAATAAAAAAAAATGAGTCTTCCTATAAAAATAAAATAAACTGGAAAAAATATAAAAACGTATAAAAAATAAGTTAAAAATAAATATTTAAATAAAAATACAGATTGATATCTGTGACAGTCTATAATACAAAAAAATTCACTCAGAGTGGCTAATTTTTGTAAAAAAATGGCAACGAAAACATCTGAAAGTGAATGTTAAAGTTGAAACACTAACTCAATCAATTCCAAGTTTAATTGTATAGCGCTTTACGAGCAAATCGTTGCAAGCAGCTACGAAAATGCAAGTTTCTACATTTATATGTAGTAATAGCTTATCAGCGGTGACCATCTCAAGTTGATGTCCATAGGGCAGAAAGGTACAGTAAAATCAAGACAGTTAGTTAATGTTAGTTTAATACACTTGTAAACGTATGCCAAAATCTTGGTTTATTACAAAATTTCAAAAATATTTTACTGTATGCAACCAGTTGTCTCATCCGGCTCGTTTCATTGTAATTCAGGAGAAGATCTGAGGAGAAGCTGATACGGTAAAATAACACACGAGTGCAAACTCCATAGGTCTCAGAGCTATAAACAGAGCAAACTGGCAATAAGTGCGGCTCTCTCTCAGGGGAGCCGTGAAAGCAGTCTTTTTTTTAGGCGTCTGGAAGCGCGGTGTGTGCTTGAACAGGTATGTGGGATGAGAGGAGGATTATTCACGCTCGCGTTCCTCAGGATGGAGTGAGAGAGTGAGTGAGTGAGAGTGCTGCAGATGAGTGTGAGGAGAAACCGAGAGAGAGATAGAGCTGGATCCTGTGACAGACAGAAAGTTCCGGCTCTGGAGACAGCGGCGTCTCACGTTCACTGACACGTACAGGCCTAAATGTCCTTCAGCCTGGAGAGTACGTGGTGTGTGGGGTGGTGGGGGTGGTGGGGGGGGGGGGGGGGGGGTATATGGGCAAAAAAAAAACGTTAAAGCTAAGAGGTACCAAACATTATAAATGGTCATGCGGTGAGTGAGGGGTAAAAAAGAAAAAAAAAAAAAAAAAAAAAAAAAAAAAAAAAAAAAAAAAAAAAAAAAAAAAAAAAAAACGACAAAAAAAAAAAAATAAAAAAAAAAAAAAAAAAAAAAAAAAAAAAAAAAAAATAAAAAAAAAAAAAAAAAAAAAAAAACAAAAAAAAAAAAAAAAAAAAAAAAAAAAACAAAAAAAAAAAAAAAAAAAAAAAAAAAAAAAAAAAAAAAAAAAAAAAAAAAAAAAAAAAAAAAAAAAAAAAAAAAAAAAAAACAAAAAAAAAAAAAAAAAAAAAAAAAAAAAAAAAAAAAAAAAAAAAAAAAAACAAAAAAAAAAAAAAAAAAAAAAAAAAAAAACAAAAAAAAAAAAAAAAAAAAAAAAAAAAAAAAAAAAAAAAAACAAAAAAAAAAAAAACAAAAAAAAAAAAAACAAAAAAAAAAAAAAAAATAAAAAAAAAAAAAAAAAAAAAAAAAAAAAAAAAAAAAAAAAAAAAAAAAAAAAAAAAAAAAAAAAAAAAAAAAAAAAAAAAAAAAAAAAAAAAAAAAAAAAAAAAAAAAAAAAATAAAAAAAAAAAAAAAACAAAAAAAAAAAAAAAAAAAAAAAAAAAAAAAAAAAAAAAAAAAAAAAAAAAAAAAAAAAAAAAAAAAAAAAAAAAAAAAAAAAAAAAAAAAAAAAAAAAAAAAAAAAACAATCAAAGATCCAAAGTTGGGTTTCAATAGAGATTTAAATACTTTTCTTCATCAAGGAGGCATTAAATTGCAAATATAAATGTCGTTGCTGACACTTTGATCAAAGCATTATGTCTAATAAATGCTTTTCTTTTGAACTTTCTGTTCATCTGTGATTCCTGAAAAATAAAATGCGTCACAGTTACAGAAATATTGGGCAGCACAACTGTGTTCAACATTGATAACAATCAGAAATATTTCTTGAGCAGCAGATCAGAATATTATACTGATTTCTGAAGATAATGTGACACTGAAGAATGGAGTAATGATGCTGAAAAATCAACTTTGCCATCACAGGAATAAATTACAAGGGGAAACACATATTCACATAGAAAACAGCTGTTTTAAGTTGTAATAATATTTTACTATTTTTACTGTATTGGATCAAATAAACACAGCTTTGGTGAGCAGAAGAGACTTCTTTCAATAACATAAAAAAATCTAAGATTTCAAAGTTTTGAACACTAGTGTAATATATTGGCCAATATTTGCTGAATTTGATTTTATCAATTAGTTTTTTTACATACATCAGTGCCAATCTTTATGATCATATATGTCAATGGATATTATTATTATTATTTTCAAATTTCAGTGTTTTTAGTAAATTTAGTAAATATTATTATTTTTTTATTGCATTGTGTACGCTTCATTAGTCATCATTATCGATAAAATTGTCATTGGCCTGAAGAAAATCGGCAGGCTAATGTGCATCATGATATATTGATGAACATTAGTGCATTGATTACAAAATGTAATAATTGATTATAATGACTATAAAACTAGTGTTTAGCAGCTTTTGGTGTCATGTGATTTCCAGTGTGTTTATTTGAGCAAAGCAAGGTTTTTTTTATTTTCATCAATATTACTATAATGATATATTATGTTTGTATTGTGTAATATTTGGAGAATGTGTTTGTGAATGCAGCTGTATGACTGGTTTAGTGTTGATATGGAGGAACAAGAGCTGTGTTTTGAAGCCAAAATCTGTTAGCAGACTGACCAGAGTGTGTTATTCAGGTTAGCAGCCATTGCAAGGCATTATGGGAAAGATTGTGTGTGAACGTGGCCTTTTTACCCATGATCCTTTGTGTGAGAGGAGATAAGCAGCATGTTGGGCTGTCTTTCATCTGAGTATTGATGTAGTGTGTGAAGTGGGCGTCATTAATGTTCTCTGATATTTCTCCGCTCTTGATTTGCAGATGGGGTTTAAACTCTTACCCTCGGTACCATGCTGAGGAATATTAAAGCGGGCGTGAGGACACAACACACCAGCAGAACTGAATATAAATAGTTTAATTAGGCTGTTAGTTCGTTTGGAAATGTGAACGCTTATCTGCAGGGTGACGCTGAACTTCTTCTGAAGCAGAAACAAGCAGAAACTTGCTGAGTCCTGGAGAAATGAACAAATGCTCGAAGCTTAATTAGGGAGCAATATCACAGCGGCTGTTTAATTCAGAAAGAACGAGTCGAGTAAAAGAGAAAGAGCTGCGGGTTTATTCTCTGCTCACAGGGTACACAGGTTTACTTCAGTGGTCATCTAAAAAAACTATTAAAAATGTTTTTGTTAACTGAAATAAAGCTAAAATGAAATCCTAAACAAGATAAAAGAATAAATACAACAAGATGGAAGTACTAAAATTACTAAAACCAAAACGGGAAAAATAAAGCTAAATAGGAATATAAAATATTTAAAGATATTTTAAAAATATTTTTTTTTTAAATCTCACTGAATAAAATAAATAACTAAAGAATGAAAAATGTAGGATATAAATACAATATTTACACTGACTATAATCAAACTAAAAACTTACACAAAGCACATAACAAAATTCTAAAACCTAACTAAATTTCAAAAAAAAGAAGCTAATTCAGAAATAATAAACACAATAAGACTAATAAAAATGCAAACCCACAATATACTAAACTAAACTGAGCTGAAAATCTACAAATAAAAGATAATTCAAAATATAATCTATACTAAAACTCAACCAATGAACAAAACACATTTTTGAAAAATAAAAGGACAAAAGCACAATATAAAACGAAATTCAAATATAAAAAAATCCTATAATATATATATGAAATATTAAAGTGGCATTGGTTCTCTTATCAGTTACAGTATCCCATATTTACTATAGTCCGTCTCACATGATATTTGCAAGTAACTGAATTTGTCTGGCGTATGTAATCGTGATAGTCTGACCCTCATTATTTTTGCTCGTATAAGCAGCATGAATGAATCAAATGGCAGAGGACAGATCAGTGACAGATGCATATGAACTTATATAAAGTCTTGTTACGTGTGACGGTGTTCAGGATGAGCTCATATTCTCTCGCCAGTCCTTTGTGCTCGTGGCTGTTTTGTAAAAGTCCACTGAGGCCTGTCGCGATAAGTCCACTCTAATTGTGCGTTTGATCCCATCTGTGAGTCGCTGTGTCCGACTGCGTCCCGCTCTTCCCGATCTGCATGTCAGCGGAGGGCAAGGTGTGACCGCATTCGTCTGCGGCCAATTATCATGTGTGAGTGTCAGCGAGGGCTCCAGACAGCTCTGATTGGCAGCGTCGTTAAACCCCGGATCAGACGAGCCGTGACCTCCACGCCGGCCTTGACCCCCCAAAACACTGTCGCTGCAGAAATCACGCTGACAGCAGAAGAATCTCAAAGCAGCTCTTGTGAATATATCTCAGCCGAGAGAAGATGCTGTTTCTCAGATGATCTCACATGAGCTCATTGTGAATTCTCCCAATAATGAACAATTCCACAAGAGCTTTACAGTCTTACTTGGTGTTAACCCTCTGAGGTCGATTAACGCGGATACGCGTTTTGAGGCATCTTCTCCAGATCACACCGAAAATAACTTAAATTACACTTTCAGTTTTAATCTTACAGATAAGAGCAATACATCATCTAATCTGTAAAGGGTCCACGTTTTATTGTATACCCATAATAACAGATTTAAAATAAAGACAACAGATGTGAGAATAACAGTGTAAAATAACCTGTTGCAAAGAGAGCTAAAGCAAATAAGCAGCCCACTTGGTCATGGAAACCAGAGACTGACGTTGACATGTTCCACAGGCTCTGAGATTCCTGCCCCGCACAAGAGCCTGGACCACAGCTAAGACCATGTGATGCACACACTCCCAAAATGATGTGATAGTTATATATATTCTAAATAAACTACAAACAAAAAATAGATACATTTCTTTTTTTTCCTCATTATTTCTTGTAGCAATTCTCTCTCAGTCACACACCTGAGAGCTCATTATGCAGCTCATTAAGCAGGTCTTTGTCTTTTCAGGTGTGAATCACAGCATTATTCATGATCATTCAGGCCTACTAGCATATACCTTTTCTACACAAAAAGTAAGTGTCTTAGAAAATTTAAATCAATTTATTGTTTTCTGTGAGTGAGTAAACAGATGATTTTCACATCATTCTGAAGCAAAAACTCTAGGCTTCAAGATCCAGTTCTCAAAATTCTTTTGAACAAATGTTCTGTATGTGTTTTATTGCCTTATTTCAGTGACTTTAAAACTTTAGTTTTTCACTAAGCACGCATAAACGTTGTTTTCTCAAAAACACAAACATGTACATTCATGCTGCTCACATATTATTGTTGCCCAGTTTGTGCTGATTATGGTGCTTTTAAACTTAGTCATTAAAATGTTTATTATCAACTGAAAAAAGCACAAATGTCAGTACATGTCAAAACTTCTCCAGGGCCCATAACACCCTCAGACCCCAGAGGGTTAAATATTGATTCGTTTGTATTCATGCCTGACAAAGACATTTTAGGATAAATATTTGAGACGAGGGGTTTAGGGCTACAGGATGGCATAAAAGTATTTAAATATAATGTTTATAAACTATTAAAAATTTCAGTTATTGCATTTAATTATTAAATTGAATATTTCTATTTTATCAATAGATATAAATCCAGATTAAATATGAACCTTATATTCTATTTATTAAATTGTTGATAAAATTAATTATGCCTACAAATACTTAAATATTGCCCGTTTTGAACTTAATGAATATAAGATATATTTAAAATTAAATATAATTTCTTGTCCATTAGTGCCATTTGGAAACATATAATAAGTATGTTCTAGTTTGGTAGATTTTTATTTATCAGCATCAGTCACATCATGTTACTTAATATTATAGTTATTTATTACATAATATTATTTTTTATAAATATTCACAAGAGAACTTGTTATTTTCAGAATGCATTACGTTACAATCATTTTCAGATATAAAAATAATATAACTCTAAAAGTAACTGAATCTAATACTTTACCTTTATAGTGTAATCATAATTAAAAAGGCAAATGACACAAAATTAAATTGAATATTCATACGGCCCAAGGTTCTTTAAAGTTATTTAAAATACTACATTAAATCTATTTAAATTATTTATGAAATATGTATGATTTAATAATTAAACAATAATGCATATTAAATATTTGTTAAATATTAATAACAGAACCTGTGTAATTTAATATTTAATAATGAATGAATATTGAATTATTTTTAATGCATAAAGCGAATCTAACTCTAAATTTAAACATGAAATTAATATAATATTTCTCTTGTCCTACTTAGATTACGACTGTTTTTAGTGAAGAACATGCAGTTCTGGAATCACAAAATGAATCATGGCAAATTAAATTGATCAGAGCTCCCAGTTTCTCTTACTAAAAAGTAGTTTCAAGCAACTTTATCATAATGCAGGGGGCTTTGAATATTGTGTTGAAGGTTGTGAATCATTGATTTACTGATGTAGTGATTTGTGAGAGTGTGAGAAAGCGCGTCTCTTATTTCCAGCTAAGTGCACTAACTATCATTAGCCGCCGCTCTCCGTCAGTCCGGTTCGGAAAGCGTCGCTCCTCTGTAAATGAGTCCCTGGCGGTGACACCGTGCTTGCTGGGTAATTTGGACAATGGGGCATTTGACAGCTCACCCATCAGCCCAACTGCACCCTGGGGAGGAAGCCCTCGCCGTCTCCTCCGCTCCTTCGGCTGATGGAGCTGCTCTCTAAGTAGCAACATCATTCTCCAATCAACCAACAAAATGGCTTTTCATCCGGAGAAAGAGAGACAGATGGACGAGAGACTTGCTCTGTGTTTCATAAATCTCTCTCTCTCTCTCTCTCTCGCCTCTCGTCTCCTCCTCTCACATCTCAAGTTCTCTCACTGACTCATCTACGTCGGTCCATCTCTCTCTCTCTCTCTCTGCGCTTTACATTGGCAGTACGATCAAAACCACAGAAAACATCCTCTAAATGTCGGCCTTTGTATGTTTTTGGCCTTGTCTTTCGTCTCCACGTGGTTTTTGGAGCAGCATCGCCATATTTCTGTAGTTTGGGTCCTGTGCTCACCATTGGCTGGTGGTTTGGTTTCCATGACGCCCTGGGAATTAATTTTTCTCGTATCATTTCCCGTGGTGATAAGTGAGGAATGTGGCCTTGTGCCGTCTGCACTCCAAACGGAGATTTCAGATACGGCAAGAATGAGAGAGTTAGCTCTGAAACCCTCAGTTTTCCTTCTGTAGGGCTCACCATATGTGTGACCCTGGAGCACAAAACCAGTCATAAGGGTCCATTTGTTGAAATTGAGGTTTATGTATCATCTGAAAGCGGAATAAATAAGCTTTCCATTGATGTATGGTTTGTTAGGATAGGACTATATTTGTCTGAGATACAACTATTTGAAAATCTGGAATCTGAGGGTGCAAAAAAAATCTAAATATTGAGAAAATCATCTTTAAAGTTTTTCAAATGAAGTTCTTAGCAATGCATATTGCTAATCAAATATTAAGTTTTGATATATTTGTGGTAGGAGATTTACAAAATATCTTTACTTAATTTACAAGATCTTTACTTAATATCCTAATTATTTTTTGCATAAAAGAAAAATCTATAATTAAACCCATACAATGTTTTTTTTGGCTGTTGCTAAAAATATACCCAAGCGACTTAAAACTGGTTTTGTGCTCCAGTGTCACATATATCTCATATTCACACGGTCGCTACTTTAAGCAGTTCATTCATTCATATGAGCCGCAGTGATATTAAGGCACCTTTTATGTGGCGATTAGGTTTCATATAGACGGTAATTAGACTGTTTCTTTAGTGACTGCTGGGTTTGAGAGTGTTTTAATAGCATCTGTGATTAAACTTTAAACAATATTAGAGTTGCTTAATTAAGTTCATTTTAGTAAATCAGTTCAAACTGTCCTTGAATCAATAAAAATGCTTGATACTTTATTATTATGTTTATTGACTAATAAATAAAATATTTAAAACTTTATATTATTCTTGCTCATTTAGTGACTTTGTAAAACATGCCTAATCATATATAAAAAAAAATATTATGCTAGTTAATAATTATCTACTAATATACTATTATTACTCATCAAATAGTAGGTGTGGTAATTATTATGTGTATGTTATTAATAATTGTATTATTTGTAATTATTTATTATTTTTTAAAATTATTGTATTTTACAATCAATAATTATTTTTCTGTCGTTTTATTATTGGTTTATTTATTGATTTTTACGAAGTATATAAAGTTGAATAATAATAATAATATTTTCTTATTGTTATTGACTTTTACGTAGTACAACTGCATTATTCTTTTTAAAATTATGTTTCAATTTTAATTTTTTAATGTATTTCTTGCTATTATTATTAGTATCATATCCGTTATGTAAGTGAGAATAATAAATTCAGTAAATGTCCTGTTTATTTCGTACTTTTTTTTTAAAAGTAGTTATTATTTACTAAAGAAAATTTTAGTAAATACAGTAAATTAATAATTTTCAGATATATGTATAGTTTTTAGTTATGATTATTATTTTTCTACTATTTATTCTTATTATTATTATTATTAGTAGTAGTAATTATAGTATTTTTCTTAAATGTAACTGCATTTTGCTTCGACTTTAAACATTTTAATTAGGCGAGCACGATATATCGGCCACCTTATCGGTATCGGCCGATAAATGCTCATTTTTTCTGTTATCGTTATCGGCCCGATAAGAAAATTTGGCCGATTTCTTTAAGCCGATAAATAATGCATTATTTCCTTTAGAGACACTTCAGATGCGCGCTGTTCTTTTGCAGCCTTTTGTGCAATTGTATGTTGTAATATTGTGTTTATTTGATGTTTATCTGATTTATCTCATATAGAATGCTTTTGGTTAAGTTAAAAGAGCGCTTCAGTTTACCTGTGATCGTCTTTAGCTCAGCGCACGCAACTCAAACAGCAGTGCACAACATTAATAACCATGATTGGGAATGTCGTGTATATAACACTCTAATGAGAACATTATTATAATAAAAAGTTGTGAATTCTTTGGGTTTAGTTGCTGTGTTTCAGCGTGTTGATATGGGAAGAGCGCATCCACACAGGATCACACATTCTGACTATAGCACGCAATAACTGCGTTATTTTGTACATATATAAGTTGTAATATTGTTTATGTTGTATTAATATTAATCTCAGGATGCATTTCTTTGAGTTAAATAAGCTGCCAGCAAAACTCTTCAGTTTACCGTGTTCATTCAGCTTTTCAGCTTCAGCACGCGCAGCTCAACGGTTGCTATTTAAAACAGTGGTATTAATTTACTTTTTCAAAATCATTGATACATTTTTAATAATAACAACCACTTGTATTTTTTCTCTTATTATTTTCATCAACAATATTGTTTAGTAATTAAAATCATTTAATTATTGTCCTTGCAGTGCTAATTCTCCGTTTTATGATCTGAGTCTTACACGTGTAATTATGTCCCAGTGACTTTGTTGCATTTTTATGCATTATTTTAGATTTGTAAGACTTTGCTAAATTTGGTAAGGGGAGAGTAATATTTTTTAAACTACACTTTCAACTAGCTGCTTTTGTTACTGTTGGGATGGTTCTTTAATGATGAACCTTTTTGTAATCATGCTCTCCAAAAGTATTACCATGGTATAGATTTTATCGGCCAACATTCGGTTATCGGCTTCAAAATAAAGAAATCGGTTAGTCGGTATCGCCAAACATTTTCATATCGGTTGCATCCCTCAAGGTTTAATCTATTTGAACCAGAGTGGATGTATGGAAAAAGTAATTAAAAAGAAATATGTTTCAGAGTGTGTTTGTACATTGTGTGGTTCGCCTTCTCTTGTACTGTATCGAGTGTCACGTGGAAGAGCAGGTTCAATAGAGGTCCTCATCTCAGCGTCTGTGTTATCATCGACGCTCTTCGTCTGGCCGTCCGCTGGAGGGATTGTTCAAGTCAGGGTCAGCTGGAGCATATACTTACAGCAGAAGCACGACTGCTTTCACTCCTGTTCCCCACATACACCCTGTTTTCAAGGCTTTCCTGGTCAAATGTCCAGGTCATCACACAGGCACATTCTGTCGATTATTAATTGAAACTGCAACGATGAGATGTTTGTAATGGGTTTACATAATATGTGACCCGGCAGCACAAAGCCGTGTTAAGTCCCTGGGGGATATTGTAGCAATAGCCACAATACTGTATGGTCAAATTATACTTTCTCCTTTTATGCCAAAAATCATTAGGATAGTAAAGATTATGTTCCATGAAGATATTGTAAATTTCCTACCGTAAATATATCAAACTTAATTTTTGATTAGTAATATGCATTGCTAAAAAATTTATTTGGACAACTTTAAAGATGATTTTTTTTTTCTCAATATTTAGATTTTTTTGCCCCTTCAGATTCAAGATTTTCAAATAGTTGCATCTCAGCCAAATATTGTCTGATCCTAACAAACCATATATCAATGGAAAGCTCATTTATTCAGCAATTTAACAACATTGACCATTATGACTGGTTTTGTGGTCAAGGGTCACATTTATAATAGTTAGTGTTGGTAAAGCCTGGACTAAAACGAATGAAATGGAATAGATCTGAATGTAGCTGTCAGATTCAGATGTTGAGAGGAGCAGAGGCCTTGTTTTTGTGTGATCCTGCGCTTCATCCTCCTCTGATTCAGCTGAAGTGAATGTCATGGCAACTGTGTTTTCCTGCGACTCTTCATGTTCTGACCTAGAAAGAGCGACATGATTGTGTCTTTCCTTCAGTCCACACTTTCTATCTGTGAAGTTACGCGGTAATCACCTGCTGTTAGCGGTAATCATACAGTATCATAATGTATCATACAGTGCACACACACACACACACACACAGCGCACAGGCTATAGAATAACGTAACCAGGAGGAATTATTATATAATAATAATTATTATTATTATTTTATTCAAGTTGTTCTGTGAGACTCTCTGAAGTTAAGTGGTAGTTACCTGCTGTTAGTGGTTATCATACAATACAAACACATTGTATGTTTTTTCATTCAGGCTTAGAGAAAAAGCGAGTAAAACAACGAGGACTGTCGCTTATCTGCTGCTTGTTCATTTCTCAGTGACATTGTTTCGAACTCTTATCTGCTCTCTTTTCTTGAGTATTCCTGCGTCAGAGACACAAGTCAAATCACGTGTGTTTTCACTGTTGTTTAGATAGCTGCAGAATGAACTGGAACGCTAATCATTCGTCCCTCCTTCCTGAATGTGAAGTTTGTTTGAATAATTCATGCGGTTTAATTTCTCTCGGTGGTTAAGTAAAGCTGAAACGTTTCACCTCCAGATCGACCGACCCGTCCTCCGTTAATGATGCCGGCCCTCCTGAGCTCATAAAGTCTGTGCTTTACACATGATTGTTTGCGTTTAATGTGTGGTGCGTCACAGATGATCACGGCTGTCAGGATCGTGTGGTCGACGTCTGAAATCCCTTTCACTGCAGGACGGGTTCATCGTTTGAAGTTCGCACCCCTTCTATCGCGCATCAGTCCTGCTTTCAAGCAGAGTGGGAATAAAAGCGCAGGATGAGAGCGGGAGGATTTATGGCGGCGTTCATCTGCGTTCACGCTTGACTCTCTCCTGATGGAAGAGACGCAGCACTGAGGGTTATACAGCGCTTTCCCGGGAACCATAAATCTGGCCGCACACAGATAGAATCGAGCTTATCTTTCAGCTGCTGTCACACATCTGGAGAATATATGCAGAGGTGCAGATCTCACCGCCTCACCTGCTGATTCATTGTGTTCATGCAGGAGGAAACACGCATTTACTAAACCCAACTAACTAGGAACTAAACCAAATAATTTGTTAAATTCCATAAAAAAAAAAAAAACTCAAATAATAATACTGCTATTTATTTATATTTTCAGGGATTAAAGTTCCGTCGCTATGACAGATTTCCGTCAGTTCATAAAGAGAATCACTTGCTTCATTCCTGAATGAATCAGCCGTTCGAACGAATCAATTGAATGAATGATTCAGTGATAAAATCAGTGACTTGCCGCCACCTGCTGGCTTATTTAGTTTCATTTTTAGCGTATAATTTCAGTTATTTAAGTCATATTTCTGTATTCAAAATTTTATAGTTAATACTTTAATCTCTGTACTTTTATTAATTTAATTTTTATTCATTATAATATTCTAAATAGTTAAACTGCATATAACAATGAAAATGTTTTGGTAATGTAAAATTTTGGTAAATTTTAAAGATGATAATTTAGTAGAGTTACGGTAGTCAGATCATTGGTTTGTTTGTACCTTTATTTTGTTAAGGTACATGAGATTTTATGGTAAATATATTTAATAGAAAAATATTAGTAGTTAATTTTTAATTTATATTTGCCTATCGTTTTAAAATTAGTGTGTGCAATTTTTAAATTTAGAGCTTGTGCTATTTTTAATATTTAATATTTAGAGTTCTTAGAGTTTAGAGTCATTGGTAGTTTATTACTTTTATTTGTGTTAATGTAATATCTGTTTATAATAATAATAATTATTATTATGTGTAATGCATTAAAGGTGATGGGTAATTTTTATTTTCCCAGTTTAATATGCAGAGTTGTAATAAATTCATCAGTTTATCAATCAGTTGTTTGATGTGTTTGTGAGACCCTGACCAGTGCAGTTTGGAGTGAGGCTAACTATATATTCAGGAAACAGTTTTGCCGTTGTATTTGGTGGCAGTAGTGGCACTTCAGCTTTAACTATATGTTGTTGTGTAACACATCTTTCTACCACATTGCCATCTGATAATTCGCTCTGGATATTGGTTCATTTGGTGTTGTTCTGGAATGAATTTAGTTTCCACAGAGTCCTTGGATCCGGTGCGTTTAAGAGTCATTATGTGTGAATCGACTGTTGTGCTGTATTTGTGCCGTTGCAGTAGAAAGATGCTGTCTGCTTATTGTGTTTGTGTTATCGCAGTGTTTTGATCTGATCTCGTTGAGTTGAGTTGAGTTGAGTTGGAGGCGCGCGACTCCGATTCTTCAACATTAAATTCTTTTGGAGTGTGGCGGCCGATGCAAACGTGGTAAAACGCTGACTCTGTTTCCCTCAGTCCTGTCAGAGCTTCAGGAGAAACATCAGGCGTCTCTCGTTCTTGAAGGATTCATTTCTTCAAATCATGTTATTCCATCCGGCAGCTCCGTCAAACTCCTCATGTTTTCTCTTGATTTGACAGCGTGCTGGCGATGCCGTTTTGACTGCATTCAACGCTTTTCTCCCTTTTGTCTTTGCCAATTGCTTGCAGTTTTGCTGCGATGTTTTCCTCCGGCTTTTAGATTTAGCGGGATGTGTGTTCAGACACCCTCAGACGGAAAATCATGTCAAAACAATACTAAAATAACCAAGGCAAAAAATCATTTAGTTAGCTGAAGTAGCTGAATACTAAAAAAACTAAAAGCAAATATAGTATATTAGACTATTAAAAACAACAAACTAAAAAAAACTATCACAAACGTATTTTATGTCGTTAGTTTTCAAGGAAAATTTTTAGTTGTTGATTTGGAATACTAAATAACTACAACTGAAATTTAAAATAAAATACAAACTACAAACACACAACAAAATAACTATATATATGTGTTTATAGATAGATATATAATATATATATATTATATATATATATATTATCTGTCAAATGAGTAATTGTGATTATCACAATCCAAACAAAAGTTTTCGTTTACCGACAATATAGGTGTAGACGTGTATATTTTGTATATAGAAAGACAAACATGCATGTATATATTTACGAAAATGTGTTGTTTTATATATAACTTATGGATATCTTATATAAATAAAGAATCTCAATCTATAAAATGTATCTCACACGTAAATATTTTCAAAAAATATAACGTCTGTGTGTCTATTTATATAGACAAATACATATTAAAAAAACATAATAAACATACACACATATATTATGTAAACACAAACGTTTATTTTGGATGCGATAATCGTTTGACAGCACTATTATCGAAGGTTACCCATCGATAATATCGATAACCGTTTTATCGCCCCATGCATATAGATATATATATAGAATATTATAGGAAAACGTACATTAACTTTTTGTCGCTAGTTGCCAAAGCAAAACCCCCCCAAAAAATATAAAGACACACCAAACTTTCTAAAAAATAAGCGTATTTTAAGCTTATTTCTTGTGACACGGCTACATTTTGTTTAGTTTAATTTGCAGTATAAAATAAAAAAAACTAAAATAAAAGTTAACATTCAATATTAACAAAACATAAAAAACATGAAAATTACCCCAAACAATACATTTACAACACAAACCATTTTAATTCCAGCTCGTTGCTCAAGCAAAATTTTTGTTAGTCTAGTACTAAAATAACTCAAACCAAAACAAAAATTAAATTTACAAATATATAATAAAACTATATACCTATTAGAAACCAAAAAGTAATACAAATTGCAAACACAACACAATTACTAAAGATATAACAAATGTAAACGTACTTAAAGTAACAAAATAACTAAAACTAAAACTGAAATAAAAAACGTTGGTTTTTTTAAAAAAAATAGACTTAAAACACCATAAATAATAATTACAACACACAACCAAATCACTAAAAACCTTTAAAAAAAACCCTAAAACTAAAATTAGGTTAAGTTAATAAAACAATATAGACATATTAAAAGCCCCAAAAAGTAATACTATTACAAACATGCAACAAAATCTTAAACATTTCTTTCATCGAGTTGTTGAAGGCAAAAAAGTTTTATTGCAATATTTTCCTTCAGTGTTTAGACTCGCAGGTGCTGCATGCGAATCATGTCAAAGCACGCATTACCCAGAGACAGCGGATTTCACACACGTCCAGCGCCGATCTGCATTAAACATGGCACACGCTGCTCTGGGGAAGCTCTGTTAATTAACAAAAACAATCAGGCTGTGGGTGATGGAGATGCTTTCCCACTGAACCCGAACCGAGAGGCTCCGAGGACACTTCCTACATCATTTATTCCCAGCAAGCTCTTGTCAGAGCGGATTGTTTGGATACACATGGCCTGCCCGCTGCACATGCCGGAGTCTGTGTTGTTTTTGGCTTTTTCTGTCTGACTTTGAAGATGTTTGGACTATAAAGAGAGCCTGGACTCCCCCGTTTCATCTCCGATCCGCCATATGAAAGGGAGGTGAAGAGGATTCGGTGTTTGTTTTCGTACATGAATGTTATCGCACTTGTTTTAGCTGGTTATCTTCCCTGTCTGCGTCCAGCGCTTCTTTTCAAAGAGTCCTTCCTCTCGTGTGGTGAAGCTACAAAGGACTCGACCTCTTTATTTTAAGAAGCCTCTCCTTTGAGTTATTGAGTTCCTCACACAGATCTTTAATGTCTCTTGCTGTTGAGATGAGACTTTGACCTCTTGAGACCTCTTGAGTTTCAGCAACTCCAAACCAGGGGTACTATAGTTAAAAACATGTCTGTTACTTAAAATGCTATAAACATTTAACTGAAATAAAATAGAATATAAAAGATATGTATTTTATCTCAGCTAGTTGCCAGGGCAAAATTTAGTTAAGTTTAAGTTGAAGTACTAAAATAAGTTAAATTGAAGCTGATATGTGACCCTGGAGTACAAAAGTAGTCATATTTTTAGCAATAGCCAACAATACATTGTATGGGTCAAAATTATCCATTTTTCTTTTATGCCAAAAATCATTAGAATATTAAGTAAAGATCATGTTCATTGATATTTTGTACATTTCCTACTGTAAATATATCAAAACTTAATTGTTGATTAGTAATATGCATGGCTAAGAACTTCATTTGGACAACTTTAAAGATGATTTTCTCAATATTTAGATTTTTTTGCACCCTCAGATTCCAGATTTTCAAATAGTTGCATCTCCAAATATTGTCCGATCCTAACAAACCATACATCAATGGAAAGCGCATTTATTCATGTATAAATCCAATTTAATTTGGTTTTGTGGTCCAGGGTCACATATTAAGTATATAGACATATAAAAACCCCTATAAGAAAAAAGGAGGAAAAAATATATTTTAGCTAAATATTTTATGTTAGCAAGTTGCCAAAGAGAATTTTACAATGAAGTAGTGCTAAAATAAGTAAAACTTAAATAATAACAAAAAAATTTAGGCATATTAAAATTCTGAAAAAGTAATAACATTACACATTAAAAATACCAAAAAGTTATTTAGTTTAAGTTTAAATACTAAAATAACTAAACATTTATATAAAAAAAATATTTATCATATTAAGACCCTCAAAAAAGTAAAAAATTACCAACAATGAAATTACCAATAACTTAAACTTATTTTATTTTAGCTCGTTTTCAAGGCAAATTTTCATTTAGTTTAAGCTGAAATACTAAAATATGAAACTAACCTGAAATAAAAATAATAATAATAATACTCATAAATATATAGACATATTAAAACCTCAAGTAATACAATTAGAAACTTACTAAAAATTACCAAATGTATAAGAAAACTCAGCTCATTGCCAATGCAAAGATTTTTAGTTTAACTTGATGTACTAAATAAAACTTAAACTGAAATAAAAAAATAAAAACTATAGACATATAAAAAAAAAGTTATAAAATTACAAACACAACAAAATTACTGAAATTATAAGAAAACTTAAACTTTTGTATTTCACGTTTTCCAGCACCTTCAATTAGTAAAGCTTACTAAATTAAATTAAAATTGAAGTAAAAATGAATAAAAACTTTATAGACATAAAAAAAAAAACGAATAAAATGACCAAAAACACAATCAAAGTACTAAAACTTTACCTTGAATTAAAAATGAAAATTATAGTACTAAAATCTCACTGCTCCAATCACATCAGTGCAGTGCATCTGGGAAGTCTTTGCTATTCCAGCCTCGCGCAGCTGAGGGCCGTATGCAGCTCTATACTGTGATCTGTCGGGTCACTGCGCTGCTCTGCTTTCATATCAGAGCTTACGAGAGTGCGGTTTCATTTTCATGAAGCATTCCAGCAGGAGAAATCCAATTGAAGAGTTTTTGCTGGAATATTCATTTGCTGACCTTCTCTCCTGCTCGCTGCCTCCGTCGATCTCTTTCTGTGTTCATACAGTCAAGCTTTCATTCCGGCTGCAGTTTCCTGAGCACGTCATACGGCATTATGTCAGTGTGGATTAGATGTGCTCACGCTTTACAGTTTCTCATGGCATCGTGCTCGCAATATTTACAAATGTAGGGCATCTTCTGGTACTTTTACAAATCGAGAGGCACGATGATGCCACGGTTATTACTTTTCAAAGGAGTGTTTCGGTTTCATTTATGCACAAAATATGCATCATATTTCTGCAGGAAAAAAATAAAAGAAAATCTGAAACTTGCCTGGTTACTAGTTGATTTGATGGTCTTAACTGGACACAAAATTTATGCACAAAATATGCATCATATTACTGCAGATTTTTTTTTAATTTGCCTAGTTTCTAGTTGTTTTGATGACTATAAAAAAAGTTCACAAAATATGCATCATATTCCTGCAGAAAACAATTTATTTGCCTAGTTACTAGTTGATTTGATGACTGTAGCTAGACCAAAAAAATATATAAAAATTAAATAAATACAAAAAAAGGCACAAAATATGCATCATATTCCTGTAGAAAAACTTAGACTTGCCTGGTTACTAGTTGATTTGATGCATTTATGTGGAAAAGTAAAAAAACCAACATGGTGTCTAGTTGCTCAGTGAAGCCCAAACCCAATTGTTTCCCCTCCAGATTTGTTTTAATTTGATTTATGCAAACAATAAAATAAGCATCATAATCCAAATTCACATGTGGATTGATATTCAGAAAAGCCTTTTCGGTTATTATAGTACTATGGCATAATATGATCCCTTTTGCGTATTCTTATAGCCTCCGTGGAAATGTATGAAATTAATTTTTAATCTCACTTCATATGGAAGCAATTTGGGAGATTTCTGATTAAAATCACTCGAAAGGATTGCAGATGCATGGGTAAAAGCGAACAGACTTCTGCTGCGAGTGGTTTCATGAAGCATTGCACCAGAGGAGATGAAACACTAATTGCCGTAAGCGTGTTGTTTTAGTTTCCAGAGGTGACGAAGGTCACGCGGTGGCTGTGCGGTGTGACTGCTAAAGCTAAAAAACATGCAATTAAAAGACACTCGGCCTGTGACAGCAACTCAACAGCTTTAGATGATTCAAGGTCAGGGACTTTTATTCCTGTTCTTTCTCGTGTTTTAATTCGATGGAAGGCCTGTTTCTCCGAGGGGAAGGTGTGGTTGAGTTTTCTAGATGTGATTGTGATAACTGTGATTCAAATTACATCCCCGAGCACCAGCATCAAAGTGTGGCAGCCTGGCGTGAAGCGTGACGGCATGCAGACGAGGCGGAGCCCAACATGGGCCCTCGGACCGCTGGGAAAGAACCACAGTCTACTGTCCAGAAAACCTGGAATAGTTCACTCAAAAATGAAAATGCTCACTCTCAGGCCACCCATATTGTGGATGAGTTTTTCTTCATCAGATTTGGAGAAATGTAGCATCGCATCACTTGCTCACAATGGATGCTCTGCAGTGAATGGGTGCCGTCAGAATGAGAGTCCAAACAGCTGATAAAAACATCACAATAATCCACAAAAAAGCTGAAACAAATCCATCATTAAGACTTTTTTTTACTTTAATCCTAATATACCTTCCTGCATTGATCTGCTATTGTCTCTCACATCAAAATCCAGCCACATATGTGTTTAGAGCCGTTTAAACGGAGCTTGATCTGTGCAGATTTCTCTCCTGATTCACACCAGAACACTGACTCACTGGAGGAAGAGTTATTATGGATTATGGACTCATATTTTAGTTAAAACATCTTAATGCTGGATGTGTTTCAGCTTTTGTCTTCTCCAGATGTTAACTGATGGACTGGAGTGCTGGGGATTACTTGTGTATATTGTGATGTTTTTATCAGCTGTTTTGGACTCTCATTCTGACGGCACCCATCACTGCAGAGGATCCGTGCTGAACAAACACTGATGCAGTGCTACATTTCTACAAACCTGTTCCCATGACCAAACAAAACACTTTCAACAAATTTTCATTTTGGGTGAACTATTCCTTTAAGACAAGACAAAACAGATGAATAGGGTAAAATAGACATTACCATGCTTTCCCCAGTTAATTAAAAGCACATGTTACGGACATGCATTATGTCGTGGGTTTGATGCAGGAGTGAGTGTGAACTGTTTTCTCTCTCTTTTGTCCACTAGAGATCTGCAAATCAGTGGGGGCTTGTTGGCGCGAGGGCATTTTTTGTCATGTTTTTCCATTTCTCGTGTGCTTTTTGACCAGAGAGCCTCTTTTATTCATTATTTCTGCTGCTGTGGAGGTTGATGAATTGGAGATCGCATACGGAGACGGCACGCCGAAGCCTTTCATGCCACCGTCTGATCTCTCAGGCCTGCCGCGAGACACAGATAGCGCGGCTCCGCGAGTTTCCTCCGTTCTAGGAGGCCGTTTTTGGGTCAAGGTCTGGAGAGCTGGCAGGAGTCGGGTCGTCTCGGTGTCTGCGAGGCTTACATGACTGTCAGTGGCTTGGCACGAGCGCAGCGTTCAAGAAATGTTCAAGTGTGTGTGTTTGGATGCATGTGTGTGTGACTGAGATAGCGATCATGCTCGGCAGGGCTGGCAGTGACAACGGGTCATGGTTCTGGTCCACAGCTAATTGTCGAACTGATAAACCTGCCCTGGTTTGCTCAGATACTGTCCGATGGGAAGCTCTCTGAATGCTTTTCCTGTGTTGCTGTGGTGCGCTGTGTCTCTCTGCCCTATAATAGAGACCGAATGTTAATGCCCTGTGCCAGTTTTTTAGAGTACAGCACCATGTGTTTTCATTTTTGTTAAAGAGAGCCAATAAGCATTCATAGACCGAAAGCAATAAGCCCCGAGAGGCCATCTGTTACAGTGATTTTACCATGGTTAAAAAGCATTCTTAAGCCCAGGCTCAAAGTGAAGAGGTAAATCACTGGTAAAATCACGGTAATACACGGCCTCTTGTGGCTTATTACTTTTATAAAGTGGCAGGAGCAGCAGCAATATCACAAAATACACCAATGTTCAATAAATAATTAGTTGGTCTCACTGAGGCGAAAGTTAGAATTACTGCTTTGAGTAAACGTGAATGTGATTTATGGTTTTCATCTGCTGGACGATAAAATAGGTGGAAAAATCCCACATATGCCCATTTAAGAATCAGAAGATCACAGATACTTGAGGGTGTAGGACTCTCTTCACTCCAGACAAGAAGAAAATACCTAGAAACCACCAGAACACACTTGCAACCATATAGCCGCTTGCGCACTTTACAGTTTCTTTGTTTAATGTTTAAATGTAGTTACAGTTTTTGAAAATGGCCTCAACTTTCCGTCGTTTCGTTCAGAAGGTCATGCATGCTCAGATGTGTCAGGTGACCAATGCGGCGGGTCAAGCAGAGGTTACGGCTCCCCTTCAATTAGCAGGTAATTAGAGGCCGGTGACGGGGCAGGTGTGATTTAAGACTGACACGTGATGGAAAGCAGCCACGCTCTACCCAGAATCCCCTGGGGCTCTATGTGCTAATGCAGTCTCACCCGTTCACCTCCATCTCCTCCTTCCCCTAACACTCAGACACGGGCCCGTTACATTGCGGCTGACATTGATGTGATGTCAATGCTGCTCCCTGACAAGGTCTGCAGGGCGGTGAAAACTGGTTCCATTTTAGACCCACTTCCAAATTTCCAAGAACCGGGTATTCGATTTCGATTCTGCGTAACGATTCCTGCGTTCGCATTTTAATGTGATTTTAAACTATTTAAGTGCAGGAATGGAAAGAACTTGCGTGCATTTCACTGCAGAAAAGGTTGTTCCGGGCCGGAACTCTTTCATATTTTCATATTTATCGACCAGTATGCTGAAAACTACATCAGTATATCATCATTTGTCTTAAGTTAACGTAAACAGATGAGAAAGAAAACGCAGATGTACAGTATTTTTAGATCTGCGTGCGTTCGGTGTTAAAGAGAGAGCAGCCTATAAACACGCTGCCTGTCATTAATGTTAATCAAAGAACGAAAGAAAATCATTCACTGATCTTGACTGAATATCTTTCATAATTTGAATTAATCTATATTTATTTATGAAAAGTAAACTATGCAGTGTTTTTAAACTTTTAATTACAGTTTCTTTGCCTGGAATTTGGTTCAGTTGTATTAATTTATGCTATTGCTAATTGATTTGTTTGTTCCTATTTTATTACTGACTGTTTACTTGTCTTTAACACTTTAATATTTTAAATTTATATTAGTCTAGTTGTTTTTGCTGTGGTATTTTTGTTCCTCTTGGTAAATGTTCTGTAGGCTGCTGATTTTTGCTCATGTTATTCAGCTGCAACAGAATGATTTGTATAAAGACAGAATAAATGTTTGACATCTAAAAGTTTGACTTTATATTGGATTTTTTTATCTTATTGCAATCGAAACTACGAATCGATAAGAATTGGAATCGATAAGCAGAATCAGAATCGAAATCGATAAAATTCCAACGATACCCAACCCTACACTCTTAAAAATAAAGGTTCCAAAAGGGTGTTTTTGCAGTGATTCCATAGAAGAACCATTTTTGGTTCCCCAAAGAACTTTTCAGTAAACAGTTCTTAAAAGAACCATTTTGAAGAACATTTTTAAAATCTAAAGAACCCTTTTCGTCTATAAAGAACATTTTCTACATATGAGAGGTTCCATGGATGTTTAAGGTTCTTCATGCAACCATAGAATGCCAATAAAGAAGCTTTATTTTTAAGAGTGTACAGGTGCGGCGAGACGCGGTGTGGCCATAATCTGCTGTCCTTTCTGTCTCTCGCTCCAGATTCATTCTCCTTCTGTGTAAATAATTGATGTCTGGCGGCCGGTGGTTAAGAATAGAAAGCGTATTTGCAGGTGACAAATGTCTCTGCGCTTCCCTCTCATGGAGAGACCTGGAGCCAGAGGGCAGATATTAGAACGCGACGGGCAAACACGGGACGTATAGAGCCCAATCCTTCTCAAGTGCTGTTTCATAGTCCTCGAAGGGAATGTCGATTGCCTCTTCCTGTTTGCTTTTCTCCGTGAGCCTCGTCGCTCCGCCAGCGTCAGATAAATATAGGTTTGTGTTTGATGAGGAAGACACCGGTGAGATGAGGTGAGGCAGGGCTCTGATGAAAGCCAGGCGTAATTACAGGGGACGGTTACCCATCTGCAGACAAATATCTGTGGAATTAAATAAACCAGATTCCCTCGGCTGAAGAAGACAGCTGCAGGTTTGTGGGAAATGAAAACTCACATATTTAGTCTCAGGCACCAAACATACTGTATGCAAGTACGTGAACGCAAACGCTTCTAGCCATACAAGATCAAATACGTACAACATGATTTATAAGTATAAGATACGGAGTTTGAAATTGAATTAATTGCCTTCAACACGTTGAAGTTGAACGGAAATGACGGGACAAGGAATTTACTGTCTTTCTGTCAGTCTATCCAAATATCTATCTGTCTGATTGTCTATCTATCCGACTTTGTCTCTCTATCCATCTACTCAACTATCTTTCTATCCAATTGACTATCTATCTGTCCGTCTGTCCGTCTGTCCAAGGGACTAGCTTTCTGTTCAAGTGACAAGTCCGTCCGTCCGTCCGTCCGTCCGTCCGTCCGTCCGTCCGTCCGTCCGTCCGTCCGTCCGTCCGTCCGTCCATCCATCCATCCATCCATCCATCCATCCATCCATCCATCCATCCATCCAATCCACAGACATTTCTATCCAAAGCAACTTACAAATGAGGTACAATTAATTTTTTTATGTTTTAGTGTGCAGTGACAAGTTTAAAGTATGAGCTGGACTAGTACACAAGCAAGAGCAGAAGTGAAATGCAGAACATGAATTTGTTTCGTGCCTGTTGGAATACATGTCTTTCTTTACATGCACAAGCTGCATGTGATCACAGTCTCTCCACAACGAGCGTCTGGGTCTGTTTCTCTTTAGTTGTCGCGAACGGTAGCTCACAGCCTTGCAGGCAAACACATGTACATGAACAATCTCTAAAAAACTCCTTCTCATCTTCTCCCTCTGTAGATGACGACTATCTGGGATTGGGTGAACTCCCGGAAACATTCCCCTCGGATCCGCCCGAGCCGCTCCCGCACTTCCTGATGGAGCCAGAGGAGGCGTACATCGTCAAGAACAAGCCCGTTAACCTGTACTGCAAAGCCACACCAGCCACGCAGATCTACTTCAAGTGCAACAGCGAGTGGGTCCATCAGAAGGAGCACACAGTGGAGGAGCGCGTGGACGAGAGCTCGGGTTAGTACCGCCGAGAGTGTTTGGATATTATATATATATATTTATACATTTCCTGTAACACAGCGTTCCTCAATAGGTGGCCCGCGGGCCACATCCGGCCTGTGAGAGAAAAAAGTTTGGCCTGCGCTAATTTCAAATAATGTGGCATGAAAATTCAAACACAGCATCAGAAAGCTACATTAACTTACATCATGTCGCAATAAAATACAAGAACTCGTTATAATCAGTGATGCTGTCTTGGATGCGGCGCGAGACGACAAATCCCCGACAGTAAACTGCTGACTCGTTCTATTTATAACGTACTGACACAACATTCAAATGATTTGCAATGCTTTGTCGCGTCCAGTGTAGATACAATGTGACAGCAAAAACATGCCGAGTGTGTAGAAAAGAAATGTGGACACAGAAAATAGACGATTCAAATGTGAATGGACTGAACAGTTTTGAGTAAATGAGTGAGTGAGTGACATCTTTGTTATGGAATACACGTGTTGGTTCGCAGTGAGTTCACAGTTTTAACGTACATGTTTGCTTTTATTTATTTTCAAGATCTGAGGTAAACTATCTGTTGTTGCTTTCAGTATGTCTCTAAATGTCACAAAATATGATATTCAAACTCACATTAGACATTTTTAACATTTAATAAAGCACATAATCATTACCTGAGGTTATCACTGTCATATTTTGTATGTTGTTCCTGCCGCGATGTCGCAAAAAATGAAAAACATTTCTAAAATAGAATCCCATGTCGCTTATCGTCACGTGTCGCTGTCGCGGGTGGTTAGGACAAAAACTACATGGAAAAGATACTTTTTATCACGTCGTGTCTGGTTGGGACACACGGAGTTACAGTTTGATCCCCCCCCCCAAAAAAAATCTAAGTATAAAAATATGAATGACTGACAATCTAATAATTTACTCTCATATGGAAAATGGAGAGAAGAGATCCATCGGGGAACATGAGGCACCCACAAAAAAAAAACCAGTTTTTTTGATTTGCACGGCAGACATGGAGATCCAGATTTTTTGTTTGTTCATTAGTTTTAATATTCAACAGGCAAATTTCTTCTGTTCTAAAAAGCCAACCAAAAAAAAAAAAAAAAAGTTCATAATTGTTTGACTAAAACAGACTACTGGGGAAAAAATCTGATTATTCATCTTGTGACCATCTTGTGATTATTTTAACAAAAGCAACAAAAATATAATAATTGTAATAATAATATATACAGTATATAGGTCAGTGGCCCTTGGCTTGTTATTGTTGACAGAATTCGGCCCTCGGCGAAAACTAACTGAGGAACCCTGCTGTAACATAATTTTAAAAGTTTTTTTTAATAGAGAATCTTTTTAAAAAATATATTTTAAAATAATAACTAGATATAATATTATATTATGAATATTCATATATGTTTTAATAATACAATCTTTTATTTAGTTTAGTTATTCTATTTTGTTTCTTGTAATTAAAAAAAATAAAGTATACTTTTCATTTAATGTATATATTAAGAAAAATATAATATAGTGGTGAGATGCTGACTTATAATATTTTTTAATTGTATTAATAAAGTACATATATAAATATATTTTAGTATATTAATGGTTAATCAAAAACAAATACTCCATATCCAATATATAATACGTTTTCAATAATATGTTTACATAGAACTATTGATACTTAATAATATCATATTATTATAATATTCATTATAAATGTTTACCTTTAAAAAAAAGAAAGAAGGATAACTATTTTATTAATAAAAATTTAATACTGTGATTTTTTAAAGTTATTAATTAAAATATAAATTATTTTATACTTTCTTATTAAAATATTGTGATGAAAAGAGATGGCGTATATAATGTTTATTTATTTATCAGAATACAGTTGTCAGTCCAGTTTGTAAACTAATTTGTGTATCAGCGTGGGTGTTTTGGGATGGGGTACAGAGATATGAATGAGAAGGCCTCGCATGCACAGCAGCTCTCGTCCCTCGGGCGGTCAGGTCTTAAAGTCAGAAAATCAAGCAAATGAATAATTCAGAGGAGACTTTTTACGGCGCCCCCACCTTTCCTCCAGTTTGAGAGTGAAATTTCCAGCCTTGTTTAACTGTATGGCTGCACAGAGAAGGCCGTAAACTCGTGATAGAAAGTGGTGTTGTTTGGGACACGGACATCATTAGGAGGATTTGATGCCCAGATCTTCTGTCTGACACTTGTTTCACATGAACCCTTGGTAACAATCACTCGTGGGATCTGGAGCTTCTCTCTGCAGTTACAGAGCGCTTCAGGAGCTCGCTTTCAACTCTTCTGTCTCGTTTGTGTCTCATCTGTGTTTCTGTTGCTGTTGAAGAGTTCAGCGTCTCTCAGCTCATTTTAGCATGTTTTGGCCGTTACTTTAGCGCCGCTGTTTCCTGTGATGACGACATTCAGCGAATCACGAGCTGCTGGCACTTCTAGATCTGAACCGCTGTTTTCTCCCATTCTCGAACATTTCAACAGGGGGAAAAAATTATATATATAGATATCTCGATAAACATACAGATATATAATAATATAAATACCATACTATTTTTGTATATATTTCCTATTCTCTATTATTATATTTTATTACTTTGGTTCCTTTTTTTGTCATATAAAATTAGAAAAATTTTTAGTATTGAAATTAATTTAAAATATTAACATTATTATTATTATTACAAAGCTTTCATGTTTTTCATGTTTTATTTTTTTAACAGTTACAGTTGCCAAATCAAGGTTTTGAATGTAAATACAGTAATAGTTTTTTTACTTAAAACAGGTTTCACATTATTTACACATTATTTTCACATATTTACACAATTGACATTAATGATTTAAAAAATATATATTTTAAATAATATATATTTATTATATTAGTGTTTTTTCCTTTGCTTTTTAAAAGTTACAATTAAAGTATAATTTTATTTGGATGTATTTTATTATTTATATTAGATAATATATATTATTTGTTTATACATTTATTCTTGTTGTCAGCCTGGTTTGGAGTGTAAATACAGTTTATATATTTGATTTATTATTTATATATTTTTAATGATTTTCTAATTTGTTGTTGTTAAAGTGTACATTTATTTCTTGTATTAGGACTACCTATGAAATAGTGATGATGTGATATACTCCTGCATCGCATAATCATACATTTTTTATTTTTATTTTATATTAATTTTGTAGTGTTATTATTTTATTTTTTTACTAAAATCAGTTGTCAGTCCATTTTTTGGATTTGTAAACGTTTCTTTTTATGCAGGTTTGTCTTATAAAAAAAAAGAGACAACACATTGTAACTTAAAGACAACTTGAGCATTTTGCAAACAACTCCATTTCGAAGAAAGTGTTGTCAAACTTGAAATTGATGCCGTGACCAATTACACAATTTGGCACAATATTTTGTTGTTTACTGGATTTTGTCCGTTCTGACTTTGTATTTTATTGTCATGTAAACCCGCAGCTGCTGTGCTTCGACTATCATGCCGGTTTGTGTTTGAATTCTCCCGTTTATTGAATCCTGCGGAGGATGGGAGTGATGTTGGGCTGGAAATGAGGTGCTGGACAATGCGTGTGTGTGTGTGTGTGTGTGTCCGTGGGGATTTAATATCCAGCCGTTCAATAGGGATGTGGCACTGAATGCAAGAGAGCGAGATTGCTACCTGTGCGCTCGTGGCGACAACTCAATTTCCCTTTTTTGGCAGCTGAATGCAGCCAATCAAAGCAGCCGTGTCGTCTGTAATGGCTCCAGACCCTCGGGGTGTTTGATTCTGTCTCACACTGACCATTGTGATTCACTGAGGAACCTGCTAAAACTTCACACACACAATAACACGCATCAAATAGACATGCAGATTGAATTGAATGGAAATAAAATCTTCATCTGTGTATTGGGGTTTAAGTTTAAAGCTTGCGGCAAACTGGTTTTCAATCATCCTGTCGACGGCTTTCTTAGCAGTGACATTGATGAAGATGAGGTTAACGCTGAGTATCGGCCCTCGTCCCTGAATGTCAGGGGAGTTTGTGTGCTGAGAGCACAAATGTGAAACTTTATCTTTATCCGAGACTAAATCACTCCAAAGCGGCTTTCTTTTCGCACATCGACAGAATTTCATTGCTATCATACTGTATACAGCCCTACTGGTTTATTTATTTATAGATAATACAGGGGTACGGTAAAGTATCAGACCCCCTTAAATTTTTCACTCTTGTTATATTGCAGCCATTTGCTAAACATCATTTAAGTTATTTTTTTTCCCCATTAATGTACACACAGCACCCCATATTGCAAAAATGTCAACAATTCTGTGTTTTTCTGATTTATTAAAAAAGAAAAACTGAAATATCACTTGGTCCTAAGTATTCAGACCCTTTGCTGAGACACTCATTTATTTAACTCCGGTGCTGTCCATTTCTTCTAGTCATCCTTGAGAGTTCCTCACCTTCATTTGAGTCCAGCTGTGTTTGATTATACTATTGGACTTGATTAGGAAAGCCACACACCTGTCTATATCAGACCTTACAGCTCACAGTGCATGTCAGAGCAAATGAGAATCATGAGGTCAAAGGACTGCCTGAAGAGCTCAGAGACAGAATTGTTGTAAGGCACAGATCTGGCCAAGGTTACAAAAATAATTTCTGCTGCACTTAAGGTTCCTAGAGCACAGTGGCCTCCATAATCCTTAAATGGAAGACGCCTTGGACGACCAGAACCCTTCCTAGAGCTGGCCGTCCAGCCAAACTGAGCTATCGGGGAGAAGAGCCTTGATGAGAGAGGTAAAGAAGAACCCAAAGAACACTGTGGCTGAGCTCCAGAGATGCAGTCGGGGGATGGGAGAAAGTTGTAGACAGTCAACCATCACTGCAGCCCTCCACCAGTCGGGCTTTATGACAGAGTGGCCCGACGGAAGCCTCCCCTCAGTGCAAGACACATGAAAGTTGCTAAAAAACACCTGGCATGACTCCAAGATGGTGAGAAATAGTTATCTGTTCTGATATAACTTTTTGTCCTTAATTCTAAGCGGTATGTGTGGATTAAACCAGGCACTGCTCATTACCTGTCTAATACAGTCCCAACAGTGCAGCATGGTGGTGGCAGCATCATGCTGTTGGGGTGTTTTTTAGCTGCAGGGACAGGACGACTGGTTGCAATGGTTGAAAGATGAATGCGGCCAAGTACAGTGATATCCTGGATGAAAACCTTCTCCATAGTGCTCAGGACCTCAGACTGGGCCGCAGGTTTACCTTCCAACAAGACAATGAACCTAAGCACACAGCTAAAATAACGAAGGAGTGTTTTCACAACAACTCTGTGACTGTTCTTGAATGGCCAGCCAGAGCCCTGACTTAAACCCAATTGAGCTTCTCTGGAGAGACCTAAAAATGGCTGTCCACCACGTTTACCATCCAACCTGACAGAACTGTAGAGGATCTGCAAGGAGGAATGGCAGATGATCCCCAAATCCAGGTGTGAAAAACTTGTTGCATCTTTTCCCAAAAAGACTCATGGCTGTATTATATCAAAAGTGTGCTTCTACTAAATACTGAGCAATGTGTATACTTATGACCATGTGATATTTCAGTTTTTTTTCTTTTTTAATAAATCTGCAAATGTCAACAATTCTGTGTTTTTCTAACAATATGGGGTGCTGTGTGTACATTAAAAATTAACTTAAATGATTTTAGCAAAATGGCTGCAATATAACAAAGAGTAAAAATTTTAAGGGGGTCTGAATACTTACCGTACCCACTGTATATATATATAAAGATATATCTAGATAATATATATAATATATATATGCTATATATTTATATCAGATTATAAACACATTTTTTTTTTTTAAATCTTCAATTTTAATATAAATAAAAAATATATAATACATTATAAGTATATTCATAATTAAGTTATAATTATTATAAATGTAATCAAACCATATTTATCTTATTTAATATAATTGTTTAGTTAATTTTAATCAAAATAAATAATCATAATAATAAAAATCCCTGTTAATGATAAATTCATTTGGTATATCTACAAAATAAAGACCAAAAAGTAAAAAAACCTCTCACTCCGCTCCTCTGTCCTCTTTTTTGTCCTCTCCTGTCCTGTCCTCTCCTCTCCTCTCCTCTCCTCCCCCATCCCCAGCTCCTTCTCTCCTGTCCTGTCCTCGCCCTCTCTCTGTCCTCTCCTCTCCTCTCCTCTCTCCTGTCCTCTCCTCTCTTCTGTCCTCTCCTCTCTTCTGTCCTCTCCTCTCTTCTGTCCTCTCCTCTCTTCTGTCCTCTCCTCTCCTCTCTCCTGTCCTGTCCTCTCCTCTCCTCTGTTCTCTCCTCTCCTCTCCTGTCCTCTCCTCCTCTTCTCTCCTGTCCTCTCCTCTCCTCTCCTCCTCTCCTCTCCTCTCCTCTTCTCTCCTCTCCTCTCCTCTCCTCTCGTCTCTTCTCCTCTCGTCTCCTCTCCTCTCCTCCTCTCCTCTCGTCTCCTCTCCTCTGGTCCTCTCTCCTGTCCTGTCCTCTCCTCTCTTCTGTCCTCTCCTCTCCTCTCTCCTGTCCTGTCCTCTCCTCTCCTCTCCTGTCCTCTCCTGTCCTCTCCACTCCTCTCCTCTCTCCTGTCCTCTCCTTTCTTCTGTCCTCTCCTGTCCTCTCCTCCTCTCCTCTGTCCTCTCCTCCTCTCCTCTCCTCTCCCCTCTCCTCTCCTCTCCTCTCCTCTCCTCTCTCCTGTCCTCTCCTCTCCTCTGTCCTCTCCTCTGTCCTCTCTTCTCCTCTCCTCTGTCCTCTCCTCTGTCCTGTCTTCTCCTCTCCTCTGTCCTGTCCTCTCCTCCTCTCCTCTCCTCTGTCCTCTCCTCTGTCCTCTCTTCTCCTCTCCTTTCTTCTGTCCTCATCCTCCTCATGTCCTCTCCACTCCGCTCCTCTCTCCTGTCCTCATCCACCCTCCCCCCCCCCCCCCCCCCCTCCACCCCTCTCATCCTGTCCTCTCCTCTCTCTCTCCTCTCCTCTCCTCTCTTCTCTCCTCTCCTCTCCTCTCCTGTCCTCTCCTCTGTCCTCTCTTCTCCTCTCTCCTGTCCTCTCCTTTCTTCTGTCCTCTCCTGTCCTCTCCTCCTGTCCCCTGTCGTCTCCTCCTCTCCTCTGTCCTGTCCTCTCCTCCTCTCCTCTCCTCTCCACCTCTTTCCTCTCCTCCTCTCTCCTCCTCTCCTCTCCTCCTCCTCCTCCTTTTCTTCTGTCTCCTCTATCCTGTCCTCTCCTCTCTCCTGTCCTCTCCTCTCTCCTGTCCTCTCCTCTGTCCTGTCCTCTCTCCTGTCCTCCTTTCCTCTCCTCTGTCCTCTCTTCTCCTCTCTCCTGTCCTCTCCTTTCTTCTGTCCTCTCCTGTCCTCTCCTCCTCTCCTCTGTCCTCTCCTCCTCTCCTCTCCTCTCCACTCCTCTCCTCTCCTCTCCTCCTGGTCCTCGTCCTCCTGTCCTCTCTCTCCTCTTCTCCTGTCCTCTCCTCTCCTGTCCTCCTCTCCTCTTGTCTCCTGTCCTCCTCTCCTCTCCTCTGTCCTCTCTTCTCCTCTCCTCTCCTCTCCTCTGTCCGCTCTTCTCCTCTCTCTCTCTCTTCTCTCTCTCTCCTCTCCTCTCCTCTCTTCTCTCCTCTCCTCTCCTCTTCTCTTCTCTCCTCTTCTCTCCTGTCCTCCTCCTCTCTTCTGTCCATCTCCTGTCCTCTCGCTCCTGTCCTGTCCTCTCCTCTCCTCTGTCCTCTCCTCTGTCCTGTCTTCTCCTCTCCTCTGTCCTGTCTTCTCCTCTCCTCTGTCCTGTCCTCTCCTCTGTCCTGTCCTCTCCTCTGTCCTGTCCTCTCCTCTGTCCTGTCCTCTCCTCTGTCCTGTCCTCCTCTCTCCTGTCGTCCTTTCCTCTCCTCTCCTCTGTCCTCTCTTCTCCTCTCCTCTCCTCTCCTCCTCTCCTCGCCTGTCCTCTCCTCCTCTCCTCTGTCCTCTCCTCCTCTCCTCTCCTCTCCTCGGTCCGGTCCTCTCCTTTCCTCTCTCCTGTCCTCTCCTCTGTCCTCTCCTCCTCTCCTCTCCTCTCCTCGGTCCGGTCCTCTCCTTTCCTCTCTCCTGTCCTCCTCTCCTCTCCTCTGTCCTCTCTTCTCCTCTCCTCTGTCCTCTCTTCTCCTCTCTCCTGTCCTCTCCTCTCTTCTGTCCTCTCCTCTCTTCTGTCCTCTCCTCTCTCCTGTCCTCTCCTCTGTCCTCTCTTCTCCTCTCTCCTCTCCTCTCCTCTCCTCTCCTCTGTCCTGTCCTCTCCTCTGTCCTGTCCTCTCCTCTGTCCTGTCCTCTCCTCTGTCCTGTCCTCTCCTCTGTCCTGTCCTCTCCTCTGTCCTGTCCTCTCCTCTGTCCTGTCCTCTCCTCTGTCCTGTCCTCTCCTCTGTCCTGTCCTCTCCTCTGTCCTGTCCTCCTCTCTCCTGTCCTCCTTTCCTCTCCTCTGTCCTCTCTTCTCCTCTCTCCTGTCCTCTCCTCTCTCCTGTCCTCCTCTCCTCTCCTCTGTCCTCTCTTCTCCTCTCGCCTATCCTGTCCTCTCCTCTGTTCTCTCCTCTCCTCTCCTCTCCTCTCCTATCCTGTCCTCTCCTCCTCTTCTCTCCTGTCCTCTCCTCTCCTCTCCTCTCCTCTACTGTCCTCTCCTCTCCTCTCCTGTCCTGTCCTGTCCTGTCCTCTCCTCTCCTGTCCTCTCCTCTGTCCTCTCTTCTCCTCTCCTCTGTCCTCTCTTCTCTGTCCTCTCCTCTGTTCTCTCCTCTCCTTTCCTGTCCTCTCCTCTCCTCTGTTCTCTCCTCTCCTCTCCTCTCCTCTCCTCTCATCTGTTCCTCACTCTTTTCTCTCCCTCCTTCCCCCACCCTGGGGGGGGTTTTTCCTGTCCTCTCCTCGCCTCTGTTTCTCTCCTCTCCTCTCCTCTCCTCTCGTCTCGTCTCGTCTCCTCCTCTCCTCTCGTCTTGTCTCCTGTCCTCCTCTCCTCTTGTCTCCTCTCCTCGTCTCCTCCTCTCCTCTTGTCTCCTCCCCTCTCCTCTCCTCTCCTCCCTCTGTCCTCCTCCTCTGTTCTCCTCCTCCTCTGGTCCTCTCCTCTGTTTCCCCTCTCCTCTCCCCCCTGTTTTTTTTCTTTTCCTCTCCTCTCCTCTCCTCTCCTCTCTTCTCCTCTCCTCCTCTCCTCTCCTCTCTACTCTCCTCTCTCCTCCTCTCCTCTCCTCTCCTGTCCTCTCCTCTGTCCTGTCCTCTCCTCTGTCCTCTCCTCTCCTCTGTCCTGTCCTCTCCTCTGTCCTGTCCTCTCTCCTGTCCTCTCTTTCCTCTCCTCTGTCCTCTCCTCTCCTCTCCTCTCCTCTCCTGTCCTCTCCTCTGTTCTCTCCTCTCCTCTCCTCTCCTTTCCTCCTCTCCTCCTCTTCTCCTCTCCTCCCCTCTTCTCCTCCCCTCCTCTCTAATTTCCCCTGATTGACCGAAAAGAACTCTTGAAGCTGCTCGGGCTGGTCAATAGCTATTTGAGCGGATGACTATCTGATGGTCACAGCGCTCCTCATCGCTCTTCTCTCTTCTCTCTCTCATCCTCATCTCTCTCTCTCTCTCTGTGTGTGTTGTGATGGCTCTCTCTTGCGCTGCTTTTCTTGGTGTGTTTGGTCAGAGAGGCAGCCACATTTTGTGTGGAGCTGAAGCAGAGCCACACGGCTCCAGCCTGCTGTCCTCAAAATATATAAAGAAAGAGTTGGCTTACTGCGGAGGCCGAGCAGCAGATCATTAGCTCACTGCAAATGGATTTCTCTGGAAGCCAATGGAGTGGCTTTGAGGAGAAACACCTACTCAAATGTTCTCCTATCGATCCGGCCTCTTAAACACTCATCCGATGGGCCGTTTGGGATCCCGCCTATTTATAGCGTCTGAATGATTGCGATGGGTGTGGGCCTGTTTTCATCCATGAGCTATGGCACTTAGGAGCGACACAAGATGAATGGCAGTCGATTTGTTTCTTCCGAGCCGCGTGTTTCTCACCCGCCGTGTTTAATTATGTTGCTTGCCACACAAAACGACCACCAGAAGTAAATAGGAACGCTTCAATGTCATTGCTTTTGCCAACAGCGTCAGTCTCGTCTTGAACTGTCTCATCATGTAAAGGTTTAATCCAGCAAGTGCTGTCCAGATATCATCTTATTTGGCTGAAATACGTATATATAAGAATACTATATATAAGAATAAAAATGTAAAAAATAAAATAAGCAATATTTTTAATGCATTTTAATTTATAATAAAATAACCATGAATATTATATAATTAATAATATAATTTAATATAAATTACAAAAAATGTTTGTAAAAAAATTTTTTGGGGGGTTGTCAAAAAGCTGCCACAACTATACAAATAAAAGTATTATTTTTCATCATGTCATTTTTTATGTGAAGATGGAACATCTGCATGATATTTATGGAATTGGACTGAGTACTTATCGTTAAAAGCTGTATTTTATAATTTATTTAATATGAAGATTTTGGGAAATGTAGTAGGTATATGTTATTTAATTTTATATATAGTTTTATATTTGTTTCTATTCATTTAACTTTTATTAATTTTTTCAAATCAGTGGTATTTTTATTTTATAATTCATATTTATTTAATTACATAAATGTATTTGATTATTATAAAAACATTGTTTTCACAGATATGAATTATAAGTGTAATTATTTATACACCTTTTAAATGGTACAATTATATTTTTAAAAAATTATTTTTGGATAATGTTATTATCTAAACAAATTTTTACATTATTTTTATATGAATAATTGTGTAAGTTTTTGTTTATTTTTAAAAGTACATAGTTTTTTCATATTTTTAATAATTCATTTACCTTGTTTTAAATTATTTATACTAGCAATTTAGAATTGTATATGTATTTCTAATCATTTATTTTATAAATTAATATAATTTATTGTATATTATACATTTGTTAATTTAAATAACATTTAAATATAATAAAATATACAATAATTTTTTACATATTTTATTTTTGATACATGTTTTATTATTTTATTTTTATTTAAATTGATAAAATTTTTTCTCAAATTATTATTTTAATCTAGAATTCCTGCAAGAATTTAAATTTTTTCTAATAAGTGAAATTGGGCATCAATTCTAGTTTTTTTTTTATTTATTTTTTTTTTTTATACATATTTAAAACGTTAAACCTTTTTGTACAGATTTTTTTTTTGTACGTAAATATATATATGATGAAATATTATAACATTATTGTTTATTATTTGCCGTATTCAAAACAATTCAATGATTTAAAACAGTACAGTACATAATGCGTGCGTATTTCTCTGGGCTAAAGCTCCAGCATCACACAGGTTTTAATTATTGAAGCTGATAGTGGCTCATAAACAGGGTCAATCGCGCTGCGGTCACTGAGCAGCTATTCCCACGGGCCTCTGCCTCAATCAAACCGCTTCACGTCGCTCCTCATGCCATCGTTTCCAGGCCAGATTTTGATGTGTCGTCCGTGAGCGTCTGAAATGAGTTTGTGAAGAGTTAAATGATGGCCTCGGGAATAATTCGGTCTCAGATGAATGCCACGTTTCCAGTAAAACCGTTCTGCATTGTAGCTTCCAATATAATGCCGTTTTGATGCAAATATAGCGGCAAGTTGGAGTGGTTGTTAGCTTTGGAGGACAGGAGGAATGTGTGAAAAATGTGAGCTCTATTCAGCACATTAGAAATGTTATTTCAGTGCCAGCTCTAGATTCCTAATCCTAATAAGCGGCTAAATAACTGGAGAGAGAATACAGGCCTGTTTGTCTTCATTTCTACAGCGTGTAACGTAACGTATGCACTACAATAACTGCTGGGTTGTTTCACTTCAGGATTTACAACAGAACATCAACATGAGACGGAGTCTGCAACTCATTTCACTTCCATAATGTGACGTGTTTCTGAGAGAAACATGATTTTGAGCTGCATGTACTGGATATTGATTTGATTGGATGATGAAAAGTGAGCGTTTTGTACCAGAATGGAGCCGGACTTGAGTAAGAGTTCCCTAAACGCTTATCGAGCTCTCTGACTGCTGGTTCACATAATTACAGTAGCTTTTATGGTCTAGATCGGAAATCGGATAGAAAGGAAAGACATTTTAGTGATAGCAATTTATTGCATTTGTTGACAGATTATGAAAGCATTTATAATAGCATGGAAGTTATGTCTTGCAGTGTGACATGTTAAACTACATCCATTTCAAACATTTTTTTAAAATAATTATTATTTTATCTATTTTATTAAAAGATTTAATATTATTTTTAATATTTTTAGATAACATTTACATAAAATAACAAATATAAATATTTTTTTAATTCTTTATTATCTACAATACATAAGTTTTTGTACTGTAGGTCACATGCGACTCTTCTATCAATAATTACATTTGTTTTTTTTTATACTAATTATTTTTATACTCTTAACAAATATTTGTATAATTATAAAAAATCACAATACCATTATTTAAAAAAACTTATATATCATACATATATGTATCATTTTTAATTTCAAATAATAAATTATATTTAGATAGTTTTATATTATTATTATATATTTATAATATTTATTATATTTAAATATTTTCCATTAGAGACGTCTGCATCTTTTCAGTTAGTCAAGTCAAGTCACCTTTATTTATATAGAGCTTTTAACAATACAGATTGTTTCAAAGCAGCTTTACAGTATCAAATAGGAAAATAGTGTGTCAATAGAGGCAGAAGGACAATAGTAAATATTCATTTTTCAGTTAAAGAAAGGGGCCAAAAAAATTCATATTGAATTCAGTGAATGTCATCCCAAAAAATCCAGCTCAGTTCAGTTTAAATAGTTTCTGTGCAATCAAGTCGATTATAATGGCTTGGATATTAGTGTCTAAGCAAGCCAGAGGCGACAGCGGCAAGGAACCAAAACTCCATCGGTGACAGAATGGAGAAAAAAAAATTCTCCCCCAAAAAATTGACACTCTGCATGAACTTTTAACTTGAAATAGTGAATGGCATAAGAAATGTAAGGGGTCATATGATGTTGCTAAAAAAGAACATTATTTGGTGTAATGAAATGTGTTTATGTGGTTTAAGGTTCAAAAATCACATTATATTCCACATACTGTACATTATTGTTTCTCCCCATGCCCCCCTTTCTGAAACGCTCGATTTTTAAAAAGCTCATCGGTCTGAAAGCGAGGTGTGCTCTGATTGGTCAGCTATCCAGTGCGTTGTGATTGGCCAAATACCTTAAGTGTGTGATGGAAATGTTACGCCCCTCACATCCTGTTGATGCCGTGTCCCGGCCGGAGCGACGAGACAAACATTAAAACCCATTATAAACGAGGCATTCGTTGCATCCAGTGGGGACATAATTACTATTGTCTTTTTACGCGTTGCGTTGCATCGCGTCGCGTAAACATAAAACCATGTCTGCATTTGTGATCGGAGAAATGACAAACAACAAGCCCTACTCTACACTGCCCAAAAAACTCGCTTTAAATATAAAAAAACGTACTTACAATCTGTGAGTCAGAACAACCGTCATTGTAGTCAACTCTCCCAGGATCAATAAACAGTCCTCCATAAAATGCTCTGCACACATCTGAATATTTGGTTTGAACTGTTCTGGAATAGTGTTGTAAATACTACTTAACCACTGATTTCTAGTTTTGTCTTCTTTTGGAAGGCCAAACAATGTAGTTCCGCTTTCACAACGAATCACACAGCGCCTTCACGACATGGTGGCGGCGGCAACAACAATACTACAGTTAGAATAAAAGTTACGCCTTCTTTCTTGCGTGAACATTTGGGCGGCGTTATTGCAAATCTTCCCACATAGTGATGTATATATGTGGGGGTGTGTTAGAACGAGCAGTTTTAGGGGGGTGTGGCAGAGTTTTAACTTTGATAAAGAATATCTTTTTTTTTGAGACTTTAGTCTTTGCAACTTTACGATCTTCTTTATGCACCAAGAGCTTGTAACACTCCGAAGAGAAAGGAACAATTGAAATCGCATCCTATGACCCCTTTAAAAAGAAAAGTGAATTTAATGATAATTTATTGATTTTTATATTTGTATAATTTGTTTATAATTTGTGAATGCATACTGTATATGAAAAAAGTATATTACACTTTTCCATTTCGTGTAATTCAAATCTTACTGATTAAAATAAACCATATTCATACATGCAAAATATTTGCATTTTGCATGTTTAGAAATAAATAAATAAATACAAAATGGATTTTTTTTTTTTTACTTTGTGAGGGAGTCAAGCACACGTGTGATTTTAAATGTGTGTGCAGATGCGAAGGCAAAACAGCAATTAGTATGTAGAGAACGGATGGAGGAGAGCAAGCATCCCATTAGCATAGAGTATTACTGCAGTTTAACGACTCGAGCTGGAGCCGCTGTCCACGCAAACCATCAAACCATTGCACCAAAAACCCCCCTCTGGGCCCGTTGGTTTCCGACACACACACACCCACACACCGACACGCACACAGACGCACAGACCCAGACAAACAACACCACCCCCCACCACACACACACCCAAACCCACCCCCACCCCCACACACCCCACACACCACCACACACACCACACACACACACACACACACACACACACACACACACACACACACACATGTCTGGTTTGCTATCATTGTGGGGACTCTCCATAGGTGTAATGGTTTTTATACTGTACAGACTCTATATTCTATTACCCTACCCCTAAACCTACCCCTCACAGAAAACTTTCTGCATTTTTAGATTTTCAAAAAACTTCATTCTGTATGATTTATAAGCTTTTGTACCCGTGGGGACCACAATTTAGGTCCCCACCGTGACACGAGTCCCCATGAGTCTGTGTGTAGTCAGGTTTAAGTCCCCACCAGGATATATAAACCAGTACACAGACACATACATACACACACGAACAACAGCTGAACGACGTCTGGTCTTACACACTCATCCAGAGAGACGCGAGAACGATACGTCATGTTTCTGATCGGATTAGCCGAGCCTCTCTGTTGAATTATATGGCTGGAGGCGTAAAGTATAGATGGGAGGCGTCGCTGAAGGCCGCTGCCATGGGCGTGTTCATTTGTTTAGCGTCCAGTGGCCAGATGAACAATAATCAGAGGAGTTTAGCAAACAGGATCGGGCCGGTGTGATGCTCCAAATGCGGCTAGAAAGAGTCCAAACAGCTCAATCATCCTGGCAGTCCATCTGTGTGTGTGTGTGTGTTTGATCACGCTCATATGATGATCTCTACACGTCACTGTCATGTGCTGTGTGTTTCTTGAGTGGCACCACACAATAGCTATATATTCCAGCAGAGTAAAACTGTAAAAGAAGAGTACAGTGCTGTAAAATCAGCACTGGGTTTATATAATAGTGTCAAAATAAGTTCTGTTACTGAAGCAAGTTTTGGAGATTTCAGTTGTTTTCTAGATGGAGCTGTAAATTATAACCAATAGCTTGTATGGCCTAGAAAGAAAGTCAGATAGAAAAGAAAGTCATTTCAGTGATGGAGCAAATTATTGCGTTTGTTGACAGATTATGAAACCATTTTTTGCTTTGATGTAACTTGAAAGTGACATTCTGTAGTGTGCCATGTTAAACTGCTCTGTTCTGTGCTATTCTATTCTATAATATAAATATTATGTATTATTACTATTTGTTTATTTTTTTATTTTCTTTCAGAATATTCTAAATACTGTGTGTGTGTGTGTGTGTTGTGTGTTAATATATATATAGATATAATATCTTTTATGGCTGAAGAGTTAGCATTAGCTAACATTTTAATCTATCGTACAGTTGCAGTTTTAAGCGATGTGTAGTAAGATCAAAATGATATCACGGGTGAATTAACTGACACAAACTCCTCAACTTTAACTATTTTGCTTTATTATTTTATAATACTTGATTCATGTTATAAATTAGTTTTTAATAATAATAATAATGATGAAGAGTGAATGCAATTTCATAATTATTAATATATATTTTTTTACATTTATAATGGTTATATATCTCGTTTTAACCATTTTATTACTAAAGAACAGTCATGCATTACACGGATTTTACCATGATTATATAAAAAAAATCACTAGCACAGCTTTTTATGAAATAGTTAGAAAATGAGATCTGTTGCTGACACATGCGATCTTGACGGGAAGTCTTGAGATTTCAGTCGTCTCTTTAGAGTGGATGGAGCTGCTGAAGTTTTCTTGCCCCCCCCCTGAGGGCTTCACACACCACGCGTTTTAGAAAACCTTGGATTATTGAGTCACGCGTGTCGCTTTAGACGCCATCCTCCGCGTGTGTGTGTGTTTGATGTGGTGGAGGTGTGTGTGGTGTGTGAGAGTGTGTGTGTGTGTGTGTGTGTGTGAGTGTGTGTTTGTGTGAGAGTGGTGTGTGTGTGTGTGTGAGATAGAGAGAGAGAGTGTGTGTGTGTGTTTTTGTGTGTGTTTTTGTGTGTGTTTTTGTGTGTGTTTTTGTGTGTGTGTGAGAGTGTGTGTGTGGTGTGTGTGTGTGGTGTGTGTGTGTGTGTGCGCGTGTGCGCGCGTGTGTGTGTGTGTGTTTGGATACGAGTGTTGTGTGTGTTTGTGTGTGAGGTGTGTGTGTGTGTGTGTGTGAGAGAGAGAGTGTGTGTGGGTGTGCGTGTGTGTGTGCGAGTTGTGTGTGTGTGTGTGTAGAGTGTGTGTGTGAGAGAGAATGTGTGTGAGAGAGAGAGTGTGTGTGTGTGTGTGTGTGTGGAGAAGTGGGTGTGATGTGGAGGGTGTGTGTGTGTGTGTGTGAGTGTGTGTGTGTGGTGTGAGAGGGATTGTGTGTGTGTGTGGTGTGGTGATAGGAGTGTTGTTGTGTGTGGTGCGAGAGTGTGTGTGGTGTGTGCGTGGGGTGTGTGTGAGAGAGAGAGGTGTGTGTGTGTGGTGTGAGTGTGTGTGTGTGTGTGTGTAGAGAGAGAGTGTGTGTGTGTGTGTGTGTGTGTGTGTGTGCTTTGTGTGTGTGTGTGTGTGTGGATAGGGGTGTGTGTTGTGTCGAGAGAGTGTGTGTGTGTTTTGTGCGTGTGTTGTGCATGTGTGTGAGTGTGTGGAGTGTGTGTGTGTGTGTGAGAGAGAGTGTGTGTGTGTGTGGTTGTGTGTGTTTTTGTGTGTGTGTGTTGTGTGTGTGTGGTGTGAGAGAGTGGGTGTGTTTGCGTGGTGTGAAGTGTGTGTGTGGGTGTGGTACTTGTTTATGCTACATTGTGGGGACCAAATGTCCCCACGAGGAAAGTAAAACCTGATATTTTTGACATTGTGGGGACTGGCCTGTGGCCCCACACGGGAATTTTTTATATTTTTTTAAATAGTACATGATGTTTACCTGAAAGTGTAACAATGCAAACAGGTTTTGTGTAAGGGGAGGATTAGTGTCAGGGATAGAAAATATCGTATGGTCAGTATAAAAGTAAAAGAAGTCTATGGAAAGTCCCCAAAATTCATAGAAACCTAACGTGTGTGTGTGTGTGTGTGCAGGTCTGGTGGTGCGGGAGGCCAGTATCGAGATCACCCGTCAGCAGGTGGAGGAGCTCTTCGGTCTGGAGGATTTTTGGTGTCAGTGTGTGGCCTGGAGCTCGGCAGGAACCACCAAGAGCCGTAAAGCCCACGTCCGGATCGCCTGTAAGTCCAAACACACTACAGCACACACCTGACACACAAACAGGACCTGAGACGACATGGAGGAGTCTATGCTGACGTTTCCCTTTCCTCTGGTGGAGCTGTGTTGCGTTTAAATCCTTGTGGTGGTTTTCCTCATTTAGTGTTGCTAACAAAAGCAGCATCCTTAATCGCACCAATCACAGCGCTGGTGTTTATAAGCAGCTGCTGAGCTCACTCCGTCCAGCAGCCTTCTCCTGAAGAGTATATCTACGGACAGAAATCAAGCTTGATGTTGCATGTCTCTCTGCGTCTCAAACACAGATAGATACCTTTACAAACCTGTTTCAGACAATACAGTGACATTAGAAAGGTGTGTGAATGTGATTTATTAGATCAGGCAATCACACAAGTTTTTATCAGTCAAATCCCTTTCAACTGAAATATGTACTTATCCTTGAGATTTTAAGTTAATATTTCAGTTATATAACATCACATTTGACGCATGACATGCAGGTAAACAGATAAAACATTTCATGTATTTTTTAAAAAGATTCTTTATGCAGATTTTTGTGTATTAATAATTAAATATAAAACTAGTTAAATCATAAAAAACAAAATATTTTGTTATTTAAAACAAAAAAAATTCTTTTTGGCATTTGTTTGTGCATTAAAATACCCAATATAAAATAAATATTAAAATAAAAATAAATATACCTATCATTTTTATTTTATTTTTACTATTTTTATTTTTGCCACTTTTTTTGCATTAATAGAAAAATAAATACTTAATCAAATCAATCTAATTATAAACAAATATTTCAGTAATTTTAAACATTTTTATTTTATGCAACATTTGTGTGTATTATAATTAAATATAAAATAAATACTTAACAAAATCATATATAAAATTAATTCAAATGAACAAAAGGAAAATTTTATTAATTTTAATTTATTATATATACTATGTTTTATTTGTTTTTGTTTATTGTTTATTCTTGTTTCTTGTTTTATTTAAACATTTGATTAATGTAAAAATAAAAATAATTAAAAAATATAATGCAAAATTGAAAGTTTAAATAAAAAAATTGTATATTTATATTCACTGCAGATTTTCTTAGATTTTCTCTCCTTGTATTTACATTTTTATTTACAGTAAAAGACACTTTTGTTGATATTATATGATCTAGAGATTTTTAGGTGTGACTAAAATGTGCTTCTATTTGGGCTGCTGTTATATCGCTGAGAACGGTTGGTCAGTTTCCAGCAGAGAGCCGTGGTGAAGCAGCTTGTTTTTCCAGCATGAGGAGCCGCTGCTGTACTGAAACCTCACTCGCTCTCAGCTCAGACCGAGGAGATCTTCAGCGTGTGAACGAGAGATGCGTCCGCTGTGTGAAATGAGTCCGTCATGAGACCAGAACAGTCATTTCTTCATGAATCACACTGCTCTGATCGGGCTGTTTGTTTATTTTTGCATGCAGCCTTGGAACACTGCAGCCATTTATTGTCTGTTTAATTCTGTTTTGCTGTAGATTCAGGAGGAAACACTACAGTATTTGCTTTTTCAGTGAAACACTGCAGCTGGCACCTGGTTAGGGCACTTAATTACTCCTCCTCGTTGACCTGTTGATCTCCTCATGGGCTTTAGTTACAGTCGATCTCTCAGTCGAGCTGGTCTCAGGTCAGTGTTCTGCTCTAATGATCGTAACCTTTGATTCAAATCTAAACGAGTCTCTATTCAGAGGCTAATGGAAACCGCAGCGATCATTTAGCCTTTTTCAGCGTCCCGTCTGTGACAGATGTTTTAATCAGGGCCTGAGTAACACTCCAGAGCGATAAATAAACAGCGTTTTGTTGTTGTGGATCGCTGATCAATGGAAGCGCCGTAAAGTTCAGGAGCTGTAGAAAGCTGGCGCTCTCATTGAGAATATTAATGGAGAGCGTGATTTGTGAGCGTGTCGCATCGGGCACTTCCAGCGTGAGTTATGAGGGGACGAGCTTCGATCCGGACGCAGATGCTGTTTAACACGGACTCACACACTGCTGTGATTTACCTCCACACAACACAACTAGAGAAAGAGACTCACAATAGCACACTACTGTGATGCTCACACTAGCGCTGCTGTGTGTTTACTGTCACAATGGAATACCTGACTGAAATACTGCGTTTGACAAAATGCACTATATATGTATCCGACAATGCAATGCACTTGACTTGACCTTCCATTTACAGTGTGATGAATGAACTGGAAGTCATAACAGCCTTTATTTATAACCTTTTTACTAGCTTTTACCTAAACAGACTGCCAAATTATAAGACACAATTTGTTTTCAAATGCAAATGTATGATTCATTTGTAAGATGATAGCTAGATGCTGGTTATTGTGTTGGAATTTTTTTTATTTTTACTATATTTTAAACTATTTTATTTTACTGTATCTATACACATAAAACTTAAAAGTGAAAATTTTTTATTTTTATTTTTTAAATATATTTGTTGTATTAACTGTATTTGATTTTACTACAGTATATATACATAAAACTTAATACTTAAAAATAAGTATGTTTGTATATATGCATGCATGCATAAAATTTGTATTTTGAATTACATTTGAATTACATTCAAGTTTTAAGAAATAGTTAGCATTTTGTAAAAATGCATAAAAAACTTAAATATTAGTTATATAATAATGAATTTTGTAATATTTTATTTACAAATGCTTGTGCCGTATCCGGTAAATATGGTGCATTTTGGAGTAGCAGTATGCAGTTTAGTTTTTCAAACAACCTATATTCAAAATAGCATACTAGAATACTACTATTACCATTTCTGCAAAATATAGATATAGCGGAAATTATAGTACGCTATTCTTATCACTGCAGTCCTTCATGCTTGATGTTCAGAAGAGAATACTAGCTTACTCTTATTGAATACTGCAGAGTATGCTCTGTATACTACCTACTGTACTATTCATTTAGTCAAACAGTATGCATTATTCCCTGACAAACCGTTTCAAACACTGTCACATACTATTGCATGTTTAATTCAGTGAGAGGCATCCAGATAAAATTATTTTAGCATTTATAATCTAATTATGTGTAAATATTTACTTAATGTCGCAGCCTGATCAAATAATGAATCATAAAAGATGTTAAAAATCACAGTTGACATTTCAGTTGTTAGACTGGAAGTAGGTTGAGTGCAGTGCAGTGCATTATGGGATGCAATATATTCTGTGCAGTGTGCACATTTAGTAGGTCATCTGGATATTTCAAGCATATGGGAAAATAGCATACTATACTTGGTATGCACGCTATATATACTGCAGCAATCATAGGCGTAGTATGCTGTCCCAGTCTCAGTGTGTACTGAGGGCTGTTTTGTGGGTTTGGACGCTGATCTGGATGCAAACTCGGAGATTAAAGCTCAAATCAAATGCCGGATTCCTTCATTGGTGTTCTCATTGGCTGACGAGAGACTTCAGCTATGTAAATGGTCCTTAATTCACTAAACTGTGTAATTTAGCACAAGTAGCCCAACACATGCACTCAGTGTAATTGTTTTCACATGCGTCCACGTGTGCGGCCGTGGCTCGGCAGAGGAGGCTCATGGGAGCACGAGTGCGGTCAGGGGTTCGAGCGGATCTGCTTGCTGTGTTTGGCTGAGAGGAGCCGTCATCATCGCGGCCAACACAAGCTGTGAGATTCCCCCCAAAGCCAAAGCCAACAGGAGACGCTTTGTTGTGTGTGTTTCCCTCAACGCATTTCATACAGTGGCAGATCTCAAAGCAAACTCCACTTTTAGAAAAGAAATCTGTGTTTCATTCTTCTTGCTGTTGTGTTCCTAGGGTGTTTTGGGTGGTTGCCAGGGTGTTTGTGAGTTGCACGCTGAATTTTAATACTTGATGTCAGAGGTCTGTTTAGAATATTTATTGTATAAAACATTTAATGTTTTCAGGCCTTTGTAAGATTCAGCTGAAGTTAAATGCTTGAATGAAATCTGACTGATGTTTGCATGTTTAAAACTCACTAATGTGTTACCAGGGTTGCTTGATTTCTATGAGGTTGCTAGGTTGTTTTGGGTGGTTGCTAAACAGTTTCTAGGGTATATTTTGCCTGTTTTGTTGTCTAACAGTTGTTAGTATAGCTCTCGTGGTACTGTAATACAGTGTTTCCCAACCTTTTTTTAGTCGCGGCACCCTTTGGAAATTTTAACAAACTTGTGGCACCCTACAAAATTAATTTTGTCACAATATTTGAATTTCTAACTTCGATATGATAATTTGAAAAGTATAAATATTCGGTACAACAGGGAAGAACTGCAGAATATAATGTCATACAGATATTTTTAATATTATTAAACATTTTTGTCCATAAATGGTGGCAATCAGTAGGCTAATTTCTAATGAAGAGACCAATTTATATGACAGATTTTAACATAGGCTTTTATAAATATGTAAACATTATTTATTTACCATAGCTATCTCACACATGTTTGCTCACTCAGTGTTTTTTTTATTTTACAGTGGGGTAATTTTGGTGCAGTAGCACGAGATAGCTTGATTTCAAACTTTGAATTGAATAAAAAATGACAAGTAAGCAGTCAGTAATAAAATAAGAACAAATAAAGAAATTAATAATGATAGCACAAATAAAAAATAACGACAGGCCTTCGAATTAAATAAATTGCTTTTTAATTTTCAGGTAGGTCTAACAGTAGGGTTAAGATATTTAACTTTTTTTTTTTTTTTTACCAATTATCAAAATAATGTTTAGTCCTAGAAAGCTATTATTATCAGAGGACACGTGAGCATAACGGTTTAGCAGATCAATGAATGAGAGGGCAGCGCTACCAGACTTGCCCATATACCACACCATGTTACAACACAGTAGGGCAAACAGAAACAATACTGTACTACACAGATGTTTCCTGTCAGCTTGATTTTTTGAGTGGACTTTGCTGTTCCAAATCGCATGAATGGTATATGAGTGGAGCGACTGAGCGGAGCACACACGCATAGAGCGGGATAATATACGCAGAGCGTCACACCACGTGAATGTGAAACCTGAGCGGTGAACTAATTTTAGGCATCCGAAATTTCGGTGCATCTCTAATTAATGGTGACATCAGAAATTGATATTATGTAATAGATGCTTTTTTGAACATTTAGCAATTTAAAAATATTAAAAAAGGCACTTTTGACACGGGAACCCCGGCTCTCAAAAGATGGCACCCCGGTTGGACACACTGTGTAAAAACTGACTCTGTCTGACGCCGCGTCAAGTCGAACACACCTATTAGTTTACACCGGTTACACTCAGAGATGTGGCGCACACTTGAGGCTGTAGTGCGAATGCGTCCCAGCACCCTTAGATGTAAGGCTACATTTACATTGGTGCATTTTTGTTTTAAAATGAAAACGATCCTTGTCCATACTGGCGTTTCCACTGCATTTCAGAAAAAATCTCCATCCAGAAATACACAACCAAAAGCACGTAGTTACGTGACCATCAATGCACATATGTAGCATCATGCTCATAGTACAAAATAACTAAGAGGGTATATTCCACTTTTTTTACCTGAACATCAAGCAATCTTCATACCAACTTTTGAATAAAATACCATGAATGTTTGATGTGTGTTAGTAAGATCAGCAGAATGAGAGTGCGTGTAATTTGATTTGATCTTTGGTGTTTTCTGTCGTCGCAGCTGAATCTTCTCTCTGAAAGTTGTTGTTTTTTGTTCCTCGAAAGTAGTGGATGACTGAAAAGGCAGCATCTAAGCTCTCCACCTTTGCATTTTAATTTATAAATAGGCAGAAAGGTGTGTGGCATAATATCACAAATGGCAATGTATGCATTTTGCCATTAGAGGTGTAAATAAATTCAAGCGTGTGTGTTTGCTCATTTCCACTCCTGCCCAGCTTACCGACATTATATCTAACCACTCAGGTTTTTGGCACAGGAACGACACAAAATATGGATGGTGTTTTGTCCAGACCCCCAAGTTCTTTTTAAGTGGGCCGCTTGCTTCACACCGACTGGATATAATGTGTGAGAAAAACCCACGCGCGTACGGCGAATCCCACGAACAGATACTGAGGGAGAGCTTTTATTTAGCTCAAACTGTGAAGATGGATGGACGAGGAACTTTCCTCAAACCGTTGGCCAGGAGGTAATCATGACTCGCTTTTCATTTTAATTCACCTGTAAGTTGAGGAGCATTTTTGCGAGGAGCTGCTATTGGTTGCTAGACTTTTGTCAGGGTGTTGCTATATATTGATGGGGTGTTGGGTGGTTGCTAGGGTGTTGCTAAAACATTTATAGGGTGTTTTTGGTCCAGCAGCTGCTATACGGTTGCTAGGGTTTTTGGGGTGGTTGTTATGAGGTTGCTAGGGTTCTTTTGGGGGGAATGTAGAGGTTGATAGGGTTTGAAGGTGTGTGTGCGAGAAATTGTAGAAGTTTTATTGATCCAAAACAGTTGCGAATGGTTGTTGCTAGGGTGTTCTGGGTAGTTGCTAGGGTGTTGTGGTTGCTAGTGTGTTCTGGGTGGTTGCTAAGAAATTTGTAGAATGTTTTTGGTCTAATAGCTGCTATATTGTTGCTAGGGTTTTGGGGTGGTTATGAGGTTGCTAGGGTTTTTTGAGTGGTTGTTATGAGGTTGCTAGGGTTTTTTGAGTGGTTGTTATGAGGTTGCTAGTGTGTTCTGGGTGGTTGCTAAGAAATTTGTAGAATGTTTTTGGTCTAATAGCTGCTATATTGTTGCTAGGGTTTTGGGGTGGTTATGAGGTTGCTAGGGTTTTTTGAGTGGTTGTTATGAGGTTGCTAGGGTGTTCTGGGTGGTTGCTAGGTCTTTATCTGCCTTGTTTTAATTTCTTCAACTCATGGTGTTAAGGGGAGAGCTGCAGATTTAGTGAGTCTCTGACTCAGCCGTCTCTGACTCCAGACTGGATTCACGTGTGTCAGAACACAAGCGGTTAATTGTGGCCATGGCCTGTCTCGAGGGACGGCTGTAATGGAATGAAAATGCTGGTAATTGGTGTGAGTTGTTTAAACTGCCAATGGCAGCATGGCGTGTCGACTGACTCATGCTTTAAACAGCCACTCAGCCGCTATTATTACTGTAATGGCCTCCAATGCGACTAAAGCCGTTTCCTACGTACTCATTTCACTTTCAGTGGTGTGGAAACAACACTGGGTCACAGAACTGAGAGAAATCTCTGTTTTCAGCCTTCTCGTGATGTTCTGTGTTCTGTTTTTACTCTGAAATAGTAACGAGTGTTTTTTCTCCTGTTATTTCATCCAAACAGCCGGGTTTACTTGCATTACATTTTGCGCAATGTTTTGACATTAAATATTGAATCTACACAGTAAAATTAAAACAACTTCAGATTATTATTTAAATTTTAAATGAAATGCTTAATGCAAGAAAAACATATATACTTTCCGTAATTTCATCCAAACAGCACTTCTAACTTCTAAAAATATATTCAAAATGTTTAACACATTTATAACACAGTAAAATCTACTTAAAAAATAATCTTAGACAATTTTTCCCCATTATTGCATTAAATTATTATTATTTAAATTGTTAAATATATAAAAGTTTCATCCAAACAGCTACTGTAGCTTCAAAAAGTAGCTTCAAAATGTTTAATACATGTAAAACAGTAAGGTCTACTTAAAAATAACAATAAGCTTTCTTTTCATGCTTTTGCATTCAAATAATCTGAAACAGTGACTGAAACGCGTCCCATTAATGCTAAGTTCACACTACAGTTAGTTAACGAGCTCGCCGACAGGTCGGGCTGTGATCGGGGGAAAATCAGCCCTAGACACAATAAATGGAGCAAAATTTTTCATCGAGCAAAGCATCCATTTTCAAATGAACATCGCGTCATTCCCGTTCCAATTCTCACATGTGTTTTCGTGACAAAACGTGGTTTGTAGAGTCATTGGGTGACAGAGTTGTTGTCAGCTCGTGTAGTGTGTGACCCCCCCTCCCCCCCTGTTGCGCGGTGAATCAATTTACAGCAAGCTCACATAGTATTATGGGAACACCACAACGACTGTAAAGCAGACAAGCAAGTCATGTATGGTGCGAACAGCACAGCCGATTCTGCCCAACGTTTAAAGTCGTGTAGTGTGAACTTAAGACTAGGCTACATAACCAGCTTTCCCTTCCAACACGTTAATCTGCACAAAAATCCTGATTTATAATCGAGCCATCGTCTGATGAAATCAAATACACATAAGATAAAGACAATAGCTGTGCTGTGATTTCGCCTATACTTGCATGTAAAATTAGAGAAGCAACATAATATCTGGTTTAACTAAAAGCGCTGCTCCTCTCAGCCGCTCGCTGAACAATGCAGACGCGTATGCCAACAGTACACTGCCGGAGTACTCAGAGCACTAAATAAGGCTTTGGCAATATCTCTAAAGATTTGATCACTAGGTGCCTTTTTTGAAAAAAATAATAAATTAAAGTCGACATAAAGGGAGTCTGAAAAGACCGCTATAATCTAGCGACCAAGTCGTTTGTTATAAGTTACGGCAACACTAGTGCCATCACCATTTTCTTCAATCTACGGTCCATAGGCAACGGCAGCGTCAAACAGAAAATGCACGCTGCTTGTGTTAATAAATATTAGTTGCCCCGCTTAAATGAATTTGACTGTTAATGCCCTTTATTAACGCTATAATTTGACAGCCCTCTAATAATATACTGTACTGACACACAATTTTTAACGGATTATACAAGTTGGGCCCAGATAAATTATTAAATATATTCTTTCCTCAGCTGATAAATTCACATGTAGATTTCAGTCATTTGAGGACCGTCCGTGGCAGTGATGCCAAACAAATCTTTCGAATCTGTAGTTGAATTGAATTTTATTAAACTAGCGCATCCAAAACAACTTCAGAATCTCAACATTTGTCATTTAATAGTCAAATTTATGACACGTATTAATAGCCTTTGAGCTGCGCTAGCTTGTATACAGGTGACTCTGGAGTCGTGTGAATAAGTTCCTAGTGAGTGTCTAGTGAGATGAGAGTGAAGCTGTCGTGTGTGATGTGACCCGTGTGGATTCGAGTAATAGCGCTAACTTTACTGCGTCAGTGTGTTCCGTGTGATGAGAGAAGTGTGGTGTGTAGATGCTGTGTGTGTGCTTAGCTGTGTGAGTGACTGCTGATGAGAGTTAAGTGCCTGTGTGCATGATGCTGTCGCGATGTGCGGTTGTGTGTCGTGTGAAGCAAACCGTTTATTCTCTTTCAGATCGTTTGATGTGACATGATGGTGAATGTGGCTCTTCAGTGTCTTTTGATCAATCAGTCAATATAATTACTGATCAGAATAAAGTTGTTTCTTCTAATAGCAGCTGGTGTGTGTGTGTGTGTGTGTAGCTCATGGGAATTGTGTGTGTGTCTCTCTCTCTCTCTCTGGTTAACCTTGGTTTGTTATGTGTGATGGCAGCTTTCTGTCTGTGTTTCAGTCGCTCGGTCTAACTGTACAACCCTCTCTTCTCTTCAGTGACAAACAGCGAGAGACTCGCTAATGATGCTCTCGACAGGATCTTACAGCGTCTGCTTACTGACCTCAGATCAGAAAACAGGCATGAGGCCATTCTTACGTTTATGTTATTATTGTTTATTCATTATTCCAAAATGAGGATGGTTGACAGAACCGAATGCTGCTGTTGAATGTCTTCATGAAAACTGACCAAAACAACTTTTTTTATATCACATTTCACAACAGCCTGTATGTGAAAGTAATTCATAATTAGAGGATCATTTGGGATACCGTACCCATCCAAACATCCCACAAGACCCTTCATCATGAGGTCAAACGCACATCTTTGGGCTTCTGCTTAAAAGAGATACCCAGCACACACAAACCGCATGTTTCTGTCAAACACAGCTAAAACACACTGAGTTAACAAGCACTGGCTCTGTTTCATAACACTTATTATAATCCATCCATCAAATATGCATGAAACGGTTTTTTATCATCAGAGCATCGACTCCAGCAAACGCGTTGGTTATGCTCCTCCGGTCCAAATTTAAGCAGATTCTCTGTTGCACGTGTGTAGAGAGAGCAATACAATCTCATAAAAACAGGCTAATTTAACCCAAAAAACCCCCGAAAAAACTGAATGTTTAGTATAAAGGAAAGTAAGCCTATTTTTAGAGCCATTAACCCGTTTTACAGTATAAAATTATAGCACATCACAATTAACCATTAAATGCATGAATGTTTCGCCAATCATTATTACATATTCGGGTCTTTAGCGACCCGGACCTCAGATGGGTACGAAAGTATCAAGCACCCCCTTATTTCATCACTACTTGTTATATTGCCAGGCCATTTGCTAAAATCATTTTACAAGTATTTTTTTTCCTCATAATGTACACACAGCACCCTCAGTATTGACCAGCAAAAACACATGAATTGTTGAACATTTTGCAGCATTTATTAACCAAGACCAACTTAAATATCACATAGGTCCTAGTAGGTTCAGACCTATTGCCCTCAGGTATTTAGTAGAAGCACCCTTTTGATATAATACAGCTATGAGTCTTTTTGGGAAAGATTCAACAAGTTTTTCACACCTGGATTTGCGGATCCTCTGCCATTCCTCCTTGCAGATCCTCTCCAGTTCTGTCAGGTTGGATGGTAAACGTTGGTGGACAGCCATTTTTAGGTCTCTCCAGAGATGCTCAATTGAATTTAAGTCAGGGCTCTGGCTGGGCCATCAAGAACAGTCACAGAGTTGTTGTGAAGCAACTCCTTCGTTATTTTAGCTGTGTGCATAGGGTCATTGTCTTTTTGGAAGGTAAACCTTCGGCCCAGTCTGAGGTCATGAGCACTCTGGAGAAGGTTTTCGTACAGGATATCCCTGTACTTGGCCACATCCATCTTTCCCTCGATTGCAACCAGTCAACCTGTCCCTGCAGCTGAAAAACACCCCCACAGCATGATGCTACCACCAACATGCTTCACTGTTGGGACTGTATTGGATGGTGATGAGCAGTGCCTGGTTTTCTCAATCATACCGCTTAGAATTAAGGCCAAAAGTTTCTATCTTGGTCTCATCAGGCCAGAGAATCTTATTTATCACCATCTTGGAGACGAATCCTTAAGGTGTTTTTAGCAAGACTCCATGCGGGGCACATTTCATGTGTCTTGCAGTCTGACCGGGATGAGGTCACTTCCGTCGGGCCCACCTCTGCCCCCCAGAATAGACAAAAAATACCCCGAGTAGGGTGGAGGGCTGCAGTGATGAGTTAGACTTTCTAAACTTTCTCTCCAAGTTCTCCCCGACTGCGATCTATGGAGCCATCAGACACAGTGGCATCTCATTGCGGTTCTTCTTACTCTTCTCACCAAGAGCTCTTCTCCCCCGATAGCTTAGTTTAGCAGCCCGGCTACGCGCCAGCTCTCAGGAAGCGGCAGTTCTGTGCGCTCCCAAACGTCGTTCCCAATCTTAAGGATTTATGGAGGACACTGTAGCCCCTCTTAGGAACCTTAAGCTGCCAGCAGAATTTCTTTTGCCCTAACCCTTGAGCACAGCCTCCTGTATAGCATGGCCCCATCAATTCTGATCTCTGAGCCCCCTCTTCAGGCAGTTCCTTTGACCTCATGATTCTCGTTTGTTCTGACATGCACTGTGAGCTGTAAGGTGTTATATAGACATGTGTGTGGCTTTCCTATTCAAGTCCAATCATTATAATCAAACACAGTTGGACTCAAATGAAGGCGTAGAACCATCTCAAGGATGATCACAAGAAATGGACAGCACCTGAGTTAAAATATATGGAGTGTCACAGCAATATACTGTCTGAATACTTAGGACCATGTGATAATTTCAGTTTTTCTTTTTTAATAAAGACTACAAAAATGTAACAATTCTGTAGTTTTTCGGCTCAATATGGGGTGGCCTTTGGTGTACATTAATGAGCGGACAAAAATATTAGCTTGAATATGATTTTAGCCAAATGGCTGCCCACTATAACAAGAGAGTGAAAAAGTTAAGCGGGTCCCCGTTGAATATATCATTTCTGTGTACCCACTGTATATATCCAGCAGCCTGTATGCAGTTCTCTAAATGCCCCCTGCCCAATACAAAAAAACTCTCCAGTGCAGGATCTTAAGACATGGACAGAAGATAAGAATAAATGCCATATTTCGTTTACCTTTGAACTTAAAAGGGTTCAATTGGCAGCCAGATGATTTTACCATTTATTCAATATTTTGATCACTGCGCAGCCTTTCAATTTATCGTTGAGTATATTAATTTTTTTAGTTTCACTGTGAATGAAAACAAGTTGTGACTATTTATTTAATAATAATATATAATTATTTGGCGCAGCTAGTTTAATTATTTATTAGTAGAATATAGGTATATTTATATATATATATATATATATTTAAAATAATTAAAATTAATGATTAATGTATATATTAGTATATAATTAAAATAAAATAACATGCTAAATTAAATGTACAGATATAATGAAAAATAATTACATATAGTTGTGTGGTTTCGTGACTATTATTTTCTATTGAAATATTTTTAATTAATATAAAGTAAATATTATAATAAAATCATATAAATTGATAAATAATGTTAATAAAATATTGTAAATAAAATAAAATGCATAATCATTTTGGATTTAAACTAAATATTAAACTATTAGATATATCGCATTAAAATAAAATATATGTAGTGTTAAAATTCATATACTGTAATTTGTTTTATTTTATTTACTATACAGATTTAAATACAGATTACTCTGCATGCTCATCAAATACACCAGCCTGAAAACCTGAGCTAAAGAAGTTAAATATAGTCATGAGATTTCTGTGAAAAAAGCATCATTTTCTAATTGTAACGGTTTTTGATTTTCCTGTCATTCTTCGCTCAAGTGGATGGCGCTGTGCTTGTGCGTCTGTGAGTGAGATGATGGCTGCTGACTGAAGGCCCCTTAAATGGGATTAGATTTTCTTGCATTTTCATTTTTCTCTTCAGGTAACGTGCTTAGACTCCGATCTCTGTTGACGAGCCGCACATTGCCTGGATCAGGCGTGAGTGCGTGTGCCCTCTCTATAACACTGACGTCCTCCACCTCCAGCAGAACTGATGGAGCGCCTCCTGCTCTCTCCTCTCCCGCCGCCTGTGGGAAATATTGGATTTTTATTAGAGTCTCTCTGTATCTGTCATCCTCTGTGGAGCTGGATGGCCGTGGAGGAGACAGACAGAGATGGAGGAAGCCGCCCCGGACGAGAGGCCAGAGCCGACTGAGCGTGGGAGTGCCGCTCATCCATCACTGTCAGCAGCAAAGACCCGCCCCTCTGTCTGATTGACAGCACATTCAACCAATCGCTGTCAGTCTGCCCTGCTCTCATTTGGTAGCACAGAAGTGACAAAGTCATCTAGATTTGTTTGGAGTCAATGCAGCCGGATCTTTCATTTTATTTTACTTTTATTTTACCATTTTGAGCCCGCAAACAATTCTTTGTCTATCCGAATTCTGAATGCCCGTTCGAATCATGTTTGGTTATAGACACATTTATAACTTCGGTGTAAAATATTTGTATTATATTTTTAGCTGTCATCAACATTATTTATTATTAGAAATTATTATATAGCATTATATGAAGAGTTTATTTGCAAAAACAGATAACTCATGTTTTTTCATTGTGTATTCCAATTAATCTCAATCAAACTGCAGTTGGGTTATTTTGATTAAGTACAAAATAACTAAAAAAATACAGCTAACTAACACAATAAAAACATGATAACATAATAAAAAAACCCTGATTTTTGAACATTTTTGCAAATAAACTTCATATTTTGACATATATAAATTATTGTCTGTCCTCAACATTTATATACAATGTGCATATAGGAATGAAATGTTTTAATTTGTAACGTATTATATTTAATATAATTAGATTTTTTTACTGATAAGTAGGAGCAGTAGTTGAATGCACATTTAAAGCAATTAAAATTGCTAAGCAAAGACATTCTAAATTATTATAAATTAATTAAGCTATTAATTAAGCTTTGTCATTAACATTTATATTAATAAAATACACCATATATCATAGATTGGTTTGAACTTTCCCATTGTGCTGTGAGCTGTCCACACTGTAAAACAGAAGCTGTCTTTGTAGGTTTTGAGACACATGTAATGCACAACTAGCAATAAGAAGAAGCACTGAGCCGAATGTGAATCTGTGTTTATGATGTTTTTATCTCTCACAGAGAAATGAATCTGAACCCATTTGTCATCATGACACTGTTTTCCCATCATGGACCGATGATAAATGTCAAAATCACACTGACGGCAGATAAGCAGCAAATATTGTTGGGAAAATCCACATGCTTTAAATGAAACTGCGCAGAGAAAAGCAGGGTTCATTCATTCATTCATTCATTTATTAAGCACCGATAAACACAACAGCAGTTGACCATAGTGCTGTACAAATAAAATAAAGCCAGAAAAAAGAATAACATCAGTAAAATCAAAAGATAATTTAACAATGGGCTCATTCACTTCCTTAAAACACAGTACTGTTCATAGGTTTGCTTATGGATTCATGCTTAGACATTATAAAATCACTGTTATAACATTTAAAATCACATTTAGTCAAAGTTTACCATTTTGTTAATTCAGACATATCAGTTTTTACAATTATGCCAGATTATGATTACAGTGAAACCTGAAAATGACACACAAACTCTTAAAAAGAAAAGACTTGCAATAAAGTACCGTCACCTATCATTTATTACAAATATCTATATCTGCAACAAAATGTGTGTGCATGTATGTCTGTGTATGTGTGTGTCTGTGTGTGTGTGTGTGTGTGTGTGTGTAGCATGCTTATTGAGTATTAATATAATAGTTTAACCATTTCATTTCTCTCTGTCTGTGTGTGTGTGTGTGTGTGTGTGTGTCTGTTGTGTCTGTCTGTGAGCCTATTCTCCATATTGGATGTGTTTTACTGTCAGCCATACATCCAGGTTGGCCTAGACCCTAAAACATACCACCTTAAAAGCCTTAAAGTGCTTGAACCCCGGTAATTGCTGCTTGCAGCTATATTTAAAATTAAAACTGAAATAACAATTAATAAAACTTATATAGGCATTTTTAAAAACAATAAAAAGCTGATAAAAATTACAAAAGTACAGAACAAAATAACTAAAACTTTAACAAAATTAAAATGAAATGAAACCAAAAAAATATAAAAATAAAATCTAGTTCAAAATAGTAGTAGAAGCTATAATTAATACTAAAATTTCATTCATGCTGTGAGATGGAGACTAGTTGTGTAACGTCACTGTTAAACTGTCTAATGGCATTAATATTCAGCGTGGAGCAGAAAGTCATTACAGCTCCGGCCGTCAGCATGTGCTGCCACACGCTCCTCGTCCCGCGCCATGCTTTATTCACGCTGGAAGTCAAATAAATCCCAGGAAAGCAGAAGGTGTGTGAGGAGCTCAGGTGAATGCAGAATGAAGACATGGATCTGTATTCCAGCAGAAGCTGAGAGGAGAGATGGGCAGCACTCTTAAATATTACATCTGAGGGAATGAGCAGCATCTAAAGTCATGCTGGACGTGTGACAGGAGAAACACTGATTACTGCAGGACCGATGCGTGTCTCCTGTTCACTCGCCGTGACTCTGCTTTCTGTTTTACAGCAGCTTCAGAGGTCGCTCACACAGGCATATTTATAATGCATTCACGCTTTCAGTCTTTTTTTGATGTGATGTTTTGGTTTGTGCCCAATCAATCAGTCAATCAATCAATCAATTAGGGTTGGGCGATGTCTACAGTGAAAAATCGTGATGTGCTGTCATCAGGGGGCGGGGGAATCTAGAGGGTAGGGCCCAAGCGTGATCCGTGATGCAGAGACCGCCACGGGAAATACAAAGTAAAACACGTTCTAGACAGAGACACTTACACTAATGGGAGATGGGTGCCGGCTTTCAGCTGGTGCACTGGTACGTTACCAGTGACATGAAAGTTTCTGACGTGAACCACACTACACGGAGTAAGGAGAGGTGATGGAGAATAGATGACTGAACGACATGATGGATTTGGAAGAAATGAGCCAACGGACAAATCTGATCTGGTAAAATGTGTGGTAAGTACTGCCGTTCCATAGTATAGAGTCCTTGTGATCGTGAATATCAAAAGTGAACGTGAAAGTAAAATGAGAGCACGCATTCGAAAGCGGTTTCAATGCCATGCATATTAGTAGCGGCTCCCTGATGGCCGCAATTTAATCACCCAATGATATGATCGCGAGAGAAAGTATTGAAATATATTTGTTTTTATCCTCCCATCTAGTAGGATATTTATTCCCTTTTGGGATTCCGTAGTACACTTAATTTCCTTTCAGAACACGGAGTTGGGATGTGGCAGATTGCGGGGGGTATGGATCACAATGCCGGCTCAACATCGTGATGTCTGTCGATGGCATCGTCTATCGACCCAACCCTACAATCGATCGATCATCAATCAATCAAGACAGAAATAAATAAGACAATAAGTAAAATAAAGAAATGTATTCTGAGTCACTGAGGTTGTAAATAAAACAAATATTACTGAAGTATGTTTACAAGAAAATACTATTTCAGTCTTTCTACTTAAAATATTAGTTCTAAGCAATTATGGTACGTGCCAGTATTTTGTATTCAATATTGTGACGATTGTATTCTATTATGTCCTTCATTGTGAATTTGCTAGCCAATTTCTAAGTGAAAAATGTTGCATTGCGATTTTTTCAGGGTAGATGAAGGAAGATTAGTGGTAAGAAGGTCAAAGTAATTGTGAAACAGGTTATTTCGTTTTTTTTTAATTTTAATTTTACATTCATTCTTCTATAATTTTTTTATATATTATTTTGGGGAATGTGAATACTGACTCAACTTAATCCTTGTGAGATTTTAGTGACTGTAACGCGGTGTAATTAAAAGTTATTTTAATAATTTTATTGAGCCTCTTTTATGTAAAACAATTCCTTATTCCTTTTATGGGTCCAATATATATTTTTTCAAACAGGACACATACAGCATGCATACATACATAATACCGGGGTACGGAAATATTCAAGACCCCCTTAAAGATTTTTCCTCTTTTATTATTGCAGCCAGTTTCTAAATGCATTTAAGTAAGAATGTTTTTTTCCCAGTATATGTACAACAGCGAACCCAATATTGACAGGAAAAAAACACGGAGATTGATGTTCGAGTGACTTTTTTCAGAGTTAGTGAAACAAGAAAACCTGAATATCACAGTCGTCCTAGAGTATCTCGACCTTTGCTGTGACACTTATATTTAATTTCTGGTGCTGTCCCATTGTATTGCTGATCATGCTTGAGGATGGTTCTACACCCTTCATTTGAGTTTAGCTGTGTTTGATTATACTGATTGGATCTGATTAGGAAAGCCACACACCTGTCTATATAAGACCTTACAGCTCACAGTGATTATCAGAGCAAATGAGAATCATGAGGTCAAAAAGAACTGCCTGAAGAGCTCAGAGACAAAATTGTGGCAAGGCACAGATCTGGCAAGGTTACAAAAAAATTTCTGCTGCACTTAAGGATCCCAAGAGCACAGTGGCCTCCATTCATTAAATGGAAGACGTTTGGGACGACAAGAACCCTTACTAGAGCTGGCCGTCCGACCAAACTGAGCTATAGGGGGAGAAGAGCATTGGTGAGAGAGGAAAAGAAGAACCCAAAAATCACTGTGGCTGACCTCCAGAGATGCAGTCGGGAGATGGGAAAAAGTTGTAGAAAGTCAACATCACTGCAGCCCTCCACCAGTCGGGGATTTATGGCAGAGTGGCCCAACGGAAGCCTCTCCTTAGTGCAAGACACCTGAAAAAACACCTGAAGGACTCCAAGAAATAAGATTCTCTGGTCTGATGAGGCCAAGATAGAACTTTTTGGCCTTAATTCTAAGCAGGATGAGGTTATGGGTGTGGAGGAAGAAAACCAGGCACTGCTCATCACCTGTCCAATTCAGTCCCAACAGTGAAGCATGGTGGTCGGAGCATCATGCGGTGGGGGTGTTTTCAGCGGCATGGGACAGGACGACTGGTTGCAATCGAGGGAAAGATGAAGAGGCCAAGTACAGGGATATCCTGGACGAAAACCTTCTGCAGAGTGCTCAGGACCTCAGACAGGTTTACCTTCCAACAAGACAATGAAAGCACACAGCTAAAATAACGAAGGAATTGCTTCACAACAACTCTGTGACTGTTCTTCTGAATGGCCCAGCCATAGCCCTGACTGAAAACCAATTGAGCATCTTGGGAGAGAGACCTAAAAGGCTGTCGACCAACGTTACCTCCAACCTGACAGAACTGGAGAGTATACTGCAAGGAGGGAATGGCAGAGGATCCCAAAATCTAGGTGTGAAAAACTTGTTGCATCTTTCCCAAAAAAGACTCATGGCTGTATTAGATCAAAAAGGGTGCTTCTACTAAATACTGAGCAAAGGGTCTGAATACTTAGGGATATTTCCATGTGATATTTCAGTTTTTCTTTAATAAAGCTGCAAAAATGTCAACAATGCTGTGTTTTTCTGTCAATATGGGGGGCTGTGTGTACATTAAAGAGGAAAAAAAAATTAACTTAAATGATTTAGCAAATGGCTGCACTATAACAAAGAGTGAAAAATGTAAGGGGTCTGAATACTTTCTGTACCCACTTTATATTAGGGCTGGGCAAGTTAACGAGTAGATCGGTAACGCATTATTGCATTAAACGCCGACAATTATTTTATTGCGCATTAATGCAGTTTTATTTTATGAAAGTCCGTTGCTCACTGGCTCTGAATACACATACAGACAAACCATGGGTCACAGGAGGGTGTGATGTTGATCAGTACTGGCTTGGGATGAGCGTCATCAAGCGTCTCAGTGAGAGCATTTGGGGTTTGCCTAAGACTGCAGCAGCGCTCACGACTTCATAAACAGGAAATAGGAAGTTTCCGATAGCACTTGATGACAGCAGAGAAGCGCTCTCGCTCAGCACAGTGGAGTGCATCGTTTTGTTAACTTTGTGGTTTATTATTTTGAGTCGTTTGGGACGCGGTAACACACGGCCCTCTCACAATATATGGCTTTACAGATCTATCACTTTTTGCTGATCAGAGAAATGTTCTCTACTCGGAAGGTGCCTGTTATAATGTTATGATCGAGGCTCTGGACTCTGAGCAGAACTTGTTTTTCTATAACAAACTATCAAATATTTTCTATAAAAATGTTAATGCCCTGGCAGTGGCAAATAGCTTTGTTTTTATGTTTAATTTGATTACATTAATGTTATAAGTTGAGATTTACAATACATATTGTAACTGCTACTATGTAAAAGGAAATACTTCTGTAAAAAAACAAAGGCACCCTATTGTTTAAAGTGTTTGCAAACCAAATATTATTGCACTTTAGTTCATATAGCAGTACATTTAAATGAAAAAAGTGCACAATACACAAAATAATTCATTATTGAATTTTGTGCATAATGCGATTAATCCCAGCACTAATATATATATAAGGAATTCATGTGACACCGAAGACTGGAGTAATGATGCTGCAAAAATCAGCTTTGAATCACAGCAATCAATGAACATTTTAACAGATTATGTCACACCATAGCAAACTAGCTGTTTTCACATTGTAAAATATTACAATTTTTTTTACTGTATTTTTAGTCAAATAAAAGCGTTAATGAGCAGAAGAGACGTTTGACCAGGAATGTAGTTTCCTGGATGATTGCATTGAGTCTGTATGTGTTCATTCATATGCATTCATGCTGAAAACGTTCATCTGTGGTTCCTTCACAGATCTCAGGAAAACATTTGACCAGGAGCCTCTGGGGAAGGAAGTGTCGCTCGAACAGGAAGTGCTTCTCCAGTGCCGCCCGCCAGAAGGAATACCTGTCTGCTGGACGGTACCGTCTCTCTCTCACACACACAACACACACACACACAAACACACCCACACACACACACAAACACACACACACACACTTACTCACACTCACACTCACTCACACGCACACCACACACACACACACACACTACCACACTCACAGCGCAACTCACACACGCACACACACACACACACACACACACACACACAGCAGAGCGCGGCCACTCTCCGCGGATGAAATTTTATATTGAATTGGAGATTAACGTTTGTTACGGGGCAGAAGCAAAGTAAACTGCTCGGCAGCTGATGTGTAGATAACTCAATCACCTCAACTAAATGTCAGACTTTGTTGAGAAACATTTAGCTCAGTGGCCACCTGTTAATTCCTGTTTAGCTACACACGACATATCGATTGGGACATCGATTGCAGCAGGAGTGGGCTGTCAGACAAACTCGTCCTAACAACAGCAGAAAGTTTGAGCTAAACAGGATTAATAAGCGGCGGTCGTAAAGGATTTTCTCAAAGCATCCGCTCTTTTCTTCTTTCCCAAATAATCCATCTTTGCCATGACACAGAGAGTGGAGTGGGCTGCAATCCGCCAGCAAAACATCCTCCAGGCAGCTCAAGACACTCAATGGACAGATTTGGAAGGCAGGTTTAACTCGAACGCCTCGTCTCTGTGTTTTTCCTGCGCTTTTAATCATCTGAACACACGTTATGACTACCACCATTAACTTAAGACTATCTTCAGCTCGCTCGCTTCCTCAGAAGACAAGGCTTTAGTGAAAATTACTGTGAAAAATTATTTGGGTGCACCGGTGCGAGTGACCCGATCACAGCTCATCAATAGTTGCATAATCCAATTCAAATGAACCTTCTGTGCTGTTTGGTCATTTTTTACTGAAAAATTGTACTTATTGTTTTTTTTTTTTTTTTTAACTTCATCAAAATAAAAGGTGCAAAAAACTTGGGCACGTGCTATGGGAACGCCACCATTTAAAAAAAATAAAATTCATGGGGGCAATGAATTACTCGTTGGGTAAAAATACCACATGGGTAAATGGAATTGGAAACGAATTTCATTTTTTGTGGCTTGTATCAAACCTCATAAGTTGGAACACGACATGAATGGGCTTGATTTTTTTCACCGTTTTAGAGTAAAACAGGGTTGGGAAACTAAATATTTCATATAGAAAATATATAGTATCATTGTTCCTAAATAAATAAGCTATACTAAGTTTTCTACTTACTGTTTGTTTTTTTTTTCCTTGTGGTCCAGCAATAAAGGGTCTTCTTTAAAACAGACCAATCTTAAGTCTGCACTCCAAAGCATTTAAAATGTACGACAGTTTAAAGGTGTCCTATTATGCTCTTGTACAAAGTCTTGATTTTGTTTTGGGGGTGTACTAGAACAATGCCTGGCATTGAAAGTGCTTTAGAGTGGACGATCGCTTTTTTTTTTTTAGTTTTACTCACACACACTTTCGAGATTCGCGAGCGCACGCACCTCTGTTTATAGCTTATTTGAGCGGCGTACTTACCACACATAGTAGGCGGGAATTATTTGTAATGAAATTTTAATGAGCCGCTTTGTGATATCACAAGGCCCGGAAAACAAACGCTGTAGTCCAAAACTAGCCGTTTGCTGTAGTTCTTGAAAATGAATTTTTTAAAAACTGAATATCTCCCTTTGGAGTGGACTTTTAGATTTGTAACTTTCTAGATCTTTTTCATGCCCAAACATACACACGGACTAAAATTAAAAAAGTGAAAAAGCAAAATAGGACCCCTTTAACATTTGGATTTGGGAAATTATGTCAGGTCTGTGTTGAAACAGTTGGGAGCGGTTAACAGGTAATAAATGGATCATAACTATTCTATAAATATTATTTAGTACCATAAAATCCCCTAAAAATGCAAAATATTAAATAAAAACATTATCAAACTAAAATACAGCAGATTCATGTCATTGAAATAAAAAATAAGTGGACTGCCACACAGGGAGCATCAGGAGAGTTAAAACTACAACTTCAAATGCATCTGCAGATGATATACGTTTTAGGCACAATATTGTCTGAATTTCTCTATTTCAGCAACAAAAATAATTTCAAACAAAGTCACAGCTGAGCTGCTGTGAATCTCAGAGCAAAACATGATGAACGGATCTGCGTTTTTGAGTGAATCAGGTGAGTCAGTGATTCAATGACTCATTCATAAGGACATTGAATCAGCTGAATGAATCGACTGAATTGATGATTCAGTGACAAAGACCAGTGAATTGTTGTTTTAGTTTCATTTATTAAAAGTATTCAATTATTTGAATCGTGTAATATTTATGTGACTGCTCAGAAGGTGCACATACATTTTTTTTGACTGCTTCTAATTTGTTTAGCATGGAGTCCTGGAAAAGTTAAAGCGGGACGTGTTTATATAAGCACCCCGGATGTTTAGAGCAGAATGGGCCGTTACGTTACAGATGCACACATGCACAGTGTCAGAAACTAACAACAGGGCTTTTATTGGGTGAAATTGCTGGTGGAATATTGTAGAGCAGTTGGAGCGTTTGTTCGTGTGCAGATAAGCGGCGTCTTTCATGCGGTGCTGCTGCTTTTCACACAGGTTTGGATGTTTCCTTCTGAAAGATCACAGAAGGACCAATCGGCTTTTTGTGGCCGCAGGGAAAGTTGTTTATTTCCTGTTTGGGCTGGAAAAATGGGGGGAAAGTGAAACAGGCTTGTATGCGAGTTGTGAGTTATGAATGCACTCAGAAATAAAAATAAATACTGTATCAATGCAAGGATCAGTGCAAGTAAAAGTGCAGGGTTATGTGATGGTGTCAGCACAGATCTGTTGCGTTTGCTGAATCAATAAATGTAAACCTTAATGATCAATAGAAAGTTCAAAAGAACAGCATTCTTGTATAAACCACCCTACCTTTTAAAGTTTCCCAAAACTTGCAGTCATAAAAGGATTTCACAATCAAACAATAAAATAAATACATTGAAAATTTACTAAATTAAAAGCTAATCTAGAATAAAAATTTTCAGCATTTATTATTATTAATATGTAAAATTCTTGCAAATTTGTTCCATTAAAAAATAATATAAAATGTAAATTTTCAGCATTTATTATTATTATTATTAGTAGTAGTAGTAGTAGTATTGATTATTTTATTTTATTTTTGCACTCCAAAAGAAACTAATTCAATCTTACTTGAATATATTTATTAAAGTAACTGGGAGAAAATTCCTGTATTTTTTTCTCAGCACTTTATATATTGCAGAAAAACATGGCATCACGTTTTTTTCCAACATCATGCAGGTCTAGTTTGGTTCTTTACTGAATAATTTATTAAATCCCTGTGGATAATGATTGAATATATGGTTTAGCATTCATTCATTATGGCATTTTCATCAGTTGGATTTAAGTCGAAAGCTCGTCCAGCAGCACTTAACCAAACACGAGCTGCGTTCAGTGAAACCCGCGAGCGCTGGGAGTCAGATGAGACGATCTCTGATTGGCGCTGGAGAGCTTTTCCTTTGATTGGCTCTGAAAGGACCCACGCTTGACCTGGAAAAGGCGAGTGAAGTGACCAGAAGCCAGACGGCTTTATTGCAGGTGGAAATGCTGACAGAACAAATGGGCCATAATCAGAAGGGAGCCGTTTCCCACCAAGTCCACAAACTCAGGGAACGATTTCTTCCTTTAACAGAGGAAGGACCTTTCTGGCAGCAGAAACATCTCACTCTCGCATTAAAAGCAATTTGTGTCGGGAAGATTGTACATCACAGATGGCACCCGCTTCATTTCACTTGGCATATTCTGCTGAAGTTATTTTCTTCCTTCCATCATTTGTTTGTGCCATTATGTTTCTCAGCTCAAACGCGATTCGATCTGAGTTGATTCCATCACATATCTATATATCTCTGCTGGTTTTCTTTTGCATCAGGCCTTGTATTGATAGTATAGTTGAAGCAGTGTTGTTTTATTTTATCATTGAAATACTATTATAGTTGGTTAATATTTAGAATTTATATTCAAATATATTGATAAATATTGTTAATATTTGATATATATATATATATATATATATATAATATTAGATTTCAAGTTTATTAGTTTTAGTAATTTTGTGGTGTGTTTCGTAATTTTTAAAAGTCCACAGTTGGTTATTTTTATTTTAGTTTTAGTTATTTTAGGACATCAAGTTAAACTAAACGGATCTCATAAATATATAAAAAAAAAATATATATATATATATAATAATTAACAAAAATAAAAGAATTTTAACATTAGATAAATTATAATAATAATTAATAATACATGTAAATTATATCTATATATATCTATATATATTATAATATATATATAGATATAAGTGATCTAATTTGTATATAAAATGAAACGTTATTTTAATTTAGTTAACATTTATTTTAATTTAAATAAAAAAAAAAATTTGGGTTTTGGTTTTAGTTTTAGTTAACTATAATAGCCCTGATTCAGAGTGAATGCATTCATGCCGCGAATTTCACGTGATACTGTATGTTTGTATAACAGTAATTTTAGATGAGTTTTTTAAAGGAATAGTTCACCCAAAAATACAAATGTCCTCAGGCCTGCCAAGAGTAGATGAGTTTGTTTCTTCATCAGGTTTGGAGAAATGTAGCTCAGCAATGGATGCTCTGCAGTGAATGGGTGCCGTCAGAACGAGAGTCCAAACAGCTGATAAAAACATCACAATAATCCACAGCACTCCAGTCCATCAGTTAACATCTGGAGAAGACAAAAGCTGCATTATATGATGCATTCATATGATAGTTATGCTCTAAATTTTGTACGTTTATATGTCTACAAAGCTAATTTAAGTCATCATTTCAGCATGCATCTGTAGGTTTACAAGTTCATAAAAGCATGCATTTAATATTGTGCCCAAATGTTCATGGCTATATAGTGATATTGTATCGCATCGCTCTAAATGCAAGTCGTCTGCTGTTCAAATCGAAGCGTTTCGCTGTCTCTCGCTCTCTGGTTCTGTGCGTGCAGCACTGTGGAGGACGGGAGGAAAGACTCGGCCAGGTAATGAGACGAATAACAAGTCAGGAATGAAATTACATGGATCACGCAATGCAATAAGAGCTCTTTCTCTCTTGGAGAGCGTAAATAGGATGCCGCAGGTCCGCCGTTAATGACATCCTGCACATTCACAGCGTCATATAACCAACCGGCTTTCTGGGTAATTGCATCCAGAGAGAGAGGATGCTGAATGTACGTGCAAATAAAATAACACAATTCAATTTATTTCAGTCCATTCTGCGATTTAAGAAGTTGCTGAGGTATCAGTGTTTGTACGGCGCTTCTGATGCACAAATCACATTCAGAGACGCTGATGGGTCACGATAACGTCTGAAACTTGAGACACGAGAGGGATTTCAGCTTTGTTCTGAGAAAGTGTTTTAGAGTAGAATTCCCACTGAAGAATAGAACTTAAAGATTATCCTGTCGTGGAAATATGGTGAAAAAACCATGAAGCACTGCAGACAACATAATACTCGTAAACAACTTTATATATTTCTGTTTTGTGCACTACTGTTCAACAGTTTGGGACAGGTAAGATTTTTAAAAAAGTAGTCTCTTCTGCTCACCAAAATGTTATTTTTAAAATCAAAAATACAATAAAAATTGTGAAATATTATTACAATGTAAATTATCTGTTCTCTATGTGAATATCTGTTAAACTGTAATTTATTTCTGTGATCAAAGCTGTATTTTCAGCATCATTCCTCCAGTCTTCAGTGTCACATGATCTTCAGAAATCAGTATAATATGCTGATCTGCTGCTCAAGAAACATTTCTGATTATTATCAATGTTGAAAACAGTTGTGCTGCACAATATTTTTGTGGAAACTGTGATGCATTTTAATTTTCAGGATTCACAGATGAATAGAAAGTTCAAAAGAGCAGCATTTATTCGAAATAGAACATTTTAATTTGGAACATTATAATTGTCTTTACTGACACTTTTGATCAATTGAATGCGTCCTTGATGAATAAATTATTAATTTCTGTCCCAAAAAAAACTTTTGACCATTTGAAGATTTTGCGGTAAGTTTAGAGTACATTGCATTTATGCCACATGCCAGTAGTTTGATATTGTATTATTGTTTAGGATCTGGTCAGCATCTTCATGAGATGAGTGGTTAATTCATCAAGATTTTTCTTTAAAGTGAATGATGCTGTGATCACTCAGATCGCTTTTTTTTTTTTTTTTTTTTTTCCTTTGGAATCTTAATCCTGTGGAGTGACTGAATGTTAGAAAAGCTTCCAGAAGCGGAGCAGTGGGCGGCCGCTCTTCAGCTCTGTCGTGAGTGGTGGACGGGTTTGGAGAGGCGTGTGTGTGTCTGTGTGAGTGTGTGTGTGGGTGTGTGAGAGAGAAAGTGTGTGTTTGTTTTTTGTGTGTGTGTGTGTGTTTTTGTGTGAGAGAGAGAGTGTGTGTGTTTGTTTATGTGTGTGTTTTTGTGTGTGTGTGTGAGTGAGTGTGTGTGTGTGTGGTGTGTGTGTGTGTGTGTGCCGTTCCGTGTGTGTCAGAGCGCATCAGTCTCTGTGAGGTGAGTGTGAGGTGAGTTTGGGCTCCAGACTACACTCACTCTTACCTCACTGAAACACATCCATTACTCTGATTAACTGTGTTTTTAGCGTCACTGCTGCTCCGTCCCGTCCGTCTGACTCCTTTCTGTCTGATTCACTCGCTTAGGACAGAGGCACAGATCTGAATGATTTCAGATTTTATATGCAAAAATATCTATTATTATACATGCAAATATAGGCTTAATATTACTATCTTACCTTTTTATTTTATACAGTATTTTATAAAATATATCCAATATTCACAATGTGTTTAAAGTGAGTATTTAATAAATAAATTACATATTTATTAATAAAAATAACATATTATACTGTTGTTGATATAATATTTAATGGCATAATTAAAGTAATATCACATCGTAATATTATTTAATAAGATTGCCCAGCTCCCGTTACTTATATAATTTTAATCCTAATATAACATATATCCAATGTTCAGATTATTTAATATATCACTATAAGAATTGTATCTTTAATATTATTAATATTATATAAATAAAAAAACAATATATAAATGTTATTTTTATAAAATATTTCATAATCAATTTTTAAAAAAAGTAAAAAAAAAGTTATATTACAGTATTTTAATATCTGTTTAATATATCACCAGCTCAGTTTTATATATTTAGTAAACATCCTATATAATAATTATAATATATTTAAATTCACATATTATTTAATGTTGATTAATATATCACGTGAGGATGCCATACAATATATTTATTAACATTGAAAATTTAAATATTAAATTAAATATTCTTATTCCTTTTTTTTATTATATATTCTATAAAGATATTTTGGTTTTTTAATTTTATTTGTAGTTTTATTTATGCATATATAATTTTCTTAACACCGTTTACAACACACTTTATTTATGAATTTATTCAGCTGCTGTTTTTTTGTAACAGTAACACAGTGTTGGTCACGGGTGTTTTCGGGACGTTTGTAAATGCTCCCTGGAGAAGCAGATGTTCCTGTGTGTATGAATGGAGATGTGCGCTGATCGTTTATTAAACAGATGGAGTTCAGAGCGAGTGCCGTCTGATTATGCACCTGGATTAGGCTGTAATGTAATGGTCTCTTGTCCTCCCGTGAGTTTGCTGTTTGTTTTCTCGTCCTCCGTGTTTCCCCTCGTGAACAAATGCTTGTATGTTTAACCGCGGATCTTCTGCGTCTCATTGTTTCCACCTTTTCTCCAGTGCTTCTTTGACTGCGTTTTTGGTTTAGCAGCCTTTGATCTGATGTATGATTGTAATTACACTCCTGATAATCTGAGATTAGCCTCTGTCTTTTATCTTTTTACATGATGAGTTTGTGCTCATCTGATGACGTAATGACAGAAGAGACTTGGTGGATGTTTTTCCTAAATGTAATCAAAAAATGCAAAAAGTGTTTTGCTCTTGAGTTTGTGCTGATATTAGTCCAGAAGCGAAGTGATCTGTGCTTCATTCTGCTCCAGAGACTCATAAATGCAGAGGCCAGTTGGACGGCGATGGCAGCTTAAGTCTTTAGCCAGTTGGAAACTTCCATATGGGTTTATTTATTTATTTTCTGTAAAACTGTGACTTTTTTTCAGTCAGAGAAACCATCATTTCGAGAACCATTTTTAATGCAAGTAAAATATAGTAAAAATAGGGCTAAAAAAATCATTGCATATTTTTCACAAAATTTAAGGAATTTTTTTTTTTTTAAATGATAAGTTTATTTGAGTGCAGGTTTTATATGTATATATATATATTTATATATATATATTAGGGGTGTAACGATACATGTATTTGTACCGAACTGTCTCGGTACGGGCATCTCGGTTCTGTGCATGAGGCCTTACAACGAATACAGGCAATTCACCCCCAATCCAGAAGGTGGCGCCCGCAGCAATGCAACGCTGTTTGATAACCGGCCACCAGCAGAAGAACAGCGAATGCCATGAGTTGCACACTTGAAAACAAAGCCCACTAGACAGTGACCATGTGCTGATTCTGAATGCGTCTCTCACAGACTGACAAAGGAGTATACTTTAAAGGCTTGTGCACTCAACTGTTTGCGAAATGGAGCTTTGTGCTCATGTATCCTACCTCTCTCATTCAGCACAAATCCAAATATTCCATAATATTTCCATATTTGCGATGTAACGTATCTGAATGCTAAACTATTATTTATTATGTAAATTATAGGCTTTGTACTTCAGTCGTGTTCCAGCGGTGACACAGAGGCGGGCGCGCTGATGTTTGGTTCACTGTATTTTATTTTGATAAAGTACCAACTGCACTGTCAAGTTAGAAATGCTGGAACTGATGTGTGTGTGTGCGCGTGTGCATGTGCGCCGGCGCGATCACTTCAACTGTTTCCTTATACCAGCAGAACATTTTAAACACTTATTGTCTTAGTAATAATGCATCACTGTATAAAGGTCTGCTTTTATTTGTGTACACTCACAATGAAAACAAAACATTGTGCTTTTGTAAAATAAAGAAAACAAATAGGATGTCGTTTTCTGCCATTTGAGTTTCCTTTCTGTGAACAAATTAAGCCTGTCACAAAAATGAACTGAAACTGATATAGGCTACATTATTGGCTGTTTTTTTCTCTTGTTTATTTTTAAACTAAATCAAATATATTTCAAGAATTTATTCCTTGTATGTATATATGTACTGCAGATTGGATTTATATAAATAATGTAATAATGTTTAATATGTTCACATCTAGTGAATATCTATATATATATATATATATATATATATATATTATATTATATATATATACACACACACACAAAAAAAAACAAGTAGATAGAATAGAAAAAAATAGAAAATTAGTGTTAGTTTAAAGTAGAATTAAAATACAATAGAAAGTGCTAGAGTTAGAGGGTAAAATAAAGATATAACAGATGTGTTTTTTTAGTCGTTTCTTGAAGATGGCTAAAGACAGCTGCTCGGATTGAGTTGGGCAGGACATTCCACCAGGAGGGAACAGTTAATGAAAAAGTCAGTGAAAGTGATTTTGAGCCTCTTTGAGATGAACAATAAAGTGACATTCACTTGCAGAACGCAAGCTTCTAAAAGGCACATAACTCTGAAGTAATGAATTTAGGTAAAGGGGTGCAGAGCCAGTGTTGGTTTTGTAGGCAAATATTAATGCCTTTAATTTTATGTTAGCAGCTATTGGTAGCCAGTGCAAATGGATAAACAGAGGTGTGACGTGCATTGTTTTCGGCTCATTAATGATTAATCTTGAAGCGGCATTCTGGATTAATTGTAAAGGTTTGCTAGAACTGGCTGGAAGACCTGCCTAGAGAGCATTGCAATAGTCCAGCCTGAACAAGAGCTTGAACAAGGAGTTGTAAAGCATGTTCCAAAAGAAAGGGCCTGAACTTCTTGATGTTCAATAAAGCAAATCTGCAGGACCGGACAATTTTAGCAATGTGGTCTGAGAAAATCAGCTTATCATCAATCACAACTCCAAGGTTTATGGCTGTTTTTGAAGGAGTTATGTTTGATGTGCCTAACTGGATGGTGAAATTTTTATAAAGTGATGGGTTTGTTGAAACCATAAGCAGTTCTGTCTTAGCCAGGTTGGGTTGAAGGTGATGGTCCGTCATCCAAAAAGAAATGTCTTTTAGACATGCTGAGATGCGAGCAGCTAACGTCGGATCATCTGTTTGGAATGAGAAGTAGATTTGAGTGTCCTCAGCATAGCAGTGATATGAAAAGCCAGTTTTCTGAATGACAGAACCTAGTGATGCCATTAGACAGAGAAGAGAAGTGGTCCAAGAACTGAGCCTGAGGCACCCCAGTAGCTAGATGTAGCGACTTGGACACCTCACCTCTCCAAAATAACTTGAAGGACCTATCTGAGAGGTAAAACTCAAACAACTGGAGTGCGGTTCCTGAGATGCCCATTTTCATGAGGGTGGACAGGAGGATCTGGTGGTTAGCTGTGTCAAAAGCAGCGGACAGATCAGCAAGATAAGGTTATAGAATATTTGGAAGCCGCTCTTGCCAGTCTTAAGGCCCCGTCTGAACAACTGAGAGCAAGGAGTTGGCATTATATCTAAATTACATTGTATTATGGCCAGCTCTAGTTTTTTTTTAAAAATAATATTTATTATCTATAATAATAGTGAGAAATCATATAGAGGGATGTAATCTCCAGTTGGCGGCGGAGGCGGGCGGGCCGTATTTGATCAGTTGGGAAAACGTTCGCGTGCAGACTGGTTCAGGAAGTCCTCTGCGCTGCGATTATGAGCTCTGGACAGATGATCCTCCGCCTTCATGACTCGGATCGAAACCCTCGTAAAGCCCCTTCTGCTGAAGCTCTCGCTAACGCACATTGCTGGCAGAAGTTGTGTCTGGCGCTCTGAGATCGGTGAGGGCTTCTGGGTGATTTCAGATCAATCATTGTTCATGGACTGAGTGCTTCACATGCTTCCCTTCCTCTCTGCACTTATGCTGTGCACTCATCAAGACGGAGACCGGAACAAATCGTTTATCACCGGTTGGCTAGTCAGGTGTGCGAGAAAATAATACTCCATACAGGTTCATATTTATGTTTGCTCTAAGCTTAACACTGTTTACTACTAAAGTGAATATAGCTTAAATCATCACGGCATGTTTTAAACACAAATTTTAAGAATTATATTTTTGAACATACACATAATTTTTTTAATTAATATTTTATTATATATTATACAATTCATTAGTTATAAATATTTTTATTAGATACTAGATAATCACGCTATATATTAATATTAATAATATAATATTATTTATATGTTTCATGTTTATTGACATAATATTGAATTATATGAATTGATTAATATTCACAGTATTAATGTTTCTGTAATATATTGGCCAGCTCTCGTTATTAATATAAATTTTTATATAATATATAATATCTACTAATATAGATAAATATATTTATATTTCCATATATTGATTAATATCTATTATGTAATGTTAAATATGAATAATATAAATATATTTAATATTCATAGTTTTTCGTATATATGGTATATTTAATATATCACCCAGTGTAAGTTATTTAAATATTCTAGCATTCAATATCAGAACTATTTCACTATTTTTTAATTACAGAGCCCACAAGCTAGTAATTTATATCATATTTATTATAATACTAATTTATAATATAAAATATACTGAATATTCACAATATGTTTAATATTTATTAAGATTAGTTCAGCAAAGAGCAGGCACCTTGTCATTATCATATAGAAATTTAGTCTATAATATGTTTATATACTGTTTTAAGCTTATAATAATAGTATAGTAATATTGAATATATTTCAACATAATTATTGAGCCTCATAATGACGGTGTGGGCTGAATCGTCTCTCGGGGGGGAAACTCATAAAACGGAACTTCAGTCGGTGCGGTTTGTCGTTGAAAGAGCTCTGTGTTTTCTTTATCTTCTACTCTCGAAGGCTCTGGGTCAGAGGGCTGATGCTCACACTGTCGTCACATGGCAGCCGCGCTTTCAGTTCAGGCATTGGCTCGGTAACGGGGGGTCTGCAGAGCTCGCGCGACGCTCCGGGAAAAGACCGCTTCAGGGAGATGCCAGAGGATCTTTGAAACTATCTGCAGTGGAATAGAAAACACCCCCCATTCACCAGGCCCGCGGGGGTCCACAGCTATTGTGCGCACTTCTGGTGGGGCTTTACTGGAGCAAAAATGACCTCACTGACCCTGAGAGTGACTGGATTCTGTGGAGCAGGAAAGGAGATGTTTAGCAGAGTGCTCACGCTGCTCTGTGTGTGTGTTATATATTTAATATAGTTTCCTTTTAATAAATTTCAAGCAATCAAAACCAACAAAAGGCAATACTCTGCAAGTAGTTACTTACTATAATGTATGACATCAATGTAATGATAAACTCATCCTTAATTACTAATACATTTTACAAATACAAAAATGCCTCTGAATGATGTTTTATATACACAAACAAATAATAAACTAAAATAAGGTATATTCATTTTAACCAAAAAAATAATCTCGCAAAAATAATATAATTAATACATTTAAAATACAAAAATCTATTATGTATGTTCATATATACACAACATATAATGTAAAACTATATTATCATATATATATATATATATATTATATTATAACAATAAATAAAAAACTATATATTTATTTATTTTTAAAATGTTTTGATTAATGAATGGTTTATATTATTATTTTCAATATTACTTTTAAATAATAAAATTATTTATATATTCTTTACATTTTTTAAAATATATTACAATTTTATGTTGTTATATTCAAGATTATGTAATCCATTAAATTGATTTCATATCTTTTTTATTTTGACATTATATTATGTATGTATATCTAGATAATGGACCGCATACATAGTTTGTAAAAGTTATTATTAATTTAGCTAAATTTATGGATTATTTTATTTCTCATTCTTCTTATTTACTGTTATTAAAATCTGTTTATTTATTAAATATAGAAATAATGTTAAAATAAGATTAATAAATTATTAGTATGTATGTATGTCCATAGTGTTGTCAAAAGGATTAATGCAGTAATCCATCCAAAATAAAAGGTTTTGTTGTGTATGTTGTGTTTGTTACTGTGTATATTTATGTATATATAAATACATGCACATGTAGTATATATTTTGAAAATGTTTACATGTGTATACATTTATATATTTATATTATTAAATTTTATAATATATATAAATATATTCAATATATAAACATAACATATTTTTCTAAAATATATACATGCATGAGTGTGTATTTATATATACATAATAAATACACACAGTACACACACATATTATGTAAACAAAAACTTAATTTGGATGTGATTAATCATGATTAATCGTTTGACAGCTCTAATATATATATATATATATTTATATTCAGTCATTTATTTTAAGAAAGAAACTCCTAGGGATTTGGAAGTGAAGTATTCTGTTGACCAAAACCATCTGAAGAATCTGAGTAGGAGATTTTGAGAATATTATGATGTGTGAATATGAGCAGGAGTTTCTCATTTGTTGTGCTGTAAGTCTTTGTCATGTTCTTAAGAATGTAGCGTGTGGGTGAGATGAAGACATTGGCTGTCATTTTATTCCATTTTGGCGTCTCCAGAGAGACGAAGCAGAACGCGGAGACAGGGATGCATGCGGTGTGTGACCTTCGACCTTCAGCATAAACAAACCCATCGATCAGATAAAGAGAAACCAGAGGAAAGCGTTACTGCTCAGAAGCGGCTCTTTTACAGCTCAGCTATGGACTGAGTTTAATTCAAGCATCTTTAACCTCGTCTGACATGGCATTCAGTCTTTAGAGCTGTGAAACTTTAATCTCGTATTGCGATTGCAGACTTTGTTATCTTGGCCAGCAGAGTTTGAGACGTTTCTGTCTTGGAGAAGTGATTGAGATGTTAGAGATGTGCTGCTCTGGTTTCTCATTAGCTGCAGTTTTGGGGTTTGTTAGAAGAAGTCTCTTCTGCTCAGTAAGGCTGCATTTATTTGATCAAATATACAGTAAAAATTGTGAAATATTATTACAATTTAAAATAGCTGTTTTCTATGTGAATATGTGTTAAACTGTAATGTATTTCTGTGATGCGCAGCTGTATTTTCAGCATCATTACTCCAGTCTTCAGTGTCACATGATCTTCAGAAATCAGTATAATATGCTGATCTGCTGCTCGAGAAACATTTCTGATTATTATCAATGTTGAACACAGTTGTGCTGCACAATATTTTTGTGGAAACTGTGATAAATTTTATTTTATATTATTTTATTTAGCTAATATTGACAGTGATTCTGGTAGATCTGCAGTGAATCATTTCAGAATCGGGGCAGGTAAACAAACGCAGGTGAGCAGCGCCCACGACCTTCAGTGCTAATTATGATGTGAGTGTGTGTGAGAGAGAGATTGTGTGTGTGTGTGGTTGTGTGTGTGTGTGTGTGGGAGCGAGCGAGAGAGTGTGTGTGTGGTGTGTGTGATGTGGGAGAGAGAGTGTGTGTGTGTGTGTGTGTGTGTGAGAGAGAGTGTGGTGGTGTGTGGGTGTGTGAGAGAGAGTGGGTGTGTGTGTGTGTGTGTGTGCGAGAGAGAGAGAGAGAGAGGAGAGAGAGCGAGTGTGTGGGTGTGTGTGTGTGTATATATAGTGTGTGTGTGTGTGTGAGAGAGTGTGTGTGTGAGAGAGTTTGAGTGTGAGTGTGTGCATGTGTGTGAGTGAGTGTGCATGTGTGTGAGTGAGTGTGAGAGTGCGTGCGTACGTGCGTGAGTGTGAGTGAGTGAGTGTATGCTGATATGTGTGTGTGTGTGTGTGTGTGCGTGCGCGCGCGTGTGCTCAGCCTGTGATTTGGCGTCTGCTGATCATGATTTCTGTGTTTCTCGCTGTGGACTGTATTCTCTCAGAGACAGTTGTTTGGCCTTCAGCGTCCTGTCGGCTCTCCCACATGAAATAATAACAGCGCTGCTGATTTCTGTTGTTTTTCTTGTATTATTATTTAGCTACAGAATGGATCTGAGCCCTCATGACTCAAACGAGGTTGTTTTTTGCGAAATGCCTCCCAATTAGCGTAATAATGTCTTTGGCATGTGAATAATTCACAGAGATTGGCTCGCATTTGCATTCGTGCCTCTGAATCTGAGCATTGTGAACGAGCTTTTATTTCTTCTCTTTGTTTGCGTGTCTTTCATCCTTCATCTCAGCGCTGCTGGTTTGCAAACTAGTTCATCAGGACTAGTTTTCAACAGCTGACCAGTTTGTGTGAGGAGAATCGAGGGCCGGCGCTTCGTCTGCCAAAGTCTGATCAGACTGAAGATTATTTAAACGCAGCCGTCATTTAAAGCAATTACTGCGCTCCATTAAATATTAATGCAGGTTTTTCCTTCATCCTCAATCACACAGAGAAATCTAACTGTCCTCTCTCTCTCACACACACACACACACACACACACACACACACACAGCTGCTCCAAATTAAATTGATGTCGCTTCTCTTGATGGAGCCACAAACAATAATTGGCTCCTAATGCTTCTGTCTATTTGTATAATGACCACTTGTATTAATTTCCTTCATGAATATGAGCGCAGGAGTCGCTGCTAATCAGAGTCAGCGGCTGGTGTCCTCGACCGGAGCAAAAATGCAGCTTTAAATGAACTCGTCAATCGTTTAGTGTTTATATAACGATCTGCTCAAACCTTAACCATATTTATTCAGCATTAAATCGATCAAAAGTGACAGTAAAGACATTTATAATGTGACAAAAGATTTCTATTTCAAATAAATGCTGATCGTTTAAACTTTCTATTCGTCTGTGAATCCTGAAAATTTAAATGTATCACAGTTTCCACAAAAACTATGAAGCAGTTGTTTTTAGTAAAATAGTCAAATAAAAAATATATAAATTAATTAATAATAATGTAAAATTATTTGAAGACATTACCATTTTTTATTTTAGTTTTGATATTCTAAAATAAAACTGAAATGAAGTTAATAAAACTTAAAAACGAATAAAACTAATTTAAAATTGCAAAATGACTAAAAATGTAATAAATTCAAACAGAAAATCTAAAAATAAATTCAAATAAAGAAATCTAAATAAATTTAATTCAAAATACTAATAAAAACTATGCTATTAATTATAGTATCTCAGTTACTATGTTTACATGGACATCAGTAATCTAATTATTTACCTTATTTTGAATAAGGCAATATTATGATTAAGGCGTTTACATGACTTGCTTTTAGAATATTCCTTTCATGTAGTGCATAGATGATTATGGCACTCATTACGCACAGCACCGATCCGAGTCCCCTCGGAATTCAAATATAAAACATATAGTTCGTGTTCGTTATGATGCCTTATACAGTTGTGGGTGTTTCATTTTTAATTTACTGAAAGCTTCAAGTGCAGTTCATTATTTGTACGTGCATACAGACAACGGGGGTGTGGAAGCTCTTTTGTTTGCCGTTCAACACAAAACGGTAATAATCTGGATTACGGTGTGTATTAATTGGTCTTTACGAATGTCACATGAGACTAAATAGGATACTCCAGTCTTAATTCGATTAGTGTTTACTCGGATTAAAGTAATTTAAAAATCTCTGTTTACATGGTTAGATTTCTAATCAGAGTATGTCTTAGTCAATGTTAAAATTGGAATTATTGTTTCATTGTAAACGTACTCACTGACACAAAAAATTATCAAATGTAATAATCAAGAAAGTTTCTGAGCAGCAGATCAACGCATATTATATGATTTCTGGAAGATCTGTGACACTGAGACTGGCAGTAATGATGCTGAAAAACAGCTGCGCATCACAAGAAATACATTACAGTTAACACATATTTTTATTTTTTTGATTCAAATAAATGAAGCCATGCTGCCAGAAGAGACTTCTTAAGAACATTAAAATTCTCACCCAAATGTGTGAACATTAGGTTACCCCTTCTTCAGAACACCTCCAGCAAAATCCATAGCAAACACTTTATTTTTGCATGATTCCACATTTACTTTTACCTGCATTTACATTCACCTAAATCGTTTTCTTATTTCTTTTACTCTCATTTGTATGTACTTTTCCACGAGAGAGTTGGAGAAAAGCATTTGGACGAAGTGGTGGCAATTGCCTTTCATTAGTCCATGTGCAAATTTATTGCTCTGAACATCTCACTGAAAATCAGACAATAACGAAGTGAGTGTGTGAGAGAGAGAGAGAGGTTTCCCGGTGTTAAGGAGTGTTTGGGTGTGATCTGAATGATGGATCTTTAGCTCTTGTTTGCTCTAACACTTCGCACAGTAAAACACTGATGCAGCTGGTGAGGAGCGTTGAGCTCGACAGCACCACCGAACGCACTCACACGCACTAACCACAACGCACTCAAACACGCACAACTCGCACGAACACACCCACAAGCGCACGCCACACACACGCACACGCAACGCACCTCACACACTCACACCACACACAAATCACACACACAATCAACTAACTCACACCACGCCCACCACACCTGCACTCACCACACTCACTCACACGCAAACACGCACGCACTCACATGGCCAGCACTCCACACTCACATCACTCACAATCACTCACTCACACGCCACACAAACACGCCCACACACACGACACTCCACAAAACACGCCCGCGACTCACACACTCACACACCACAAAAATCACACAAACAACAACACACGCACATACTCACTCACACACGCCCACACACATGCACTCACACACACTCACACACACACAAACAAACAAACATACAACACACCACGCACGCCACTACACACAACACACAATCACCCACACACGGCGCGCAAAATGCACCCACAAACGCACATAATCACACACACTCACCACACGCACACACTTCGCACGGCACACACATGCCCTCACACAAGCACACACACGCCTCAACGCACATACTCAACACACCACACACGCCACCCACTCACACACACACAAACACACTCACACACCACACGCAACACGCAAGCAAGCACGCACTCACCCACACACGCAAGCACACCACACACCCACCAAACTCACGCACTCACTACACCCACAAGCACGCCTTCACACACTCCACACACACAAAATCACACACAATCACACACCCCGCACATACTCCCTCACACACGCCAACACGCACGCACACACACACACACACCACTCACTCTCACACACACACACACAAAAACAAACAAACAAACACACACACACGCACACACACACGCGCGCACACAATGCACTCACACACGCACATCCGCACACGCAACAATCACCACGTACACACTTCGCGCAACACACACACACTCACACACACACTCTTTCTCTCTCACTCACTCACTCACACACGCACACGCACATACTCACACACACACGCACGCACACACTCACATCACACACATACTCACCCAACACTCACTCACCACGCCCACACAGCGGCGCCCACACACTCACCATAGCTAAAACTACAACCAGAAGAACAGAAAAAAAGTCTGATCTATAAGCAACATTTCAGCACAAATTGTAATTAAAGCGCTTTACATAAAAGAGAATTAAAATAATATAAAAATTATTTCAAACAATAAGCAAGGAATTTAAAATCGCAAAAATTTTTTTTTTTTTAAAATAAAAAAAATTAAAATTGTACTTATAAAAGTACTGAAATAAAACTTTAAAAATGAGTTGCAACTCTTTTTTAATTGCTGATATTAGTATTAGAATACCTTACACTCAAACAAACAAAAAAAAACTACTGGTATATAGACAGATTTTAGAAATATAATATAATATTATTATATTCATACAATATAATAAAACTAATAGTATCGACAAGGCAAGACTGTATTATTATTACTTCTTGTTGTGTCAGTAGTTTTAGTATTATTTGCCATTAAAAGACATTATTTTCCCATCTTAACAATAAATATATTAGTATTATTATTATTTATTAAGATTTAAATGATGGTTATTATTTTATTATATTATAGAAAGTTCATTATAGAAAATTCACAAATTTGAAGGAAAATGTTTTTAATTTCCATGAATAAATATCATAAGCCAAAGAAACTTCATTATCCACAATTCTATGTTGTTTTCTCTTGATTTCAGTGTGATTTTTACAGGTTTTCCTGAGATTCACTCATTAGTTTAATACAGTAATAAGTGGATGTGCGTCTCTCTGGAATCGAAAACAGACTCTCGCGTCCCTCAGGGGCCAAACTGAACGAACATCGTCTCCAGCATCTGCCATAAACACACACGGAGCCACCGCTGGGCATTTGTTGGCCTGTTTGCTTTAGTAATTTGAGGGCCAAATTATAAATCCCTTGCAGGCTGAGAGCCCAGTGGATTTGTGGGTAATCCGCATTGATTTTTTTGTCTTCTGCGCCTCTCAATGGCAGCGTTTCTCTGATTACATCACAGGATTGATGATAAAGACACATCAACTCAATTGAATCGCATTTACGGTGTGTCTCGCGGTGCTTCTGCGTTTGTCGCTTGGGTTTGGATCGAGAAGGGATCGCTCCGCTGATATCAGAGGGATTATTACTGTAGATATCTGAGCGTCTGACCGCTCGACCCTCAGCCGCACACACACACGGCCTGCTCATTAAATATTAATAAACCGTAATGGAAGACCATAAAAACGAAAATTGCACATCATATGCAATACTTAGTTTTTATCAGCAGACGAGTCCTTTAATGAGAGCAGGAAGCCATCAAGTTATTTTTAGAGGCAGCATAAATCAAATTATGAGAAATAATTCATCATTCTGCGTCTTAATTCTCCTTCGCCCGTCAGTGTGTCTCTGTTGTTTATTATGTATTTCTGCTTATTTGATGAGGATTTCAGCTCTAGTAAGACTCTCTGCAAACATCTCCGATTTCTACACAAAATCAGCACCAAAATGAATTCAGATCTTTACGCTTTATTTTCTGCTGGTGAAGTCTTTATCTGTGTTAAACCGCAAGTACAGAGTCGCTCTTATTGTCTCTAGATGAGCTTATTTGAGGTGTTTGCATTTGATTTTTCAGTTCAGTCTGACCTCAGACAGTCAGGATTTTCACATTTGATTGTAAAACGCAGACTTCTGTGGTTAATAAAGAAACGTGGGTGTTGTTGGTCTTTGCTGAAATCACTGACACAATGCTGCAGTTGTTTCTAAGGCTTTTGGATGTAGTTTGTAGTGCATTACTATGTGGTTGCCAGATGTTTGTTTATTGTATATATTTATTCATTTTTGTGATTTATTCATTTCTTTATTTGCATCTTTCATTTTTATACATTTATTTTTTTTGTTCATTTATTTTATTTATTTAGTATTTGTTTTGATTTAAATATGTTTTTATTTGCTACAATTTTGGAATGGTTTGTGTTTATTTTATGTAATTATTATTTTTTTTAATTATTATTTATTTGTATTTTGTTTTATTTGCTAAGGATTTTGGAGTGAGGGGTGTGTATTTGGATTGACAGGTGTGTGCTAGAGGGTTTTAGGTGGTTAGATATTAGTAGAACAATTTATAAATATTTGTATGTTTTATTTTTTATTAAAATATGTATTTGATTGTAGTTGGTTTATTTAATTTTACATTTTTTATTATTTATTTATCTGCTACTCATATTTATTTGTTCTTTCATTACCTTTTTTCTTCTATTTTGACAAGCACAGTACATGGTTTACGAGGTCCCCCCCCCCACCCCCCCCCCCCCCCCTCTCCTCCCCCCCCCCCCCCCCCCCCCCCTACATACCCATATTTTTGTTTTGTACAACAATTCCCGCTATTTCCCCACCTTCACCAACAAGAAAAAGTGAACCAACAAAAAAAACATTAATTAATTAAAAAACCATCATTACTCTCGTGTCGTTAGTTTAATGCCCTTGCTGGCTTGATAGGGTTTTTTGGACCCGGTCTGTGTGTGCATTTCGTGTTGTGTGTTGCTAGGGTGATTTTGGCTGGTTGATAGGGTGTTATCAGGATGAAGAGACGTACCTCCGATGGTCGGCCGGTCTTTGACTTCCTTGCCTGATCTCAGGTATGTGCGATAGCCTCTCCTGAGCAGCAGTGAAACAGAAGACCATCAGATCATCTGCTGCCTCAAAATGAAGGAAAGAGCTGCGTGACCATTTACAGTCAAGCACGCCCCCACCTCTAAACAGTCCTTTCTCTGCCACATGTGATCCGGCACGTCAATACAGAGGCCATTTGCGAAACAGGAAGCTCGTAAAATTAAAGGTCCAAAGCTTATTAATAGCACTTACTTAAGTACGTTTTGTTTTACTTCCATCGCGTCTGAGTGATTGGTGCCACGGGGGCAATAAATGATGGATATTGACGCTTTTATGGGCTTTTGCACACACATCACCACATTTGACTTTATTGAAGCGTAATAAGCCGGAAAGATGCCGTAAATGTAGGGCGGCCCTGCACTTCTCCCTTAACGATAATCAGATATGCCTGATGTTCATGCGCCACATCCAGTAGTAAAGCCGGCTTCTGTGCATCAGTAGCTAAATCTCCATCGTGGGCTTTCAGATGGAGACCCAGCAATTTAATAAACCGAGCCCGTAGATTTCACTGACAAGCTATTGCCCCCCAAAAACCAAATAGCAGATGATATACATCGTGGAACTGAAAAAAGAAATCGTTCTGCAATTATGACAGTGTTTGAGTAGCCCTTCTCAGGAACTACCGCCGCTTCTGGCTGTAGTACAATGCACCTGATCCATCTGAACCGCCAACCCCACGATGGAGATTTAGTACTGCATAAAACGAAGAACCGTGCTTCACTGACGAGATGCACGCATGAATATCGCAGCTTCTGCCTAATCACGATTGTGATTTATCGTGCAGCCCTATGTAAGTGTGTGATTTATGGATGGAGATGGGATGAACGTCTCTCTGTGTGTTTGCAGGTGGAGTGGCTGAAGAACGAAGAGATCATCGACCCTGCCGACGACAGGAACTTCTACATCACCATCGACCACAACCTGATCATCAAACAGGCCCGTCTGTCCGACACCGCCAACTACACCTGCGTCGCCAAGAACATCGTGGCCAAACGCCGGAGCACGACGGCCACCGTCATCGTCTACGGTCAGTCTCAGTGTTTATCTGTGTGTGAACTACAAGTACATGAGATTATTTAACGTGTTTAGTGTTTGATTTTCAGTTCAGTTTGATCTCAGACAGTCAGTATGTTCACTCTTGATTGGAAAATGTAGACTTTAGTGTTTTATAAAGAAAATGTGGGTCTTTTTCATTAATTTGAATATTTATTTAGTTTATTTATTTATATTTTATTTTGCTAAGGTTTTTGGAGTGGTTTGTTGTGCATTGCCCTGTGGTTGCAAGGTTTTTATTTAGTTATTTATTGTAGCTATTTAGGTTATTTTAATTAATTACTAAATGCTTATTTATTTATATTTTATTTTGCTAAGGTTTTTGGAGCCAGGGGTTTGTAGTGCCATTGCTAGGTGGTTGCTCCCAAGTTTTTGTTTATTTAGTCATTTTAATTGTATTATTTATTTATTTATTTATTTATTGATTAATGTATTATTGTTATATTTTTTGTTAGAGTGGTTTGTAGTGTATTGATTAGTGTTGCTTTTATTATTTATAAGGTGGTTTTAGGCTGTTGCTGGGGTGTTATTATTTATTTTTTTGACGTTGTTTGTATTATATGTATTGTTTGATTTAATTGAGTTTTTGTTTCTTTGCTAAGCGTTTTTGGAGTGCGTTTTATAGTCCATTGCTATGTGGCATCTAGTTTCAAGTGGTTGCTAGTTGTTTATTTATTATTTGTATTTTTTAATTTATATTTATTTATTGTTGTTTTTTTAAAGGGGGCGTTTGAGTAATTTCAGGTATTTATTTATTTAGTTATTGTTTTACGCTTTAAAAAAAAATTATTTAAATTTTTATATATTTATTGGGGTTGTTTTGGTGAGTTGCTAGGTGGTTGTTTGTTTGTTTATTTATTTTTATTTGTTCGTTTGCATTTCATTATTTGCTAAGATTTCGGAGAAGTTTGTAGTGCACTGAAACTGGTTTCAGTGTTTCACCTTGAAATCCTGATCATCTTTCTGTAGCTTTGATAGCACAAAGGCAAAGTCCACGTTTGAAACTAATGCAAAACTTTGACCAGCTGTTCTGGTAACGTTTCCTTCATCGCACCGCAGTCCGTCTCCTCTAAAGTTTCTTTTGGTCGGATCTTGCCGTGAAAATCCCTGGAGCTGGAAAATGTTCTTTAGACCAGAAAGCCGCGCTGACAAGTTGGAAGCGTTTTAACCTGCTACCGCTTTGAGTGTTGAAAGAATAACTTGGTGTAAATTTCCCCCCTGAACGCAAACGCAAGGCTTTCACGAGGCTGACGGTTTGTGAAATCGCACCTCGGCACCCGCGGTAAAGCGCGGACGAGTCTTTTAGGAGCTCTTCAACAAGTGAAAACAGCCCACCTGCTGCGATCGCTTAACTGTTTTCCCTACAGATACAATCCCAGATCTGGAAAACAGATGTTTCCCTCTCCCGTGCTGTAATAAATTGACTTCTCTTGCACGTCGTGAAGCTGATGTAATTATAAGTGCTCTCCGGTTCGTGCCGTAAGGTTGAGCTCTGTCATTGGTTTAGAGGTTAATGGGACGGGCCACTCGAGTGTGACTGGACGCTGCTTTAAATGAACAGCTCAGATAGAAATGAAAACACTTCATTATTTACTCACGCTCCTATTGTGCACCAGTCAGAACTGAATTGAGGAATGACTTCAGTTCCAGTTCAGCTCCTAATGGGAATTGAGGTAGTAAACTGATGCAGAATTGCATTTTGAATTTGAATGTAAGGAAGTAGAATTCAAAGAAATTCATATAAATGATTCTTCACTAGAAAACACAGTTCACAGTTTTTGAAAGCAAACTTTAAATGTTGGTGTGATTTATTCTGCTTTAAAAGGTTGGTTGGGTGGATGGATGGAGGCGACTTATGGGATGGAGGATGGATGGATAGATGGATTAATGGACCGATGGATGGATACATAGATGGGTAGACCTGCATTTATAGATGGATGATGAACGGATGGATTGATGGATAAATGGTTGGATGGATGGATTGATGGATGGATGGATGGATAGATGGATGGATGGATGGATAGATAGATAGATAGATGTCGTTCTCTTTTCTTTAGCATTGATGTGAATGGATTTTGTGGAGTGGATTTGTGGGGATAATGGTTGGATGAGGATGGATAAAGAGTTGCCATAGATTGTTGAATGGACAAATGGTTGGATAGATGGATGGCATAGAGGAAGATGGAAAATGGATTGATGGATGGATGGATGGATGGACAGATTGATTGCGAATACATAGATGGGTGGATAGATGGATTGATGGATGGATTTTTGGATAATGGTCTCGATGGATGGATGAATAGACGGACGGATGGCATTGATGGATAAATGGTAGGAAAAGATAGATAGATGGATGGATGGAGGATGGATTGATAAATGGCATGCGGATGGATTGATGGAATTAATGGATGAACAAATGGAGGAGTGATGGAAAATGGATGGATGGATGGAGTACGGATTGGTATGAATATGACTCATGAATGATGATGAATGGATGGAACGGTTGCCGAATATTTTGCTATCATGTGAGAAGATAGGATGTGAGGTGAGGGGAAGGGAATGTACAGGTGCATCTCATTAAATTAGAATGTCGTGGAAAAGTTAGTTTATTTCAGTAATTCAACCCAAATTGTGAAACTTGTGTATTAAATAAATTCAAAACACACAGACTGAAGTAGTTTAAGTCTTTGGCTAATTTAATTGTGATGATTGTGGCTCACATTTAACAAAAACCCACCAATTCACTATCTCAACAAGTTAGAATACTTTATAAGACCAATAAAAAAAATTTTTTTAGTGCATTGTTGGCCTTCTGGAAGGTATGTTCATTTATGTACATGTACTCAATACTTGGTAGCGGCTCCTTTTGCTTTAATTACTGCCTCAATTCGGCGTGGCATGGAGGTGATCAGTTTGTGGCACTGCTGAGGTGGTATGGATGCCAAGGTTTCTTTGACAGTGGCCTTCTGCTCATCTGCATTTTTTGGTCTCTTGCTTCTAATTTTCCTCTTGACAATACCCAATAGACTCTCTATGGGGTTCAGGTCTAGTGAGTTTGCAGGCCAGTCAAGCACACCAACACCATAAAAAATTAAAAATTTAACCAACTTTTGGTGCTTTTGGCAGTGTGGGAAGGTGCCAAATCCTGCTGGAAAATTAAATCAGAATCTTCAAAAAGCTGGTCAGCAGAAGGAAGCATGACGTGCTCCAAAATTTCTTGGTAAACGGGTACAGTGACGTTAGTTTTCAAAAAACACAATGGACCAACACCAGCAGATGACATTGCACCCCAAATCATCACAAACTATGGAAACTTAACACTGGACTTCAAGAAAATTGGGCTATGAGCTTCCCCACCCTTCCTCCAGACTCTAGGACCAAATGAAATACAAAACTTGCTCTCAACTGAAAAGAGAACTTTGGACCACTGGGCAACAGTCCAGTTCTTCTTCTCCTTAGCCCAGGGTAAGACGCCTCTGACGTTGTCTGTATTTCAGGAGTGGCTTAGCAAGAGGAATACAACAACTGTAGCCAAACTCCTTGACACATCTGTGTGTGGTGGCACTTGATGCCTTGACCCCAGCCTCAGTCCATTCCTTGTGAATTCACTCAAATTCTTGAATCGATTTTTTGCTTGACAATCCTCATAAGGCTGCATAAGGTTCTCTCGGTTGGTTGGGCATCTTTTTATTCCACACTTTTTACTTCCACTCAACTTTCTGTTAACATGCTTGGATACAGGACACTCTGTGAAAAGACAAGCTTCTTTGAGCAATGAATGGTTTGTGGCTTCCATCCTTGTGAAGGGTGTCACGGCTTGTCTTCTGGACAACTGTAGACAGCAGTCTTTCCCTCATGATTGTGCTTCTTCTCTAGCCTAGTGCAACCAAAGAGAGACCATTTTGAAGCCAGGAAAGCTTTGCCCCAGAGTGTTTTGAGTTGATTAGCGATTGGCATGTCACCATATTTAATTTGTTGAGATAATGAAGTGCTGGGGTTTGGTTTTTGCTTAAACTGAGCCAAAATCATTCACAATTAAAAGAACCAAAGACTTAAACTACTTCAGTCTGTGTGCATTGAATTTATTTAATACACGAGTTTCACAATTTGAGTTGAATTACTGAAATAAATGAACTTTTCCACAACATTCTAATTTATTGAGATGCACCTGTATGTGGCAGTTTGTCAGTGCTTTGGCGACTCGAGCATCTCTCGGATGATGTAGGCATGGAGATGCTGATGATGTCATCGGGCTCAGGTTTCACATCCCGTCGACTGACATATTAAACCACTCTCACTCACCGGATTAACACACTGCTTTACTCTGAGCTCTTTCTGTCCATTTTCACCACACACTTCTGACTTACTGTCCCGAGACGAAAGACAAGAAATGCTTTCCTCGTGTGGTTCGGCTGAATCCAAGGGAGACTGTAAAAAAAGGGGCACAGATCTGTGATGGATTTCTGGAGACAAAAGGCCACAGTCCCTCGCCTGCTCATTCAGGCCTGAACGCAGTCTGGGAGGACGAGAGCTTTGATCTCAGCTCATCTGCAGGAGAAATGAACCACAATCCATCCTCCAGAGCAGCTGCATCACACACACGTGTGTCAGAGGAGGTTCAGACAGACAGACAGACGTGTTCTGATTAGAAACGGACCGCAACAGAAGAACGGGGAGCAAATGCCTCTTAAAGTAATAGTTAATCAAAAACAAACGATTTTGAGGACAAAAATGAATTGTGAGATATAAACTCACAATTGTGTGAGAAAAGTGAATTGTGACAAACTCACGATTGTGGAAAAAAAATCTGAATTGTGAGATATAAACACGATTGTGAGGGAAAGAATAAATTGTGAGATATAGACTCAAGATTGTGAGAAAAAAAGTCTGAATTGTGAGAATACATTTGCAATTACTTTATTTTATTTTTCTGTGGCGGAAACAAGTTTGCACATCATGTTGTTCCAAACTTGAATGACTTTCTTGGAAGGCAAAGGGTTAAATTATATTAAAAATAACTGCTTTTAAAATGATTTAGAAAAATCACATAAAAATCTGATTTGCACTCAAGCGTATTCCGTCTTTCAAATGTCACTTGTGTTTTGATTTGTTCATACGGCTTCATTATATCCTGCTAATCATCTCCTGTCGTGTTCCACTGAAGAGACCTGTCAAGTCAAGCCTGGCGGGACGTTTATTTTGGGGTGAATTATTGCTCTAAGTGTTGCTTCAGGTTCTGCTCGAGCTCATCACGGAGACTCGTTGGCTATCACAGCTACGATCACTGATTGATTGAGAGAGGAGTCAGCGCTGCTGTACATGAGTCTGAGCGATAGTGTGTGTTTTCCCTGGGCTCTCCGTCACAGACACACACGTAATGAGCGAGTGAGTGACTGAGTGGCTGTGTTTCTCGCTGCAGTGAACGGCGGCTGGTCGACGTGGACGGAGTGGTCGGTGTGCAGCAGTCGCTGTGGGCGGGGCTATCAGAAGAGGACGCGCAGCTGCACCAATCCCGCGCCTCTGAACGGAGGAGCCATCTGTGAGGGTCAAGCCATCCAGAAACTGGCCTGCAACCCGCTCTGTCCAGGTACCACAGCGCTGCTGTTTACTGCTGATAACAGAGTGCTGCCCGATGGACGATGTAACGCCCCGGAGACTAGCGGAATCAAGCGATGCAATTTAAAATGGGCCCCACGAACGAGGGATTTTTTTTTCAAAAAAAATTACTAATAATAAATTCAATTTAATTTTCAAATAAATACAATTTAATAGCATAAATAAATACATTTAAGTGTTTAAATAATTATATCTTACAGTGTATCTCACACATTTTCAGTGTGTTCTCAGACTTATATTATAATTTATTATATTGCATTTTTTGCATTTAACTTTTTTCAAGTTGTTATCAGTATAATAATCTTAGTAATTAACAATTAGGTTTTGTTTTTAATTAATAGGTTTAATAGGATAAATAAATCCTCATTTCAATAAAGTGCCCGTATCATACATTATATATATAAAGCTATTTTTTCCTGTGACTTTTTTCTTTACAAATTGTTTAGCATACTTTGAGTAATTTAAATTTGAATTTGTAATCTTATTTTATTAGTATTATTATTAATATTTACATTTTTCAAATCTTTAAAAATATATGATTAAATAGATAATAAACATTTATTTAAATTAAAAATATGATATTATATTTTTCCATTTTCCATTAAAAAGGGTGCGTATTCCATAAGGTTGAATCATTTAGAGTTCGTATTGTAAAATAAAAATATTTAATTGGGATATATAAATCTTTATTTAAAAAAAAACAAAAATTGTTCAGTGCCTGTCTCAAAATGCTATGACAAGTATATTAATATTAACTATTATATAGCAACTAAGAATTAGATATTAGATCAGTTTTACTGTACTTATGATTAAATAATTTATATTTAATGTGTAATTATATACACTACCGTTCAAAAGTTTGGGATCAGAACGAGTTTTAATGTTTTTACAGGAGCTTCTTCTGCTCATTAAGGCTGCATTTATTTGATCAAAAATACAGGAAAAAAATTTAATATTGTGAAATATTATTATGATGTAAAAAAGTTTTTCTATTTTAATATACATTAAAACCTAATTTATTCCTGTGATCAAAACGGAATTTTCAGCATCATTACTCCAGTCTTCAGTGTCACATGATCTTCAGAAATCATAATATAATATGTGATTATTACCGTGCTGCTGTTTTGCTGCCAGTGAGACGGTTCTGTGGCCGCAGGGAGAAAGTGATGACGGTGGGACAGAGTGCACTCACTGGAGACGGCGCGAGTGCAGCGCTCCGGCCCCCAAAAACGGCGGCAAGGACTGCGAGGGAGCGGTGCTGCAGTCCAAGAACTGTACGGATGGGCTCTGTATGCAGAGTGAGTGCCGCCCTTCCTCATCCTCTTCCTCCTCATACAGGCCTTCCCACCATCCACAAACCCCATATCACTCCTCAGATACGGGTTCACCCTCTCCACCCATCATTCACTGAGAAAAATCTGTGCTTTTATTTCAGTTTCCAGTTAATATATCAAACCATCCTCAAAATGAGACCTGTTTTTAGAATGCTTTTGCATGTTTTAAGTGTAAACCTAACAAAATATACTCCGTTTTATTATTAAAATTAGAAGAAATAATAGGATTAAGAAAAATAAACTTCTCTGTTCTCTAAAAACAGGTCCTATCTTACATTTGTGACCCTGGAGCACAAAACCAGTCATAAGGGTAAATGTTTTTACATTTATATAACATCATCATCATCTGAATAAATCAGCTTTCCATTGATGTGTGGTTTGTTAGGATAGAACAATATTTGGCCGAGATGCAACTATTTGAAAATCTGCAATCTGAGGGTGCAAAAAAATCTAAATATTGAGAAAATCAGCTTTAAAGTTGTCCAAATGAAGTTCTTAGCAATGCATATTACTAATCAAACATTAAGTTTTGATATATTTACGGTAGGAAATGTACAAAATATCTTCATGGAACATGATCTTTACTTAATATCCTAATGATTTTTGGCATAAAAGAAAATGTTGGCTATTGCTACAAATATACCCCAGCGACTTAACACTGCTTTTGTGCTCCAGGGCCACATATATTTACTTGAGAAAGAAAGAAATCTTGTTTTAGGGATGTTTCCATATTTGTATAGCCTGATGGAGAACGTGATGCCTCGTATCCTCTGTTGTGGTTTCTGATGGATTGGATTGACGCAGATGTCGGTGTTGGAGAAACACTGTGTCTTTGTTGGTCGTGTAAATACAGTCTCCACACGCCGTCCAGCATTCAGCAGCTATGTTTAAAATAATGATAAGTGATTATATCGTACTTACACAAAGTTTCATAATTGCTCCACGTCTATGATTACTATGATTTGGACCCTATTTTAAAAAGCGCAGGAGTCCGAGACAGAGAGAGGAAAATCACAGCCGCTCAGACTCTCTCAGCTGTTTTTCTTGTGAAGGCAATTAAACGTGTTGACAAGCTGTTTTATGATTCCTCCACTCTTTCAGAGGATGTTTTAAGCTCATGTAAGTGGAAAACAGAAAATAAAAACTCTTCTAGCTGTTATTCTTTTTTTTTGGTTTTAAAATTTTTCTTTTTTTTTTTCTTGAAATCATTCATTTTAAAGCAGAGATGACAAAATTGGTTGTTTCATTTGGCAGTCCATGTCTTATAAAAAATACAAAAAAAATAGGGAGGAAAAAAACACATGAAAGTGAACGATATCTTCGATTCTTATTCTTAACAAATTTTATATTACTTTTTTAAATGTAAAAAAAACACGCGTGTGTGTGTGTTGTATATATATATATACTGTGTAATAGATATCTATAGTATAAAGTTATAGTTAATGTTAAAAAATATAGTACATTATATAAATATTTAAAATTAATATAATATGTGAAGATAATACATTTACTGTCTATTTTTTGTTTTATTTTGCATGGACATGTAAAAAACAAATGTATGTGAATTTCATACAAATAATTTAACCATTAAAACAATGGTAGTTACTTTTCTGGTTTAATTATTTGAAAAGTAGTACATTATATAAATAGTTAAACTAGTATCGTATAGTTGAAGGTGATGAATAAAAGCAGAGTCTAATTAAATGCCATGTAAGCATATCTTTATTTCTAATTGATATTTTTGTTTGAACTTTTTTTTTTTTTGCATTGAAATTTAAAAAAACAACAACGTGAATTAAAAAATTAAATTAAGAAAAATGGAAACATTAAAAAAATCTATTATTTTTTTGTGTGCTTATTTAAAAAATGTTAGAAAATTAATTAATTTTAATATTTTAATAGTTGGATATAATGCAACATTTATTTTAAGCCCACACCCCTCAATCAAGTCTGATTGATTGATATTAAAAATTAAAACCTAAAATTAATATTTTTGTCATCATTTACTCATGTTCCAAACCTGTAGACTGGCTTTCTGGCTTTCTGCTGTGAAACACAAAAGAAGAAGTTTTGCTCAATGTTCACGCTGCTTTTTTCCATGCAGTAGAAGCATATAGAGATCTGTCAGGATCCATGAAGGACAAAGAACCCCAGACTGCTTTTATATTAGTTGTTTCTTGTCTGTGTTGGATCCCAGCATGCAGCGGTCATTGTAAAGAGCTGCGTTAAGCAGTAAAAACACCAGCGGACGAGCCTGACGACTGAGTGAATGATGACAACGGCTTTACATTTGCTCCAGCAGCTCGGTGGGAAAATGCAAAGCGTTCCAGCTGCGGTCGGGACGGGATCGTTTCCCGTGTTTTTCCGTTTAGTTCATCCAGTCAAACAGTAACTTGAGTCTCTGCTGTTTGTCATTGATTATACATGCAGAGGTTGTGAAGGCCAGAGGAGATTTGAAACCAAATGTTTCCCTCTTCTGAAGAGACGCGGCCCGTGTTTATCTGCTAATCCTCCCTTCACTCTCTCTCTCTCTCTCTGTCGGTCTATGTCTCTCTCTCTCTCTCTCTGAAAACGAGAACGCAACTGCAAAAACAAAAGCGTTTCCTCAGTAATAAATGCGTTTGTTGAGGGCGAAACGGCATCTGTTTGCTTTAATAAACGCAGAGTTTCGTATTCATTTTGATTAGGTCATGAAAATGAAATGGCCAGGGCTTGCGGAGATACGGAGCAGATTGAATCAAACGTCGTTAATGATAATCATGAATCTAATTACCCATTTGATTTTAGCGTATAAATGATGAGCGAGTGTTAATCAGAGTATTGATCGGCGGCTCAGAGGAACCGTCCGTCCGTCTGTGTGCGTCTGATGCTTCTTAGACTTCAGATATGTTTCTTCAGTTTTACAAGCTTCGTTTCAGTGCATCATGGGAAGATTTATAATTATTGTGTATAATAATTATTATGTAACATTATATGTTTATTGAATTATTGTAGTGTAGACGCAGCGGTAATACCGTAGTACAGTGATGGTATATCATGGTACTTTAGTATGTAGAATGGTATGGATTGATTACAATATTCATATACTTCAAGTTCGGAATAATTACAATTTTTTATGTTTTTGAAAGAAGTCTCTTGGGCTCACTAAGGCTATGTTTATTTGATTAAAATTGCATTAAAAACAGTAAAATTGTGAAATATTATTACAATTTAAAACAGCTGTTTTCTATTTGAATATATTTTAAATTATAATTTATTTCTGTGATCAAAGCTTAACATTCATTACTCCAGTCTTCAGTGCCACATGATCTTCAGAAATCAGTATAATATGCTGCTTAAGAAACATTTCTGATTATTATCAATATTAAAAACTGCAGTTTTTAGACTTCGAAATGTTTCTTTGTCTTGCTTGACACTTAGTATTTAAAAAAAATCTAGATTTTTTTCATAAGACCAATTAATATAGGAGTGTTGGCATTGTGGCAATGAAACCATTTCCGCAAAATGATCTTGATAATATCATTTTGCATTTTAAATACATATTTAATAAATTGTAATATGCTTTAGTGGTTTAAGCATTTTTAAAATTATTTGTATAAATTATATACTGATTTTGATACTTCAATAAATATTTTATATTAAAATTAAAAACAGTGGTTTTAGACTTAGCAATGTTTTCTTCCTAAGTTTTTTAAATATAATATTATTAGTGCTGTTCAAATGATTAATCGTGATTAATCAATCCAAAATAAAGTTTTGTTTAATAAATGTGTGTATACTGTGTATATTTATTATGTATATATAAATTCAAACACATGCACGTATATATTTAAGAAAAATATATTGTTTATATATTAAATATATTTATAAATAATATAAATTATATGAATATAAATATATACACGTTAATATTTTCAAAAATAATATGAACACACATATATTATGTAAACACACTTTTATTTTGGATGAGATTAATCGTGATTAATCATTTGACACCACTAATATATATAAAGGGTAATTTTTTTGTAATTGTATGAAAAGATTTGTTTGTTTTTCCTTGTAGTGTATTGTTCTATTTCTAATAGATTGTAGCACTTTGGGTACTAGAAAAGCAGATTATAAATAAAATGTGGTTTTTATTAAAGTAATATAAGAGTTTTAGCATTGTGGACAATCACATTTCCCCCAAAAATTATTATAGTGTAACTCTATTATTAAGACAAAGAAACAATAAGTATAATACTTTAATAATAAGTTAAATAGATTATACAGAAATTAAAGAAAAATGTATAATACATTCAATTATTTTTATTCATTTTTTTTGCATTTAAACTGGTTTGTAGGTATTTTTAAATATATATTTTATGTGTAAATGATATCAGCTGCTCGAGAAACATTTGAAAGCAGCTACTTTTAGACTTCTCTCATCAGTTTGATAAGATTTAGCTTCTGGTTTATAAGGTCTAGCTCTGGTCTGCGTCCTAAAGCGTGTGTTGGTTGAGTTGTTAACTGAGCTTTCAGGAACGGCTGTGATCTGAGATATTGAAGTCATTTCTCTGCCATTTGAATCTTCCTATCTTCCCGGTGAAATGCATTGTGGAGCATTAGTCCTGCGCAGATTGATGGCCAGTTTGCGAGGAATATAAAACCCATAACGTTATAGATTTAGGCTCACTTCCCCTGATTGATTTTTTCCCCTTTCTCCAGCTAAAAGGGTGAAAGCACTTATGTGCATGCTAATGACGGCTTCAGCGGCCGTTTAGCAGAAATCCACATCATCTGAAAGCTCACATTATTGCAGATATCATTGGACGTGAATTACACTTGATACGTGAACTCGGCTCGTCCAGCAGGAGCGCGGGTTCATGCCGTTAGGAAGCGTTTATGGGACGTTTCCTCTGCGCTAATGGCATCTTCCAGTCCGAGTTAGAAAGCTATTTGCTTTTTGAGTTGGCGAAGTGCTCAAATTGTGTTTCGGCTGCAGTGCAGATTGAATTTGAAGCGTTTCTCTCTAGTTTTAACCTTTGGCGCTGTAGCTGTGAATCGTGCGCTCGATCGCTCGTCCGCTCCGTTTGTGTCTTGCTTTGTTATGATGTTGCTTTTCGGGGCTTTGCTTATTTAACGCACAGACGGATGACATTTTCTTGACATATCGATCTACAGAAAGGGCACGACAAGCACAAGGCCAAACGCCGGCTTTTTCTTCCAGAAACTGGATCCCGTGCAAACTTGCCGCGATGCCCTCACCTTTATACTTTATATGAAGAGACAGAAAACACTAAAACAAAACAGTGGTTTTCTTTGAGTAGCATGTGAATAACATGGTAAATTACTATAGACATCATTCAGTGTGTATCAGAGTACACCAGCAGAATATATTCAGTATATTTAGCATATACAGTTTAATCTGTTGAGTTTGAATTGAATTGGGCATCCGTTTCGCTGGTCTAAGCTGGTTTGGTTGCCTAGTCTGGTTTATGTTGGGGTTTGGGATTTGTATCAAGCCTGTGTAAACCAAACCAAACCAAACCCCCACTCGCTGACACTCAGTTTAGACTAGACAGTCTATGGTGGTTTTGTCACCCAGTCTGGTGTGTTTAGCTGGTTTCTGAAGGGTTTTTTGGCCTTGTGTCAAGCCTGGGAGACCGTCTTAAACCAGATAAAACCAGCTTAGATTTATATCTATGCTTTGTGACAGTATTTTCATGACATTTAGGCACATTTCCCTTCAAATTCTCATTAGTGTAGTGCAAAAAAACACAATGTATTATTTTTTTATTATGTTTTGCAAGTATTGAATCACAATACTTTAACAAGTATTTAGTATTGTGTAGTATTTTAGTATTTAACAATGAAAAAAGATAGTTTTTTTGTATTGCATTTCATTTCATTTGTTTCTTTAGAATTTATGTAACATTCAAATGAATTAAATACAAAAACAAAAGCTGAATTAAAGCTGTTTAGTTGACATGGAAGTGTAATAAGGTTTCATTGTGTTTATGTAAAATATAAATGTATTTTTATGTATTGTTGTAATGTGACCTGAACATGCAAAGTGATATTATATTTTTGCATTGTGACATTATTTACATGACTTCCTCCCAATTTCCATTAGTGTAATACAAAATCATAGAATAATTACATTTAAAAAAAGTTTTTTTTTGGATTTATACATCATTTTATTTATATTGGACATGCAAAAAAAAAACAAAAAAAATGATATTGACTTAAATTAATAGTTTTTGTATTGTTACCTTATTTTCATGGAAGTTTCCTTTCTCATTAGGGGTATGCAAAACAACCACCAATAAATAATAAATAATACATTGTGTTGGTTTTGTATATATACTTTCTCTAATTTTTCCTTTAAAAAAATTTTGTACATATAATAATTTTAATTATTACATTATTTAAATTTTTTTAAATGAGCGGTTTAATTGACATGGAAATAATTTCATAGTGGTCCTCTATCAGTTTTCATTGTTTATGTAAAATTATAATTTTTAAAATTCTTTTTCATCTTTAATTTTGTGCTGTAATGTGACTTGAATGTGTTTGTGAGATTCATAGGTCCATTTCAGGCAGACACACAGCAGACGGGTCAAAGGTCACGAGTTCTCTGTCTCGTCTGATCACAAGCACATAAATGCTCCATCCATCAGCACATTGATTTCCCTGTCCATCGACGTATCTACCCGTCAGCCTGTCCCATCTGAGGCTTCATCGTCTGACCGTTTTCTACATCCGAATGTGTCTTCGGCATAGAGCTGCACGATTAATCGTTAAAAGACTGCGATCTCGATTCAAACACCCACGCAGTCTTATTTCTAAATGACAATGATTCGTCTGTGTCTGTTAAACCTTTGAAAAAATCATACTGGTACAGATCTGTGTTCGCGCTGCCACTGACGGAGAGCAGACCGTTAGCATGTTTAGGTAAGAAACAGCTTCTTTTCAACTACACAGCATTATTTCTGTCTTAGTCATTCGTATCATCACAGAAATACTGGGGTGAACATTTATAGTTCGGATATAAACATTGATGTCTATGGAAGCGATCAAAATAGAGCAGATCATCTTTTGAAAGTAACTTGCGCTTCAAATAACGTTTGTCGAAGCATCGTTTCTCCTCTAGGTTGCGACAAGTGACTGTAAAAAGCATTGTCATTGAATCATTTTCAAGAGATTTGGTCAAAAACGCGGATTCATCCAGTAATGAAACAAGTGATTATTTAGTGATTTTTTCATCATTCCTGAAACCACTTAATATTAAAAATGGCTGTATTAACTATATATTTTAAAAACATATTAAATAGTGTTGTCAAACAATTATCGTGATTATCCGCAGCAAATAAAAGTTTTTGTTGACCTAATATAGGTACGTGTACGGTGATATTTATTACGTATAAAAATCAACACACCCGATATATTTTGAAAATGGTATTTTGTTCTTAATATTTTATATTATATATAATTATTGACGATTAAACTAACATATTTTTCTAAAATAATATATACTATATGTGTGTGTATTTATATATACATAATAAATATACACAGCACACACACATATATCATGTAAACAAAAACTTTTATTTTGGATGCGATTAATCGCGATTAATTGTTTGACTGCACTAATATGAAAATGTTTAATAATTCATTCAAAATAGTTTGCAGCAATAATATTTTGTCACACATTTTGTTCGGAGAATCGCGATCTCTGTTTGATCTGATCTCAATTTATCCAGACTCGTGCAGCTCTACTTCGGCGTTTTTCCATCCATTCAATTTCACTCAACTTCCTCCTTCAGTAGAAAATGCAGGAAAGAAAGCAGCAGCACCGAAGCGTTTGATGGAAATGCAGCCCTGCAGCGCTTTTGATATGCAGATACGCTGGAGTCTCCGGCCCTGTCGGGCTCCTGGAGTCAGTGTGGGTGTGATTTAGTGCCGTAGCTCATGCTACATTAGCGGGCGGCTCTGCTCGAATAGCGTCCAGCTCTCAGAGTGCAGCTGATTCCTCGTGTCCGTGTGTCAGATGGGAAGATGCAAGTGCTTTTGACTCATTGACTCCAGGACTGTTTATCAGCTTAAAACCATCCGTCCCGCTGGCTCGTTAGTCTTAATGAAGCACTAAAACGCGGCTGACGGATAGCAGCGTTCGCTTGCGTGTCGTTTGTGTGCAGGAAGAGTCCAGGAAAGGCTAAAAGTGACACCAAATGGAGAAGAATCATCCGCGGCTGCCCTCATTGCTCATGTCTTTGTTGGCTTGTTTGAATTTGTTCAATCCGATTGTGTTGAATTTGATTTCCATCCCTCACCCTCCATCCCTCCCTTTCTCCCGAAGGTTCCTTATATCAGAAGTCCTCCGAACCCACAGACAAGAGCAATGCTCTGCCACATCCATGTGAGTCCTTCATTTCATTGATTTCTGTTTGCATGCGTCTCCAAACCTTCCTCAGTTCCTCCTTATACTTTTTCTCTCTTCATACCATCTCATTTTCCTTAAGAGTCTGAAAAAACAACTTAAACTAGTCTAAGATTGTCTAAACTAGTCTCAGCTGGTCTAAATGGGCTTAGACGGTCTCCCAAGCTTGATGAGGTTTTTGAGGTTTTATCTCAAGCTGAGGGGGGGGGGGGGGAAGGGGGGGGGAGGGGGGGGGGGGGGGGGGGGGGAGGGGGGGGGGGGAGGAAGGGGGGGAGGGGGGGGGGGTGACCATTTAAACCAGCTTAGACCAACTGAGACCAGCAAAACAGACCAAAATACATGTTTAAGTTGGTCTGAACTGTCTTAGATGGTCTCCCAAGCTTAATACAAGCCCAAAACCCTTCTAAAACCAGCAAAGCAGACCAGACTGGGTGACCAAGTCATCGTAGACTAGACAGTTTAAGGAGGTCAAATGAACTCCTAGGCTTGATGCAAGCAAAACAGACCAGACTAGACAGTCTAAGGTGGTTTGGTCACATAGTCTGTTCTTTTTTGCTGGTTTTAAAGTGGTTTTGGGCTTGCATCAAGCCTGGAAGACCATCTAAACCAGCTGAGACCAACTGAGACCAGCAAAACAGACCAGAATACATGTTTAAGCTGGTCTGAACTGTCTTAGATGGTCTCCCAAGCTTAATAAAAGCCCAAAACCCTTCTAAAACCAGCAAAACAGACCTGACTGGTTGATCAAGTCATCGTGGATTAGACAGTTTAAGGTGGTTAGATGGACTCCTTGGCTTGATGCAAGTAAAACAGACCAGACTAGACAGTCTAAGGTGGTTTGGTCACATAGTCTGGTCTGTTTTGCTGGTATTAGAAGGGTCTTGGGCTTGTATCTAAGCTTGGGTGACCATTTTTGGGGGGGGTTTTTTTTTTTTTTTTTTTTGGGTTTTTTTTTTTTTTTTTTTTTTTTTAAACCAGCTTAGAACAGCTGAGACCAGCTAATCATACCAGAAAATGTGTCCAAAACTAGACAGTCTAAGGTGATTTGACAGTCTTATCTAGATTAGATGGTCACCTAGGCTTAAAACCAGAAAACAGACCAGACTGGGTGACCAAACAAACTAGCTCTCAGCTTAGACAAGTAAAACAGACCAGAATACATGACCAAAACTCTGTACACTAGAGAGTCTTAGGTGGTTTGCTGGTCTAAGCTGGATTAGATGGCCACCGAGGCTTAACCCCTTCTAAAACCACAAAACAGACCAAATCACTGTAAACTAGAACTAATATGGTTTGCCAGTCGAAAGTTACTCCTAGGCTTGATACAAGCAAAACAGTCCAGACTATGTAAGCAAACCGCCTTAGACTGTCTAGTCTGGTCTGTTTTGCTAGTTTTAGAAAGGTTTTGGGCTTGTAGTGAGCCTGGCAGACAATCTAAACCAGCTCAGACCAGCTGAGACCAGTAAAACAGACCAGAATATGTGACCAAAACTATGTACACTAGACAGTCTAAGGAGGTTTGACAGTCTGATCTGGATTACATGGTCACCTAGGCTTATAACTAGAAAACAAAACAGACCAGACTAGACAGTCTAAGGTGGATTGGTCACCTATAGTAGTCGGGTCTGTTTTGCTGGTTTGTCAAAGCCCAAAACCCTTCTAAAACCAGCAAGCAATAGGTAACCAAACCACCTTAGACTGTCTAGTCTGGTCTATTTTGCTTGTATCAAACCTAGAAGTCCATCTAAGCCTGCTTAGGCCGGCACACCACATTAGACTGTCTAGTCTACAATCATTTGGTCACCCAGTCTTGTCTGTTTAGCTGGTTTAGAGGGGTTTTAGGCTTGCATCAAGCCTGGGAGACCATTTAAACCAACGTAGACCAGCTGAGACCAGAAAAGGTGACCAAAACACCTTAGACTTTCCAGGTTTGCTCACACGGTCTGTTTAGCTGGTTTTAGAAGGACGCAAACCCACTTAGACTGTCTAGTGTAATGTAGTTTTCTCATCCATTCTCTTTAGATGCTTTTAGAGGCGTTTTGTACTTGTCTCAAGCCCGGGATAAAAGCTTAGACCAGTAAACCACTTTAGACTGTCTAGTGTAAGGTGGTTTGTTCTGTTTAGCTGGTTTTAGTCTGTTTTTGTGCTTGTATCAAGCCTGGGAGAATAGCTTAGACCAGATAAGCTCAGAAAACCACCTTAGACTGGTTTAAGATGCACACAGCTGTTTAGTTACAATATTAACCCTTCATACCACACATTAAAGTGATAATCCCCCAAAAATAAAATTCTGTCATTATTTTATACCCCTGTCTTCAACCAACATCTCATTATTTTTTGTTCATGCAATGAAAGTCAGTCATCTTCAAAATATGTTTCATTTATAAAGTTATACAGGTCTAAAGGAATGTTTGAAACAAATATGTTCATTTCTGAGTGATCTGTTGCTTCGAAGTACGGAAATAGACAATATAGAGGGTAAATAAGGTGAAGTAAATGGAAAAAATGAAAGAACCAAATTAGGTTAAAGCTCGATTTGCTGGTAATGTTAATGAAATGAACTCGGCTGTGTGTGTGTGTGTGTGTGTACACTTTATGCTACATTGTGAGGAACAAAATGTCCCCACGAGGATAGTAAAACCTGAAAATTTTTGACTGTGTGTGTGTGTGTGCGTGCCTGCGGTCCCCACGAGGGGAAAAAATTTATTAAAAATAGTAAATGATGTTTATCTGAAAGTGTAACAATGCACACAGGTTTTCTGTAAGGGGTAGGTTTAGGGTTGGGTTAGGGGATAGAAAATATCAGTCAGTATAAAGTATAAGTATAAAGTCAGTATAAAAGTAATAGAAGTCTATTGAAAGACTTTTCTTTTCCACAATTCACAGAAACAAACGTGTGTGAGTGTGTGCGTGTGCGTGTGCGCGTGTGTGTGTGTGCGTGTGCGTGTGTGTGTGTGTGTGCGTGCGTCTCTTCTCTAGTCCTGAAGCCCCTATGCGCTCTTTTCCCATGGCTGCTGTGACGCTGCTGCGGAAAGGTGTCTGCTCTAGCCAATCTCTCCAGCGTACCGCTCATATGCTTTTATTTCCACCCTTTGGTTTTCCTCTTTCCTCTCTCTCCTCTCTCTCTCCCTTCTCCTCTTCCTCTCTCTCTCTCTTTCACGGCTTTCTCTCGTCTTTCACACTCTCAAGGAGCCCATTCCACGTTCACTCTTTCTCTCTCTTTCTACCTACAGTTCAAAGAAACGTATTAATCTCAGCGATACATTTTAATGCTTGCCTCACTGAGTGTGCCGCTTTATCATCAAAGTGCGAGCGCCGGACAGGAGAGTTTAACGCTCAGATGATATCGGAGGACTTTCATCACTCGGCTCTATTCGCCGAGTCCATACGGGCCGGAATACGAGCGGCTTTACGCTCCTGTAGAGAGTCATCATTTACCCTGATATCTTCGTTAAAGATAGAGGACGTAATTGTGGAAGTTTATGAATAATACAGAAGAGAAACGAGGGAGTTTCCATGTCAGCCGACTGACCAGGAACAGAAAATAATACTGCAAACAAAATAAATATACTCCAAAAGCAACACTGCTTACTTTCTTTAACGAAGAATCGTTCTTTAATACGAGTGTGTTTTCTCTTACTGCACTAGTAGATTCACTTCAAGTGAAAAGAAGTTAAAAATAAGTGACATAATAAGTGAGAAAACGTTCATTTTTGCAGTGATACAACACCGGACTAATTCAAGAATGTCAGAAACAATCTAATTATTTATGCAGTCGTTGCTTCTGAAGAAACTTACTGGTTTTTAGGCTGTTTATAGAAACCTTATTTTTTATTGACCAAATTTCACTTAAGAGTTGTATAGGCATTTACTCTAAAACTCTGAGAGAGCAGAGACGATAGATATATATATCTATATATACATACACACACCTTATTCTACTGATTAATATATACAATTTTGTATTATAAACCCATATATGAAATTTTTTATTGTGTATGTATTCATTATATGTATAGTAAGTATATATAGATATTCAATCCTTTGACAGCACTAGATATATATCGTAGCTGTTGCTTCGTTTGTTTCATTAATGGCACTAAACATAACATGGTTATTTGAATCAAAATCAACAGGACTGAAAGAAATGAACTATTTACTCCCTTTTTTAATTTTTTACCTTTCTGACATAAATTTTGTATTTTGCAAGGTTTGCTGCTTCAGTATTTGTAGATTTATTTTTCCACGTTTCTATGGTATACTGAAAAACATAAGCATATCATAAGTTTTAAAGGCAAAAAATATAACGAGTCAATATTTACAGTGTTGACCACCTTGTTCTTCATAACCTCTGCAATTCGCTCTGGCATGCTGGATATTAGCTTCAGGGCCAAATCCTGACTGATGGCGATCCATTCTTGCCTTATTAGTTCTCAGAGTTGATCACAGTTTGTGGGCTTCTGCTTGTCCACTTGTCTTTTGAGGACTGACCACAGGTTCTCGATGGGATTGTGATCCAGGGAGTTGCCTGGCCACGTGATCCAAAATTTCAGTGTAATGATCTTTGAGCCACTTCTTTATTTCTCTTGCTTTGTGACATGGTGCTCCAACATGCTGGAAAATGCACGGATCATCAACAAACTGCTCATGGATCGTCGGAAGAAGTCGCTCTTGCAGGACGTTTAGATATCATCCTTTATTCCTGTCAGTGGTTTTGAGCATGAATTTTCCAGAAGTCCCAAACAGTCAGAAGGGAGCTTTATCAGAGAAAATAACTTTGCACCAGTTTTCTGCTGTCCAATCCTTGTATTTCCTGCGGAATTTCAGTTTGTCCTTGATGTTTTTCTTGGAGAGAAATGGCTTCTTTGCTGCCCTTCTTGACACCAGGCCGTGAAAGTCTTGGCCTCTGTGCGTGCAGATGCTCTCACACCAACCTGCTGCCATTCCTGAGCAAGCTCTGCACTGCTGCTGACACGATTCTGTAGCTGACTCCTCAGGAGGAGACGGTCCTGGCGCTTGCTGGACACTCCTGAAGACTTCTTCACTGCAGTCGACTCTCTCTCCTTGAAGTTCTTGATGATCCGGTAAATGGTTCTTTCAGGTGCAATATCCTTTGTAGCAATTTCCTTGCATGTGAGGTCATTTTGATGCAAATCGATGATGGCTGCACGTGTTTCTTTGAAAGTGACCATTGCTAACAAGAACACAATGACTGGAAGTGCTTCTTCCCTCCTTTTATAGCAATCATTCTGCTCTTACAATCTAATTAGTATGATAGTGATTTCACCTGACTAGTACTCATTCACACTTTCACATGTGCTGCTGATATGATTAGTCAATTAATGTTAGCTGGTCATTTTGTGTCAGGATCAAAAAACAGAATTTAGTTCATTTTTTGGCCACTTAAGCTTTTAGCAATTAGTTAAAATGCATCTGATCACTCTACACATAATCTATAAACACTGTGATGAACACACAACATCTTAACTGCAAACTTCCAAGCACAAAAGTTATGTCACTGCCAAACTTTTGGCCTTGACTGATATATAAGTTATATATATATAGATATATGATATATGCTAGTAATATGCATGCTAATAAGCCACTAGTTAAGCGACCCTAAAATAAAGTGTTACCCAAATGCTATATATATAAATATTTTATATATAATAATAAAATATATATATATTATTTATTTATTTATTCTTCATTTAGTTGCCAAGGAACATTTCTCATTTGAATTATCATTTAAGCATTCAGCCGACTGACCAGGAATAGATTTGTGCATCATGGACTAATGGGTAAGTTTATGAATAAGACAGAGAAAACCCTATCTTGGAGATACAGGGAGGGAGTATCCGTGTCGTCCGGCTGACCAGACTAGATCTTTTGCTTGCTTTTCGATGTCAAGCTCGTCTCTCGTCTCTCTCTCGTCTCTCTCTCTCTCTCTCTGTCTGTAGTGTTTGTGTCGTGTGTGGAAACGCTGGGCCGCCTCCGGGTTTAGAGTCTGGCAGATAATCAAAGGCTCTCTCAGATCGCACAGATCGATAGGATCAGTTCCTCTCCACGCGTCTGCAAACGGCTCCACTTCACCATCCCTCCTCTTTCAGGACCTCGTTTAGAGCGATTCTTCAGGCAGAAAAAGAGAAAATTATCATTCGTTCACATTCATATTGCTCCAAACCCATAGACCTACCTTCCTTCCACAAAAGGAAGTGTTTATTGTTGTTTTTAAAGGGGTCATATGATGCATTTTCAAGTTTTCCTTTCTCTTTGGAGTTTTGCAAGCTGATTGTGCATAGATAAGATTTCTGAAGTTGCAAAGACTAAAGTCTCACAACCAAAGAGATATTCTTTATCAAGTTAAGACTCTGCCAGCTCCCCCTAAAACGGCTCGTTCTACACGCCCCCACATATCTACCTCACTATGTGTAATATCGCCTAATGCCCCAAATGTGCACGCAAATAACTAAGGCGTGGTTTAGTAACCGCATTTAAGTGTTGAAGCAGCATGTCATGGAGAACGCTGTGTGTTTGCCTTCTAGGGGCGAAAGCAAAGCACTTTATTTTTGGTCTTCCGAAAGATGCATTAGGATCTTTAAATTACTTACACAGACAGCATGCATTTAATGACTACCGTTTCGTGGAACCTAGAGAGGAGGTCATTCTGTACTTTTGCTCTGACGCAATCTGGCGCTTGAATCAGCTACGTTTTGTATTGTTTAAAGTATTGTTATTGACTGTGTCAAAATGCGGAGTTTTTTGTGCTCATTGTGTGGTGTGTGTGTGTTCGCGCGAGAGAAGCGTCACTCCCGTGGAGTCATCTGTCTTAACCGTGGCTTGTGTACTGAAAAACACATACCAGCTTCATCACTGTCTCTGTCACGCGACTCTGTCCCTTTCGGGCTCTGTCTTTACATTTTTTTTGAAAGATGAAGCTCGTGATTATAGTAAGGGGCGTTACATTTCCGACGATTGCTTGCGGTGTTCGGCCAATCACAAAGCACTGGGTCAGCTGCCAATCAGAGCAGACTGTGCTTGTCGGAAGGAGGAGCTTTGTAGAAAACGAAGCGTTTGAGAGAGTCGGGGCATAGAGGACCTACAATAATGTTCAGTATTTGGAAAATAATGTGTTTTTTGAACATTTTTGTCAACATATTCTGTTACACCAAATGCATAAAATAATGATCTTTAAAAAAGCATAATAGGACCCCTTTAAAAAAGGTGTCCCTATTATGCTCTTTTTAACAATGTCTTTTATTTTGTTTTGGGGGGGGGGGGGGGTGGGGGTAATAGAACAGGCTCTCATACTAGGTTTTTCGAAAAAAAAAACATTATTTTTCACATAATTTTCCTTTATTCCACACCTCTCTCCCCAGTCTTGGCCTGACGCTCGAATAGGGCCTGTATCAATTGAAGGCCCGCCTTCTGAAATACGAAGTTTGCTGTGATTGGTTAGCTGGGCCAGTGTTTGTTGTGATTGGTTAGCTGTGCCAGTGTTTGTTGTGATTGGTTAGCTGGGCCATTGTGTTTTGTGATTGGTTAGCTGGGCCAGTGTATGCTGTGATCGGTTAGCTGGGCCAGTGTGTGCTGTGATTGGTTAGCTGGACCTGTGTGTGTTGTGATTGGTTAGCTGGGCCATTGTGTTTTGTGATTGGTTAGCTGGGCCAGTGTTTGCTGTGATCGGTTAGCTGGGCCAGTGTGTGCTTTGGTTAGCTGGGCCAGTGTGTGTTTGGATCGTTTAGCTGGGCCAGTGTGTGTTGTTATCGGTTAGCTGGGCCAGTGCGTGCTGTGATCGGTAAGCTGGGCCAGTGTGAGTTGTGATTGGTTAGCCGGGCCAGTGGGTGTGCTGTGATCGTTTAGCTGGGCCAGTGTGTGCTGTGTTTGTTTAGCTGGACCAGTGTGTGCTGTGATCGGTTAGCTGGCCAGTGTGTGCTGTGATTGGTTAGCTGGGCCAGTTTGTGCTGTGATTGGTTAGCTGGGCCATTGTGTGTTGTGATTGGTTAGCTGGGCCAGTGTGCTGTGATTGGTTAGCTGGGCCATTGTGTGCTGTGATCGGTCAGCTGGGCAAGTGTGTGCCGTGATCGGTCAGCTGGGCCAGTGTGTGCTGTGACTGGTTCGCTGGGCCAGTTGTTGTGATTGGTTAGCTGGGCCAGTTTGTGTTGTGATTGGTTAGCTGGGCCAGAGTGTGTGCTGTGAGTGGTTAGCTGGACCAGTGTGTGCTGTGATTGGTTAGCTGGGCCAGTGTGTGTTGTGATTGGTTAGCTGGGCCAGTGTGTGCTGTGATTGGTTAGCTGGGCCAGTGTGTGCTGTGATTGGTTTGCTGGGCCAGTGTGTGTTGTGATTGGCAGCACTCGCCGCTAGGGTTGTGACAGTGAGGAAATTTTCCCACCGGTTAATCGACGTGCGACAACACCGATAATGCCGGTATCACTGTGAGGGCGTTCCCTCTTCTCCTTGCTTTCCTTCGCTTTTAAATAGCTTGTAAAAGCGGCGTGCACATTTTACTTTCACTTTCAAATAGCGGCAATTCGGCATAAAGCAATTGTTCGTTTTTAGTTAGTTTGAATTTTCCCTCTTTTCCACGCATTCCTTCGCTTTTAAATAGCTTATTATTAGCGATAATAGCTCGAATTAGCGTCAATTCGGTGTCAATTGCTTGAATGCAACAACAAAATACAACGTCAAACTCACTTTAGCCAATATATAAAACATAGGACTTTTATTAACAAAACAAATAAAAATACACCATGCTATAGGGCAGGCTATGCCTAATATAAAATAACAAATAACTTACATAAAGTTTAAATAGGTAGCCTATAACAAAACTGGAAATAAGTAAACATGTATAATATATAACCAAATAAATAAGAAACGTAGAACGTTTATTAGCAAAACGAGTAAGAAAGCTTGGAGGCACGGCATACACCTTGATGTCAAATAAAATAAATAAATTACACAAAGTTTAAATAAAGTAAAAATCAGCAAACAATGTGGAAACAATTAAATAAGAAACGAATGTTTAAAAAAACTTCCAAAATCACCTTAGATAAATGGCAAAAGTCAACAGGCTTTTCATATTCCAAACAGGCGCTTTTGCATTTCGTTTAGAAACTAAATCATCCGCAATCGTCTTGTCTGTCTCACCTCACTCTTCTCGTCTGTCTCACCTCACTCGTCTTGTCTGTCTCACCTCACTCGTCTTGTCTGTCTCACCTCACTCGTCTTGTCTGTCTCACCTCACTCGTCTTGTCTGTCTCACCTCACTCGTCTTGTCTGTCTCACCTCACTCGTCTTGTCTGTCTCACCTCACTCTTCTTGTCTGTCTCACCTCACTCGTCTTGTCTGTCTCACCTCACTCGTCTTGTCTGTCTCACCTCACTCGTCTTGTCTGTCTCACCTCACTCGTCTTGTCTGTCTCACCTCACTCGTCTTGTCTGTCTCACCTCACTCGTCTTGTCTGTCTCACCTCACTCGTCTTGTCTGTCTCACCTCACTCGTCTTGCCAGTCTCACCTCACTCGTCTTGTCTGTCTCACCTCACTCGTCTTGTCTGTCTCACCTCACGTAATGTATTATAATAATTTATATCACATTTGATATATAATCATAACGTTTTTTTAAGCCAAAACAACCAGCAACCTGAGCTTTTTTTTTTTTTTTTAATGCATGTTAAATACATAACCGCAGTAAAAGAAAGAAATCTCAGTTGTATTTGTTCCCCAGCTCTCAGAGCGTGCACGTTCAGATGTGAAGCTCTTTGTGTTTTCAGACCTGTGTTGCAGACGGTGGTCAGAGCGTGTGCTTTTAGAGGGCAGCGTTCACATTAGTGAGATTAATTCGTAATGTCACAGTGATTAAACTCGACGAGGGGCCATGCAGCGCTGATCGTGACATTGATTGCTGCTACCTTTAAAAGTGCAGCAGCTGCAGGCATGCAAACACACACACACACGCACACGTAACACAAACAGTGTCCCGTACTCACGTCCGAGGACAAGCCACCACACACACACACACCACACGTAAACACACGTGTCCCGTACTCACTCCGAGGACAACCACACACACACACACACACACGTAAACACACAGTGTCCCGGACTCACTCCGAGGACGAGCCACACACACGCACACACATGCATGTTTAATCAAAGGAAGGCCGCTGACGCGAAAGCTCACATCTCTCATAAACCAATACACGTAATAGATAATAGAGAACACACTTCACAACATCAGCACAAACACTGACTGTATACTGCACACTACACACTCTACACTGATGCCTGCTGAGGACTCGTTTCTTTAATATCGCGATCCAGTCCAGTCTAAAACAGTCTTAAGGGCCGTTCACACAGAATGCGTTTTTCAATTCCAATGCGTTACTTTTCCATTGTTTTTCTATGTAAACAAGCACTAGATGATTGTATGACCGTGCCTCGCATTCTGTCTGCATTTTTTAAGATGCTTTGTCAAGTTAAAAAAGTTTAAACGTTTACATGCAATGCTGCTCATCAAAGTCAGTTCCAAAACAGTGGACCAATCAAACGACCGTGGAGGCGGGGGCAAGCAATGCAGTTTTTTTCAGTTAGAAACTTGTGCATGGCGACGGTTTTTTTGACGGCAGTCATGCCGGGAAAAAGGGGGGAAAAAAAAGGAAAAAAAAACGCATTCTGTGCTGCCTGTTTTTAAAACCGTCCCTGAGACTGTCCTTCGATTTTTAGATGCAAGATGCAAGACGCATTTTAGATACAAGTTCTGTTATGTACCTATAATATATTATATCTATATCTCTGTAGTATTATATATATATATGTAATCATAGTATTTTAATGCATAACCATATAATAAATACAATAGTTAATATAACTTATTTATCTCTCATTCTATTTTATTTATTTATTTATAGTATTCTTAAAATACTAATATACCTGTGTGTGTGTTGGTGTGTGTGTGTGTGTATTAGAATTATAGATAGACAGTGGGGAAAAAAAGTATTTAGTCCGCCACCAATTGTGCAAGTTCTCCCACAAAAAAAGATGAGAGAGGCCTGTAATTTTCATCATAGTATACCTCACTATGAGAGACAAAATGAGAAAAAGAATCCAGAAAATTACATTGTAGGATTTTTAAAGAATTTAGTTGCAAATTATGGTGGAAAATAAGTAGTTGGTCAATAACAAAATTTCATCTCAATACTTTTGTTATATACCCTTTGTTGGCAATGACGAGGTCAAACGTTTTCTGTAAGTCTTCACAGGTTTTCCAACACACTGTTGCTGTTATTTTGGCCCATTCCTCCATGCAGAGCTCCTCTAGAGCAGTAATGTTTTGGGACTGTAGCTGGGCAACACGGATTTTCAACTCCAAAAGATTTTCTATGGGGTTGAGATCTAGAGACTGTCTAGGCCACTCCAGGACCTTGAAATCCTTCTTACGAAGCCACTCCTTCGTTGCCCGGGCAGTGTGTTTGGGTTCATTGTCCTGCTGAAAGACCCAGCCACTTTTCATCTTCAATGCCCTTGCTGATGGAGGAGGTTTTCACTCAAAATCTCACGGTACATGGCTCCATTCATTCTTTCGTTTATACGGATCAGTTGTTCTGGTCCCTTTGCAGAAAAACAGTCCCAAAGCATGATGTTTCCCCCATGCTTTACAGTAGGTATGGTGTTTTTTGGATGCAATTCAGCATTCTTTCTCCTCCAAACACGAAAAGTTGAGATTTTACCAAAAAGTTCTATTTTGGTTTCATCTGACCAAATGACATTCTCCCAATCCTCTTCTGGAATCATCCAAATGCTCTCTAGCAAACTTCAGACGGTCCTGGACATGTACTGGCTTAAGCAGAGGGACACATCTGGCACTGCAGTATTTGAGTCCCTGGCAGCGCAGTGTGTTACTGATGGTAGCCTTTTGTTACTTTGGTCCCAGCTCTCTGCAGGTCATTCACTATGTCCCCCCGTGTGGTTCTGGGATTTTTGCTCACAGTTTTTGTGATCATTTTGACCCCACGGGGTTAGATCTTGCGTGGAGCCCCAGATCGAGGGAGATTATCAGTGGTCTTGTATGTCTTTTATTTTCTAATAATTGCTCCCACAGTTTATTTCTTCACACCAAGCTGCTTACCTGTTGCAGATTCAGTCTTCCCAGTCTGGTGCAGGTCTACAGTTTTGTTTCTGGTGTTCTTTGACAGCTTTTTGGTCTTGGCCATGGTGGAGTTTGGATTGTGACTGTTTGAGGTTGTGGACAGGTTTCTTTTATACTGATAACAAGTTCAAACGATGCCATTAATACAGGTAACGAGTGGAGGACAGAGGTGCCTCTTAAAGAAGAAGTTACAGGTCTGTGAGGTCCAGAAATCTTGCTTGTTTGTAGGTGTCCAAATACTTATTTTACCGAGGAATTTACAAATAAATTCTTTAAAAATCCTACAAGGTGATTTTCTAGATTTTTTTTTCTCATTTTGTCTCTCATAGTTGAGGTATACCTATGATAAAATTACAGGCCTCTCTCATCTTTTAAGTGGGAGAACTTGCACAATTGTTGGCTTGACTAAATACTTGTTGCCCCACTGTATATCTATATATATATATTGTGATCACACAGGTGTATATTATTTTAAATGCATACAGATAAATAAATACAAGTTAATATACATTATTTATTCAACTATATTTATTTATTTTTATTTGTTTATTTATTTATTTATATGTATGCATTTAAAATACTATATACCTGTGTCTGTGTGTTATTATATTTATCATTTATTATATTTCCGTTAATGTTTTATTCTAATTTAAGTAATATACATGGTTTTAGTTTTAGGTAACTGTAATAACCCTTATGTTGCTCTTGGTTTCTTTGTAATTATTTGTGAAATTTGTTAGCAGTTATTTTTTTTCTCAAAGTAAATCCTTCACCAAATTTTCCTTTCCTCGTCTTATTTAAAGTTAAAAATAAGAGTTAAAATATCAAAAAATCCTAAAAACTACTAGGTCCACTTTGAAAGCAACGTTGCATCAGATATTAAGACTTGTTTCTGACATTTCCTAAACACAAATCAGTTTTTTTCTCTCTGCACCGGTAGATCTCTCACTTATTCTGTCACTTATTTTTATTCTTGAAGTAAAAAAATTTATAAATTGGTGCAGTAAGGCGAAAAACACTCATATGAAATATACATTCCTCTTTAAAAATATGTAGTGTTGCTTTTCAAGTAAATGTATTTTGTTTGAAGTATTATATTTATGCATTTTACTGGAAAGCAAGCCTAATAGACATCATTTTTGCCATGCATCTCTTGATGGTTTGATCCTAATGAATCAATAAGAGGTTAAATGCAAACAGAGAATGCACACACAGATACAGTAGTGTGAATAGTCCAGGACTAGCATGCAGTGTGTAGTTCTGGTGTAATGCATCGGCTGCATGTAGTGATGGCTGAGAGCGCCCTCTGCTGCAGGATGAGAGAATCACAGCTCTGCTTCACTCAATCTGTGACTCACGAGTCCAGTGTTTCGGCTCTCAGAATTCAATACGAGCGCAGACGAGAGAATCAGGAGCATGCATTGGTGAAACTGGTCAGTCTGGAGGGCGTCTGTATTGATGCAGGAATCAACGGCCTCTCCAGGTTTTGCTGTTGCTGACACCTTTATATTACAGCCGTTTCCACACTGTCACTGCATTGACAGGAAATTGCATCTTTCACAATTATCGGCGGGACAAAGCGACCGTTTCTATGGAAATGAGTGCAGAGTATTGCTTCTAATGATGGCTTGTCAAACGCTGCATAGGCCAGTTTCCGTTCCACATAACCACTGGGACGTTTTCAAGACAGAAAGAGCCGAGGCTGGAAGAAGACGTGAGGAGTGACGGCACGAACAGAGAAGAGATGTTTCTGATTTCTAGACGTGATCCGTAATGAAGTGAGGAAAGGCCGGATCGATCTGCTGCATGTGTTCTCATAGACTCACGTTCCTCTGCTTTAGAAACACACAGATCTGACGCTGCATCTGTTTCAGTGCTGGTTATTCCTCTGTCTGGTATATATATATAGTGGGAATAAAAAAATAAAAAGATTAGATATATAATATTGTATCTTTATTATAAATAGTGTAATTTATTTAGTTAAATTTCCAGCAAAAATAAATATTAAGTGTATGTTGAATAATAATAATATATAATAATAATTTGGGGAAATTCAGCAAAATGAGTTATATACTACTACTACTGTAAAATTACTTAATATTATAATACATAGAATAATTTACTTAATAGTAATAAATGGTTTGTTTGAATGTCCAGCATATATAAAATATAATTGGAGTTGTATACAAATAATAAAAAAATGAATAATATAAATATTATTATTATTATTTATTAAATTAAATTACTAAATTGTGTTTGACTTTCCAGCAAAAACAAATAATAAGGTAGTTATACAAATAATAATAAAAATAATTAATAAGAATTAATACGAATTTATTTGGTTGAATTCGATGCAAAATATGAAGATAAGTAAGAATTTCAGCAAATATAAATGTTTGAGTGTAATACAGCAAAAAATGCTGGTATGTATTCTGGTTTGATACTTTCTCTTTTTCATTTGGATCTTGGTGTAGTACAGAAGCAGAAGACATCGAATGAGACATGCTGCACAGATTCATATCAAATGAAGGAATCAGTCAGACTTCAGTGCCGTAAAACTTCTCACAATGAAAGATGAGTTCAAAATATAAAGACTCAAAAACCGTAAAAGTAATGTTATAAAGCAGATCAGACTGTTGTTTCAGATTCAGACGCTCTGTTGTAAATGATCTGGTTTTTGTAGATGATCTGCGATCCATTAGAGATGTTCTGGTTCAGTTTGGTTTGATATCATAACATTTTATTAAACAATTTTCTGCTGACCTTCGGTGATCCAATTCAATCATACTAATAATCAAAACTGGCACATTTGTGAACGTGAATTTACATTTCCTTCAGCCTGAGGCGAATCCAATCCACTTTTAGTGAGAAAGGGCTTTTGCATTCGTAAAAGAGGAACTTTTTTATATTTAAAACAAGCAAGCAAGCCCTGCCCAGATTTAAAAGGTAACATAACAATTATTTGCCATAAAAAAGTTACAATTCACGTAATTAGTTACTTTTTAGGGGTAGCACAATTTTGTAATGCATTAATTTCAAGAGCTTCGTCACACAACGCTGTCGCTACAGTAAGGAAGTCTGGAGTTATTATTTTATAAAGCGGATAGTTCCGGTGCTTGGCTCTGATTGGCTGAGCCGGGTTCAAAGCTGTTATAAATGATGCTACAAAGTAACACACACCTTTGTTTACTTCTGTGTGTTACTCAGCAACCAACTTTGTTGCAACCACAACTGATTCTGAGGAACTACATTTTTTGGTGGAAGAATACTGTTTTTATTTCACGTTATTTGCTCTGTTTTATTCTGTGAAAACTTACTACGTATATGGAATAACCGTTATATAAAAGCAATAATCCCCGTGAAGCCACGGTTTACAGTGAATTTATAACAGCTAAATCGTACGCTTCGGTCACCCATTTTCAACCTCCGATATACGATCAAGTTTTTGTTTTCCTACATTTAAATAAATGTAGAATTTATATATCTCTGTGTGTGGAAATTATAATCATTCTTTCACAGTCTACTAGATGCAGACTACTTCATTATAAAGAAAAATAAATATGAAAAAATATATGTATATTTATAATCTATGACAAATATTTATCATAAACTAGGTTAGTGGATTATTCGGCAGCAAAAGTTATTCTAGAAAAAAAAGTGCACAATAGTTTTAGAAATCCAAACATTTAGTGAAAAAAATATGTTTTGTGGGGAACAAATAAAAGTGTTGCAATAAATATGGTAAAATGTTACACATTGCTATTTGTATTATTGTAAAATCCATTCATTAAAAACATTCATGAATGTATTTATATATAAGAATATACTATAAAATACATTTTCTTTTTAAATGTTATCGCATATTCTTTTTAAATAATTGCGCCAATAAGCCAACAACATATGATAGATACGATAGGACAAAACAAATACAGTGCGGCATGAAGCGCTTACAATATGCGCATCCGGTGTGCAAAGGGAAGAGAAATTGATGCGTAGTGTATTATATCTGTGCAACAGTTATTGAGCCTTTCTTTTAACAATTTTAAATTTCAGTTACTGTGCACGTTAAAAACTATTTACAGTCTTTTCTACGCCCGTGCTTTGTTTTCACAGACACCCGGTAGCAAGTAACAAAATAACATTAAACTCCGGCAAGAAGATAACGTCCTTTTTGCAAAATCATAGACATGCATTTACAAATAAAGTATAATGGGTTGATTTTATCACGGGAGATCTCGCGAGACCTGCCTCTTACCTTTGACCGAGCTGACTGATGTAACTCGAACCGCGACCGCGGGTCGCAGAAGAGATTTTATGAACAATGACTGCACGGCCACAAGCGGAGAAAAGGTGAAAACCACTGACGGAAGTTTCAGATGGACAATTCTGACGATGTCTTTCATACTTTTCTGAACCTTGACAGTGTTCCATGAATTGGCAGCAAATTGGGACAGAGGGGGGGGTCACACAAGCCTCCCGGGCTTCATCCAAAATATCTTAAATTGTGTCCCGAAAACGAACGAAGCTTTCACGGGTTTGGAACGACATGGGGGTAAAATGATTAATGATAAAATTTTAATTTTGGGGTGGAGTAACCCTTTAAGCTATCGTATGGCTTCAGAACTAACACAGAGAATGCTAGGCACAATCTTGGATATGGATCGGCCCTCTCTGACCGATACCTGATCCGACGAAAAATGCAAGTTTATCGTGAGCCGATACACGTTATGATACTAGGCATATAGGCGCAATCCTACTAACAACGGCCCTTAGCTGTTATAAACTCACTGTAAAGGCCCGCCCAGCCACTTTCTTGGGGCTTATTGCTTAGAATATCAGGAAGGACGAGTATTGGAACGCAGACTAGAATCCTCCAATTTGACGCAGCTAGTGTAATATAAAACGTGCTGGCAACTCAGTCTGTGTGTGTGTGTTGTGGTGTGTGTGTGTGTGTGTGTGTGTGTGTGTCTCTCCAGCGGCCCCCAGCACAGACGACGTGGCTCTGTACGTGGGCATCGTCATCGCCGTCATCATGTGTTTGGTCATTTCCGTCATCGTGGCGCTGTTCGTCTACCGGAAGAACCAGCGAGACTTCGACTCGGACATCATGGATTCGTCGGCGCTCAACGGAGGATTCCAGCCGGTCAACATCAAGACGGCGCGCACAGGTACGAGAGCGGGATCTTACTCCTCTTATTACTAACTAACTGCTTATTAGCATGCATATTAATAGCATATTCGGATGCTTACTAAGCACATATGACATGTTCTTATTCTGGCCACTGAAGTATCCTTGTTTACACCTGATCCCTTAATGACAGATCCCTTAATTAGCCTTAGTGAATGTGAATATGGGTCCCTGTAATAAAGTACACAGTTTCACTGAAATGTCATAGTCAAGGTTTTTTTGTTGTTTTTTGCTAATTAATTTCATTGGCTAGAAATCAGCCTTTATTTTTTTTATTTTTTTTTTGTTTTTTTTTATAGATTTGTAACGTATCAACTACGTCCATCATTATTAGTATTAAGTCGTATTAGTATTTCAAATATATATTTTTTTAATAATATTGTTTTTTGATACAGTAGTATTCACACATTAAAAAATATTAATTTGACAAATAATGGTAATAATCATAATAATAATGTAAGTAGGGCATCCAACTAGTCAATTATTATTATTATTATTATGTCAAGTTTATAATTTTTTATATTTCTAGACACTGTAGTGTTACATATTAAAAAAAAGTTATAATTTACTAATAAGAATTAGTCAGTTGCACTATCAATTCTTATTATTAGTAATTTGTATTGTTATAGACAGTTTTGTTTTATAAAAAAAATATAATTTTACCAATAATAATTAAAAATTAACTATAATTTTTAAAAGACTTTTTTCAAACGAAGGGATGAATAAACGATCAAGTGACAGTAAAGACATTTATAATGTTACAAAAGATGTCTGTTTCAAATAAGCACTTTTATTTTGTACTTTCTATTCATTTGTGACTCCTGAAAAATTAAATGTATCACGGTTTCCACAAAAATATTGTGCAGCACAACAATTTTCAGCATTGATAATAATCAGAAATGTTTCTTGAGCAGCAGATCAGCATATTATACTGATTTCTGAAAGATAATGTGACACTGAAGACTGGAGGAATGATGCTGAAAATACAGCTGCGCATCACAGAAATATATTACAGTTTAACACATATTCACATAGAAAACAGCTGTTTTACATTCTAATAATATTTCATATTTTTTCTGTTTTTGCTATATTTTTTTATATCAAATAAATCCAGCCAAAAACATAAAAAATGGTACTGAATGAAACATGATCTGTCACTTCCTTTATCATTCCAGTGACACAAAGAGAAACATCATACATTCACTGACAAAAGAGGCTTGAGATTGAATGCTGGTTATGTGATATTTTTAATAGCTACTCATCAATAAATTAGACCCCAACATGCCCACAGCAGTTAATTATTTCTACATCTATACATTTCTGGTTGGGGTCTAGTGAACCGAAGCTACTCATCTGACCAACCCACTGGCTGCTAGTTATTGAAATCACTTGTAGTCTCAGCACGCCGTCCTCTTCTGTCAGCGAGCTGTGTTTGTGTTTGTGTGTCAGTGTGATGATGGAGGACGCTCGGGATTCATTAGAAAGCCCGTCACCTCGATGTCAAGGCAATCTGCACGCTATCATGACGCTGTAATTAGCTGCGTCTGTCTGGCACATTGAGTGTTAATTACCCGCGAGCGAGAGCGGCGGGGAAACTGAGGAAATTAGGCTGCACAGACTAAATTAATAATTCAACAACACATCTGTAAATGTACGGTTCTGATGCTGGTTAATGATCACATGATATGCAGGTAAACAAACAAAAGAAATCTTATCTTTAAAAAAAAAAAAATTCATATTCGATTTTTATTTTTTTAATTATTTAAATTAATTGGAAACTCTAATCTCCAATACTTTTCTAATACGTCTCAAAAACAGCATTTAAGGAAAAATGTTGCTCCAAAACCTGTTGAAATTTCTTATTTGCCACGCGGTTATAAGTTCATTAACAACCAAAAACCGTAATAAAAACATTTTTGTTCTTAGTCGAAGAAAAAAAATAAAAAATAATTAAACACTTAAAAAGTGCGAAACTTATTTTATTTCAATTAGTGTACTCAAAGAAACATTTCTCACTTTCATTTAGTATTAACCTGAATGTCTTAAAATAACAAGAATTAAAATAAAACAATAATATAATTAATTTAATAAATGAATTACAAATACATATTTTTAAAAAATGGCAAAGCAGTAGATTAAGGGACCTTAACTCGCCGTCTGTATGTAACATTGACAATAACCAAGTAAAAATTAAATAAACACTTAAAATAAGAAAAACTAATTCTAAATATTTAAAACATTGGAAATAAAATACTGAAATAATAAAAACTGTATTTAATTAATTCTATTTTAGTTAGTTGCCAAAGTGTTTTTTTTTCATTGACGGTCGTATTAGTAACTGTGTACTAAAATAAAAAAATGAAATAATAAAAATAGAAAGACAAAAAACACCACAAATTCCTAAAACTAACTAAATTCAAATGAAAACATAAAAATTACACAAAATAAATAATAATTAAAAAAAAAAAATGTTAATAGTATAATCTGAAAGATTCCAAAGCAACACAAAGGAACAGAACAGAAAAGATAATGGGGTCCAATGTTGTTTAGACATAAATGTTCTTCAGTAATATCTTTATGACATGAAAGTGAGTAAATGATGTCAGATTTGTGAAGTAGGTGAACTCAGAACATTCGCTTCTTTTCTTTAATGTTGTGATTGTGTTTTGATGCCATTTGGACAGTACAGAATAGCTTTAAATGGCTGTGATGAACACGAAGCGGCCCACATTCACTCTTAGCTGTTGATTGCGTTTGCCGTTTTCTCGCTCACAAGTCGACGGGGTTGCGCATGGTTTCCATCAACTCCTTGCAGAATTCATTTGCGCTGTCAGTTTAACAGTAGTGTGAAGGAGTCGCGAGGCCCCGCCCCCTCGCCGCTCGCTCATGAATATTCATCAGGTTACCTGTGAAGGGTAAAGCAGCATCTGCTCTCCATCCGCCGCTGTCTGCCGGAACGAGAGAAGCGACTAACGAGGAAAAAGACTAATGATGGCTTTGTTCGCCCCTGAATATACGGCGCTCTTCAGGGAGAAGCGCTTCATCAAATAAATAATAGCCACTAGATTTACCTCAGATGCATTCATGATGTTTACCGGCATATGCTAAACAAACGTGTCTTCATTTCCCATGGTTTTGTGCAAAGAAACGAAACTTTTAACATTCACCCCCTAACACAGCACGAAAACAAGACAACCATGTTCGTTTTGTATCATTAAATGCTATGATAGTTTTTAAATTAATGTTAATACAATACATTTTTGTTATAATTTTATACATTTATACAATGTTTCATATTTTATTCATATTGATATATTAATGTTAATAGAATTAAATAAAAAAAAAATCAGTTTGCATTTTAATTTAAATTTGTTGGTTTTTTTACGTACCATGGTTATGTTGCCTTTTGTGATTTTATTACGCTTTTGTTCCTTTTTTATAACTTAGGTTAATTTGGTTTATTTCAAGTCTTGTGAGTTTTTCTTTATTTTCACAGTTAAAATTCTAGTGCTAAACAATCTAAATGTATGTAATAATTCTAATAGTTATATTTTTTTCTAGCTATATTTTAATTCAACAAAAAAAAATATTTGTTTACATGAATATTTATATACATTGTAGTGTTTGTGGTAGTCATGAATATATAAAATACTAAGATAAGTTAATTTGTATAGTTTGCAATTAAAATTTATTTTTAGGTTCTAGAATGTAGTGCTTTGCCATGTTTCTTATTATATTTGGCTTTAATATATTAGATATTTTTCAGTTTTATTTAATTTTTTATTTATTGTTTTGATGCTTTTGAACTTATTTCAGCTTGTTGTCAAGGCAAGATTTCTAATTAATTATTCATATACTTTTATAGTATTTCACTAATATGAATATATTCATATTGATATATGACATTGACATTTATATATATGACATTTTTGAGTTCATTTTTATTGTTGTTTTTCTTTTAGCTGTAGTCATTTGGTTATGTACAAATATTGTCTTTTATATTAGTTTTTGTTTTTGAAGTATTACTATTTGAGTTTAATTTCCAGTTTGTGCCTAAACATTAATATTTGGCTTAGCATTTCTAATTTTACAGCTTTTCATCTAACATTTAGAGTTTATTTTATTTTAGCTCTATTTCAATGAAACCAAAAGTTTTACGTAGTTTTTGGCTTACACTTTTTTTGATAGTCCACTTTAGACATCCTACTAACAGTAAGTAACTTTGCAACTAAATGTCAACTACACTCTCAGAGTAGGACCGTTAGTTTAGGGGTAGTAGGAACTACGTGACAAAGTTTGTGGACCCATCAAAATAAAGTGTTAGCAGATATTAAGCAGACGGTCTACTAATACTCTAACGACTGCTAGTTGACATGTAGTTGCAAAGTTACTTACTGTTAGTAGAACGTCTATCAAAGTAGAAGTGGACTATCAAAATAAAGTGTTACCTATAATTTTTATGGTCGTTATGAAATGCCTGAGCAAAGCCTGTCTAAAGTCTAAAGTATAATTGTCTAACACGACTGCGTTCCCATGATAACAGCAGCATAACCTCCACGAACGCATGATGCATTTTAGTAATTTATCCTCATGAGAAGTATGACACGTGTCCATTATTCATAGGTGAGCCGGCCAAGCACAAAAAGCGAAGTGTTTACAAGTCGCGGTGGATAATTTGAGTAAGCAATGCCAAACATATACCCGTGCTAGGGGTCACCTGGGCCACCATATTATACATTTTCTTGTATAGCCAAAAATCATTAGGATATTAAGTAGAGATCATATTGTTCCATGTAGATATTTTGTAAATTTCCTACGTAAATATATCAAAACTTAATGTTTGATTAGGAATATGCATTGCTAAGAACTTAATTTAAACAACTTTAAAGACGATTTTCTCAATATATAGATTTTTTTTACACCCTCAGATTCCAGATATTCAAATAGCTGTATCTCAGCCAAATATTATTGTCTGATGTCTCTAAAAATACCATACATCTATATGAAAAGATTATTCCATTTCATCGTTTTTTATATATATAAAAATTGACCGTTATGGCTGGTTTTGTGCTCCAGGGCCACATATATGAAAAGTGTTACATTCAGTGGCTTCTCCTAGTTTTCTTAGTGATATTTAGTGCCAGTTTACCAGGAAGTGACGATTTTGTTCTCTTTTACTCGTTGGATGGAAACAGTGCTTTATTCGCAAATGTTTTATGCAGTATGTTAGTTTAGATTCGAATTTTGGATCGACAGCATAGCTACTGTCTCACATGTCTCTTGTAGCAGCATGTGTGAGATCTGTATTTGATGTGTATTTCTGTGTGTAGCGGATCTGCTGACGGCTCCTCCGGACCTGACCTCGGCTGCTGCCATGTACAGAGGGCCCGTTTACGCTCTGCACGACGTCGCTGATAAGATCCCCATGACCAACTCTCCCCTGCTCGACCCGCTGCCCAACCTGAAGATCAAGGTGTACAACTCGTCTGGTCTAGTGACGCCGCAGGAGGACCTGTCCGACATCTCCTCCAAACTCTCGCCCAAACTGCCGCATGCGCTGATCGACAGCGACACCATCAGCCGCCGCACGCAGACGCTGGTGCGCTCCTGGGACCCCTCGTGCACGGCCTTCGGCTCCTTCAACGCCCTCGGGGGCCATCTGATCGTGCCCAACTCAGGTCAGTGCGGATCCGTGGCTTCCAGTGCCAGACGCTTTCATGAGGATCAGGCTGGTGTGAGAGAAAATTACAGCCTGACCCATAAACACACACTAGCAAGCCGTTCCATTATTAAGTACTAGTTCTTATTCATTAGCTACTAGTGCTTATTCGTCATGTTTTTTAGAAGAGACTACTTACTCATTACATACTAGTTCTTATTTATTAGATACTGGTACTTATTATGAGATACTAGTACTTATTCATTAGATACTAGTTCTTATTATTAGATACTAGTACTTATTTTTAGATACTAGTACTTATGAATGTGAAACTAGTACTTACTCATTAGAAACTAGTATTCATTAGATGCTAGTACTTATTTCTGAGATACTAGTACGTATTTGTAATACTAGTACTTATTCATTAGATACTAGTACTTATTTATTAGATACTAGTACTTATTAATTAGATACTAGTACTTATTTTTACATACTAGTGCTTATTCATTAGATACTAGTACTTATTTTTTAGCACTATTTGTGCTTATTGAGAGATCTACTCGTAACCTAATTAGATACTGAAGTACTTATTTTTATAAACGAGTTATATATTCATTAGATACTACTGCTTATTTATGTCATATATATTATTAGATATCTTAGTAATCTATTGTGATACTCTATACTTCAGAACTAGTAAACTTACTTCACAGACGACCAAGTACTAGTACTTATATCGTAGAGACTAGTACTTAGATGTGATACTTGTACTTAATTCATTAGACAATAGTACTTGTTTATGTGGATATAGTAATATTTCTACGATTCTAGTACTATATTTTTATAAACTAGTACTTATTCATTAGATACTAGTACTTATTTCTAAGATTCTAGTACTTATTAGATACTAGTACTTATTTCTGAGATACTAGTACCTATTTCATTAGTGACTAGAAACTTTTTTGTTACTACAGGGCTCGCAAAATCGCTAGGCCGACGTCCCGGGGCTATTGTGCTTTCCAGTCGGGCTACCAAAATGTATCACTGCCCTGCCCGACGGGCTATCTTGAACAGTGATATAAAATTCCTTCCTTGATTCGCGTTGTTCACTCATTTGTAGGGGTGAAACGGATCATAGTTTGTCATTTACATGTGTTTCTAAGTCTTACCAATTTAAACATTCAAGTGTTTTAAACCATTCATGCGCATGAAGAATTCAGTTCGGTGCTCGCGCGCACACGCTCAAAGCGCGCACATACAGAGTGGCGTTTCAGGCAGAGCACAAACACAGAATTGATTCCTCTTTCGCTTGAACGGACACATACACACAAGTATCTCAAAATAACTATCCCGGCGAGTATTTTCATGTCTTAAATTAACGTTAACAGTGGAGAAAGAAATCGCACGTGCAACATTATATTGGATCCGTGCATTCGGTATTAAAGGAGCAGCAGCCTATAAATACCTGCTGTTTAAGCGCCACCTGCTGTCAGATGTAGTGACGGTTTGCGTCTCATTCAGTCACCTACTGCTGTTTTTGTTTCGTTCTGATTTTTTATGTAGTATCACAAAGCTAAAGTCAGACCATTTTGTTTTTGTTTCAAATTTCAAAATATATTAAACTTTCTAAATAACACATGGGCAAGCATCTTTGTTTGGATGTGGTTTAAAATACACACGGGCTAAAACATGGGACACATTGATTAGGTTATTTATTGATTTGGATTTGTTTTACATTATGTTCAAGTTAGTATATTGTTTGGACCCTTTCACAAGTAATGTTGGCCAGCCTTTTGGTCTGAGAATAACAAAAGGACCACCTTTTTAAAATCCGTCTTAAATCTCATTTTGTTTAAAAGAAATGCGCGCAGACAATTGTATTGTGAATATCAGTCTCGTGCCCACCATAATAGCGGAAGATGAGTGAATCGTTCCCACCCTATATTGCTACTCGTCATTTGCTTTGTTGTTTTTGTTCTCGAAGTAGTAATTTGTTCTTTAAATAATAAGTGTTACTTAAAGGTCCCATGACATGCTGCTTTTTAGATGCTTTTATATAGGCCTACCATTGTGAGTATTTCCCTGATAAGTTTAATGTCACCTCTGAAGTCTCTTTCCCGAAATTCAGACTTGGTGCAGAATTTCAGCCACTTCGAGCCAGTCCCACAATGAGCTTTCCATAGGACGTGCCATTTCTGTGTCTGTAGCTTTAAATACTAATGATGAGGAGAGAGGCGGGGCAACTGCCATGCTTCGCTTGTTTGCAAGCCATGATGTCTCGAGGAAAAAAAAAAATATTGCGCTTGCCTCGCACGGTAGTAGCTCATTTTCTCATAGGCGGGCCAAATTCTCTGGGCGGGCAAAGCAGAGAAAGGGGAGGTAACCTTTCCCCATATGACGACATTAAGGGAAGATTCCAGATTGGGCCATCTGAGATTTCATTTTCTCAAAGGCGAAGCAGGTTACCCAGGGCTCGGTTTACACCTATCGTCATTTCTAGCCACTGGGGGACCGTAGGCAGGCTAGGGGAACTCATATTAATGTTAAAAAACCTCATAAAGTGACATTTTCATGCCATGGGACCTTTAAATAATAAAGAACCATATTTTTTTTGTTCATCTGAAAAATGATCTGATCTGTGACTCAAAATGTGATATGATAATGTAATATCATCCGAACATGAGATTGTGATCAGTTGCACCAATACTCTCTTGAATTGTTACTTTTATTAGGGACTAGTTAAATTTATTTTTGGGCTACATAAAATCTGAGAAGGCCGCACCGAAGGGCTACCAGGATTAGAAATTTGACGAGCCCTGATTTACGGATGTAACAACATTTCAATTTTTTTTATTTTTTTGCTACTTCTGTGGTAATATGTCAATTCAGATATCAACACTATTCAGTTAAGGAATAGTATAGAATAGGGACTAGTATCTTTTAAAAGTACTAGTAAGTATTTCATTAGATACTTACACACACGCGCACACACATTTCACACACACACACACTACACACACACACACAGACAGAGATTGAACATGAAGCCAAACACCCTGCTTTACTCTGGTAACACACCGTCCTGCTCTTTCTGTCAGTGATTGATCAGTGAAAACGAAACGGAGGCTTAATAAACTGATCATCAAAATCTAATTAACCTGATTCTCAATCATCTCTTCTCTCATGATTCAGGGTGAACTGTCAAAACAGGCCGCGATCATTTTTACTCCAGTGTTAAAAGTAAAGACGAACAAATATATTCTAGATAATAAAATATAAGAAAATGCATGTTTATGACAATACAATCATTTCCCTACGAATTCCATTATGTAAGGTAAGAATGAATGTATTCATAACAATTATAGAAAATTTTAAAATCTGTAACAAAATATTACATTCGTTATTTGATTTAAAATATTAATTTTAGGGGTACGTGTTACGTATTACATTGGAACATTAAGTCACTCACACTTGCGATATCTAGTTTTTTGCGATATGAAAAAACCAAATCACCAGTATCTTGACGTGCATATTCGCTCTATTTGGAACAATGTTTAGATGTTGGGCGCTGATTTTGTAGAGTGATTTTGTAAACAAATTACAAGCATAGGTAAATATAATAGAACAAAGATACAAATTAAATAAACAGCGCTTTGTATTTTTAAGGCGAGTCTAACAGTATGCAGGTACAGAAATTGAATAATCAAACCTGCAGATAGTCTTCACTTTATAAAATTAATACCTCTTATATTTAAATCCATGTAATTGTGATTTTGCTGTTTTGTTTGGTGTTGATTTAAGGACAAGGCAAAGTTATTTATTAGACCCATTTCATACACATGGTAAGTTCAAAATGCTTTACATAAGAAAAGGATATAATCACAACAATATAACAAGTGGAATTTTTAAAAACTTGAAGTGATTAAAAAATGTATTTTTAAGCGTGTGTTAAAACTGCAATTACATATACACAGTTAAAAATATGTTGTGCAATCAGTTCGGGACATCGCACCAGTGCTCCATATTGTAATAAACTGCCCAGATAAACAGATGAGTTTTGAAGTGCTGCATATTAAATGGACTATGTTAAATTTATTTTTACTAATTATATAAATGGCAGGCACAAAGATAAGCAAAGGAACATCTGTCTACAACGGAACGGCATGACGACGACAAACACTAATATAGAAACAATTATAAATCGACCAGTGATGCGTCTACACTGAGATGCGGCGCGTACACGACAAAATCCCCGACAGAAAGGTACGTTCTATTTATGGACGTACTGACCTCAAAGTACAAATGATTTGCTAATTGTCATCACTCTTGTCGCGTCCAGTGTAGACACGGTGTACTGAGTGTTCGAGCAAAGAAAATTATCAGTATAAAGTAACAATCGTTATACTGTAATATCATTGTTGTATATCTATGCTGAAAATCATAATTACTCGGGCAAAGCCCTTTATAATGAATTTATTTGTATTAAAACATAATTTATATTTATTTATTTTCTTGAATAATTATAGTATTGATTTGAATATACATCCCGGCAACACTTACAATAAGGTATTCATTTGTTTGTTTGTTTGTTTTTTTGCTTTTTTTGGATTTAAAAGGATAGGATAAAAATACAAGAGAATAGTGAAAAAAATATTGTTCCCATTCCCCCACCTAAAAATAAATAAATTAAATAAAAATATCTAAATAAATAAATAAACAAGCTAAATTTAAAATACATACATGAAGTACTCAATGCATAATTATACTGTAATATATACATATTATACAGAATATGTCAAGCATGTATAGAATAGGTAATGTTAACCACATCGTTTATTGCTACATTATTAAAATCAAATGTTTTATCTTGTATTATTTAATGGACCTGAGCTATCATGAACTAACAATTACATTGTGTGCATTCAGTAATTAACTGAATCTAAGATGACAAGTTTAATTTCGCATGGATAGTTAACGTTAGTTAATGCCTTGGAACCATTTTGTTCTTAATATACTTAAAAATCCTGACGTTATCTGCTTTAAAATGAATTAATGTGTCACTTATATTAAATGTTTTACCTTTAATGTACTGAAATAATAAATTAAAGAAATATATGTAAATGTAACAACAACAACGACATAATAATAATAATAATAAATGAAAATATATGTACTGCTTATATTATCATATATAAAAATGAGATTTCCTACAGTATTTATTTCTTGTGTGACCTGGTGATGTTTTTGTGAGATTCACACACATCTCCGTGTATCTCATACTGTCGTTCATCAGCACCGTGAAGCTGCTGGATACTCAATGGTATGTTAATATGCTAATAAGCTTGAGTTTATGATCTCATAACCATGAGTTTTGCAGGTCAGTTTCAGTAAATGTTCTGGACGGACTAGAGAAAAACTCTGAGCTCTGAATGTAGAAAATCAAACCCTTGCTATGGAGCAGTTTAATTATATTACATTCAATCAGACACATACATGTATAGTCTCTGTGTTTCCTGAGAGTCAGTGTGTTTGTGTGAATGATGGGAGCCCAGGATCTCTCTGAGCGCTCCTCGTGAGTGTTACGGCTCCCGCGAGAGCAGCGCAGCTCATAAATTAGTCAGAAGCAGTGTTCAAAGTGACTTACCACGGCCGCTTACGTATATAACGGGATTAGGCGCATCATTCTCCGTCTGACGCCGGACAGTCACTCATAACCAGCCGTACAGCAGCACTTCATTGCTATTCCCTGAGGAAAGCCAGAGAAAGAGTCTTAAGCGAAGCGATTATTTCCCATGCCTCGTTAACTGTGTGCGCGTGTGGGAGTTTATTGGTGTTCAGAAAATGAATGCCATAATGCCAATAAATTAAATTAATGCAAATATCCAAAAATATTTATTATTTTTGTTATATTATAGTATTTAAGATTGGGATTTATAATTTATAAATACATAATATTTACTTAATTGAGCTGGAATGCATTATTATTAATATTATTATTATTATTATAGTAGTAAAAGTAGTAATTATGTTGGTTTTTAAATTATTAAGTGATATCAAATGTATTTGTTTTGTTAGTTATGTATTCATATTTAATAGCAATTATTTATTAATTATTATTTATTGTATATAATCTATATATTATAATACTGTTATTGTTGTTGCTACTATTATTATTTTATTAGTTGAGTGATCTGGAATTTTTCTTTCTTTTGTTTGTTGGTTTTATTTTGTTGCTGACATGCTGTTATTATTACACTGATCACTTGTATTAAAGGAAAATTAATTTAAAAAAGAAAGTGCACTGATGAATCATTGACAATAAGAGCAGGAACATGAAAAGAGCTGATTTTGATTTCATGCTAACATGATCAGAATTCCAGCTCCATCCGGACTGAGGTCTGTGTGATTTTCCTGTGTCTCTGGAGTGCTGATTCGGTCTCAGCCGATGCGTTTCTTCTGTGTTGTTGGTGAGTGACTGTCGCTCAAAGGGAAGATCAGGTGAAGGACACGAGAAATCAATGAGCGTGCGGGCGGTGTGGAATTCATCATAGGAACCACGTGTGTGTGTGTGTGTGTGTGTGTGTGAGAGTGTGAGAGTGTGTGTTTGCGTGTGTTTGTGTGCGTGAGTGTGTGTGTGTGTGTGTGAGAGTGAAGTGAGTGTTTGCGGTTTGGTGTGGTGTCTCGTCGTTGTGTAGGTTGATAGGGGAGAGTGATTGTTCTGCGTGTGTGTTTTTGTGTTTGAGTAGATGAGATGAGTGTTTTTGCGTTGGTGTGGGTGGGGCATTGCTTGTTTGTGTGTGTTGTGTTGAGAGTTTTTGAGAGTTAGTGGTTTTTGCGTGAGTGTGTGTGTGTGTGTGGAATTGATAGTGAGGTGTTTTGCGTGGTGTGGTGTGAGTGGTGTGGTGTGTGTGTGTGGGGTGAGGAGGTGTGTGTGAGTGTATGTGTTGTTTGCGTGTGTTGAGTGTGTGTTTGTTTGTGTGTGCTTGTGTGGTGTGTGTGGGTGTGGGGGTGTGAGTGTGTGTGTGTGGTGTGTGTGTGTGTATGTGTGTGTGTGTGTGTGTTTTTGTGACAAATGAGTACATAAATTTGTATAATGACAAAGGTTTGACATAGGTATTACAAGGAGAAGGTTGACTTTTCAGGACATTACCCCATGTCCCCAATTTTCAAAACGCTTATAAATCACACAAAATGGAGTGTATTGAAAATCTGAAATATCACAAAAGTCTCCTGTGAGGGGTAGTTTTAGGGGTAGGGTTGGTGTAGGGCAATTGAATATATGGTCTGTACAGTATAAAACCATTACGCCTATGGAGATCCCCCACTTTGCACAAATGGGAACCCTGTGGTGTTGCCGTGTGTGGTTTGCGTTAGTGTGTGCGTGTTTGGTCTTGTGTGTGCGTGTGTGTGTGTGTGTGTGTGTGTTGGGTGTGTGAGTGAGAGTGAATGTTTTCGTGTAATTGGTTTGTGTGGTTTTTGTGTGTGGTTTGTGTGCTTGTCCTGGTGAGTGTGTGTGTGTGTGACTGTGTTGGTGGAGTGTGTGTGTGGTGTGTGTGAGTGTGTGGTGTGTGAGTGTGTGGTGTGAGTGTGTGTGTGTGTGAGTGTGTGGTGTGTGAGTGAGTGTGTGTGTGTTTGGGTGTGTTGCGTGGGTGTTTTTGTGTTTGTGTATGTTGATGTGGCTTTTGCTCTTGTGTGCTGAAGTGTTGTGGCACACATGGGCACAGGCTCCCAGTGGTCCATGGGATGGCAGAACTTACGTGGGTGTGTGTGTGTGTGTGTGTGTTTGTGTGTGTGTGTGTGTGTGTGTGTGTGTGTTTTTTTGTGTGTGTCTCTTCCGCGAGGCGTGAGCTTGTTGGTGCCAGCGGGTGCCATCCCTCAGGGCCGTGTCTGTGAGATGTACGTGACGGTTCACAGGAAGGAGAGCATGAGGTAACGTCCCCCCGCTGACAAACAGCCTAACGAGGGGATTCTGGGCGTTAGTGCCGTGTCTAACCTCACACACAAACACAGCTTTTTCATGCCTCACCACTCATAAGCTTCTCAATCATAAACAAACACAAATGACAATAGTCTGGCGGTCAACTACTACATGTATACACGCAACTACAACTGCCATACAAAAAAATGGTATGGAAACAAGTCTTCACTCACAATTTCTATTAAATTATATAGTTCAAAAAGAACCGCAAGTAGCACATAAAATTTGAATTAGAATATTGTCTTGTAAATGTGCTCAAATCATCTTTTTTTTTTTTTTTTAAAGATAATAAATTACTGAAATATTAACAAAAATTTTTAACTAAAAAAATTAAATTGGGAAATATAAAAACTAATTCAAAATATTCTTTAAAAACTAGCTAAGACTTCCATTTCTACAGCAGCTATTTTAATTGAAAGGCAAAACCTGGCTTATTATTGTTAATTAAAAATAAAACTATAAAAAACAGTTTTAGTTCATAACAAAAAAAGCAACATTTCTCATTTTCATTTTTATAGTTTTATTATTTTGTTTATATTTAGTTTATATACACTAAATTGATTAAAAAAAAAAAGATGATAACAAAAGCAAAATAAAAAAAAATATATATTAAAATGTTTTTATTATCAGTGTAGAAATGGTTTCTGTACGGAAATAAAGATTAATACATTAAATAACGGGTACATGTTAGATAATTAACTTAAATTTAAAAAAAAATTTAAACTAAAAAACTAAATGAAGCGTTGAATTACTGAAATTCCAAAAAACTTAAATAGAAATAATTAGAAGCTATTAAATATAAATAAAAAAAAGACAACAGTGCATTCAATGTAATAATTTATTTGAACTTCGCTCACCAATCAGAATCAAACTGCGCTATCCGTTCTATGATTACCTTTGAAATTAAACAATACAAAAATAACAATGAAAACAAAATTCTAATTACTATTGAATCCTATAATGTTATGCAAGTATTAAGCCCCATTCACACCAAGAACGATAACTATAAAGATGACGATATTAGCGTCCACACCAGCGAACGATATTGTCTGTTTATTTCTCAGCGCGCACGCGTCTGCCGCTTTAAATTCCCCAGCTCGTGACAGCAGGATTGATTCTGATTGGCTGTCAAGTATTTTATCGTTCATCAGCTGGAAAAAAATCGTTCTTAAAGTGATTCCGACGTTATCGTTTCTCTGTGACTTTATCGTTATAGCTGTGGTGTGGACTCAGCTATTCTTTAACACTGAGAACGATTTTTAGAACTATATCTTTATCGTTTTCTTTATCTTTGGTGTGAACGGGGCTTAACTAAAATAACACTGGACAGAGCGGTTATTGGCACAGTTAACTGGCAGATATTTGCCCATTTTGTGACAACCACATTCACTGACACTGTTAATAAATAATGCACATCATTGTGTTTTGAATGTCATCAGATAGTGTCAGTATGAAGTGTTTTATTTTTATAATTTTTTTAATGTTTCATTTATACATTTTCAAATACATTACAAAAAAGATACAAAACAACCTAGAACAAGGGACAAAAACACAATTAGCTATGTAGCAGTAAACAAATACACTGAAGCCCCCCCCCCAAAAAAACCCCGAACCCTAGTTTTCCCCCTATTGCCCCAATCCTGCAATACAGTAAGTACAGTTCTGACCAAGTTATAAATAGATAGTATCCAAAACTAGGTGACTCAGATCACAAAGAACAGGGTCAAGCTGGAGAGTTTGGACATGTTCACGAAGGGGTTCCCAAAGCTTGATGAAAATAATGCTAGGTTGGTGAAGAAAGTACCTAATTTGGCGGCGAGGAAGCCGAGCTCCACAGGTGCTGATGTTGTGTGTGTGTGTGTTCAGGCCGCAGGTGGACGACACACAGGAGACGGTCCTGAGTCCGGTGGTCAGCTGCGGTCCTGCTGGAGCTCTCCTGACCCGGCCCGTCATCATCACCATGCACCACTGCGCCGAGGCCGACAGCGAGGACTGGCTCATTCAGCTCAAGAGCCAATCACAGCAGGGCCAGTGGGAGGTGAGTGGGCGGGGCCAGACACACTAAAATCTGCTCATCCTGAATCCCTGGAAAAATGACGGACAAAGTGTGAGAACCCTGAAAACACATCAAATTAGTAGTATATGGTCATTTGACACGAATGGTGTCATAAATTCAGTTTTTTGTGCTCAGATTCTCAATAAAACTCTAGTTTCCGGGTTGATGTGGTGAATGTCAAACGCAGAAAGACCTGGCAATGGTCAATAAGATGAAAGGCAGGACCAGGCTTCCTGTTGTTAACTGAAAATAAAAGCATTAAAATGAATGAATAAGTAAATAGTGACTTGTAATAAAATAATAAACATTAACTGAATAAAATTTCACAAATATATATGACCCTGGAGCCAAACGCAGGGTTAAGACTCCTGGGGGATATTTGTAAGCCATAGCCAACAATACACTGTATGGGTCACAATTATACATTTCTCTTTTATGCCAAAAATCATTAGGATATTAAGTAAAGATCATGAAGATATTTTGTACATTTCCTACCGTAAATATATCAAAACTTAATTTTTGATCAGTAATATGCATTGCTAAGAACTTCAAACTTCACTTTAATTTTCTCAATATTTAGATTGTTTTGCACCCTCAGATTCCAGATTTTCAGATAGTTGAATCTCGGCCAAATATTGTCTTATTCTAACAAACCATACCTCAATGGAAAGATTATTTATTCAGCTTTCAGATGATGCAGAAATCTCAATTTAAAAAAATTGACCCTTATGACTGATTTTTGTGGTCCAGGGTCACATATAAATATCGTCTTTTAATACATATAGTACCTTTGCAACTACATGTCAACTAGCAGTCGTTAGAGTATTAGTAGACTGTCTGCTTAATATCTGCTAAGACTTTATTTTGATGGGTCCACAACATACTGACTGTGCGAAACTTTGTCAACTTATTCTACTAACCCTAAACCTAACCTAATGGTCTACTCTGAGAGTTAGTACACATGTAGTTGCAAAGTTACTTATAGTTAGTATAATGTCTGAAGTGGACTATCGAAATAAAGTGTAACCATATATATATATATATATATAAAAAAAAAATATTCACTAAAACTAAACTATAAAAACTCATTCAAAGTATTAATAAAACTAGCCAAGTCTCCCATTTCTGCAGCAGACATGTTGCACAGGTTTCTCTATTAATAGCGTGTGTGTTGTGACTGTGATTGGTGGACTGATCAGCCGGAGGTCAGACGTGTGACTCTGACCGGTCTCTGTGTGTGTGTGTGTGTGTGTGTGTGTGTGTGTGTTGTGTTTCTCTGTGTGTGAGTGTGTGTGTGTTTCTGTGTTGGTGTGTGGTGTGGTGTCTGTTTGTGTGTGTGTGTGGTGTTACATGCGTCACGCATGCGACGCCCTGCAGAGATCGCTGGATATCAGACAGCTGTCACGGGTCACACTCAACACAAACTAGCCACCCGCTGGCCTTGTCATTTGGTTATGTGAGCGAGTGTGAACTCTCCTCCGCTCGGCCCGCTATCCGCTTGTTAAGTCTGACGTCATGCGTCACCGCTTCTATCAGAGACCACGAGAAAACAACAGAAGGTGCTAATATACACTCACAATGTGATATAATACTACCAAAAAATATATAATCTTAACCTTTAACTCCACACCGAAATCCCAGATAGCCAGACAATGAAAATATAAATATAAAAATGATTTGTGTTTGGGACGCTGTGAGCACGGAGACTGTAGTGTACACCGTAATTTTGAAAATGTTTAGCTTAAGGTGTTTTAATATGAATAACGTGCTCATAAACGCTGCTGATTAGTATCCGAAAGTGAAGCGAGTTGAGGCTTGGACCCGGAAACAGCTCGTCTTAACAAGCGGATTATTATCACACACAAGCACAACGCTGGCCAGTTCATTACCTCGCGGCAAACGCAAGAGCTGCCATACACTCACAAAACAACTCGCTCACAGCCCTCACTGCATCACACTCACAGCACACTGCAGTCAGACGCTTACACTGCTGCTGAATGAGATCTGAATTACAGTGTAATGTAGTGACTAATTATTAGGGCTGTGAATCTTTGGGTGAACAGCGAATCGATTCGATCCAAGAACGATTTTTGCAAATTCAGAACGATTCAATTCGATTCACAATTAAATTCAATTAGATTCGATTAACAGTTTGATTCTGCATTCTTTAAGTGCATGCACAGGATTATTTAAATGCTTCCCCTAAGTTCTTTAAATGCTTAATCAGGGGGCAAACTACACAGCAGCCTTTATGGTTACAGAACTATAGCTTAGAGAAAAAAACGCTTTTGTCCATTGTTAGATGCTAGTTTAATGATGCTATGGCGTATGTAGAAATGTATGCAAGCCAAGATTTAAAAAAAAGAGCTTTATTATGTATAGGCTAACATTTAGTCACACTAGGGCCGTAGCCATCATTTCAGAAGTGACAGAAGTGCCAAATACAATTTTACAAAATACAAAATTTCTATAAAATGCTGGCTTTACTTAAAATATTTATATATAATATAATATCATAACAATACAATAGTTTCTGTCATTGGAAATAAGCCGAAATAAAGTTAAGTACGCAAATAGTGTATAATACCTTAAACTTAATACATGATAAATGTTATGCTTAACCATTACTAAAATATTAAATTACTCAATTAAATTGAAATTAAAAATAGTAAAAAAAAGTTATAAACCTTAAACATTAAAAAGTAAAAGAAAATGATAAAAGCGATTCAGATTACGTTAAAATAAACAAGTTTTCAAAAGTTACTTATGATATTTTATGTAGTTATTACTTTCAAAATGGAAAAAATAAAAATTAATTCAAAATATTATTAAAAAATATAGCAGTATAAAAATTCATACTAACACCATTGTTCTCGACCGTACATTTGCTTATATGTATGTTCTAATTTTTTTTTAATAGGTAGGTAAAACAAGAATTTGTTTAATTTAATTCACTCAGTTTATATATATATATAATTTTCTGATGTATTTTATGCTGTATATCAGTCATCGGCCAGATGCTCTCTAGATGAAGGTACTGATGAGGCTGCACTGCTGCAGCACGACTGTTTGGTCTGTGTGTGAATAGGACTTTTCTGATCACTGTGACATTGAGGTGCAAGCGTCTAACCAGCAGTGTTTTCATCTCTGGTGTCAGCGCTGCATCACGCACAGCACACACACACACACACACACACACCTCATGTCTTTAGTTTGGCTCGGAGCAGCTGTCAGAGCTCCTCTCCTCTCGCCATCACTGTGACTCTTCACTGCTCCCCAGAGTAGACCGCCTCGCTTTTTGAGCTTGCTAGCAACAGTCTGTGACCTCTTGTCTTCTCTTATCAAACTTAAAATAGTCTTGGATCGCCTTCAGCCATTCACGAGGAGAGCGGCGTCCTGTTGTCTTCAAAAACCTGACTTTTGTCATCGCTCTTCCCTCAATCTCTGGCTCTCTTTGGCCTGAAATAATGAGCGCTTCCTGTTGCCCAGAGACGCTGCGGCCCATCCTACAGTTTTCATTATTCACACGCTCGTTCCCTGCGTGCATGCATAATCTGATCCAGAGAAAAATACATGTTTGCTTGCCTCAGAAGCATTCTTCAGTTTGCCTCTAAATTGAGTGCAGATTTGATTTAAAAAGAAGAATCCTGTTTTCAGTCTCACCGCAGGAAAAACCGCTTTACCTGGTCAAGCTGATAACACTAACAAATGCACAAAAAAGAGAGAATCAGGATAAAAGGAGGGATGAAAGGAATAGTTGACCCAGAAATGAAATCGAGTGGAGGTGGATGCTGTCAAGCTCCAGAAGATGACAAAAAAAGGCATTAAAGTATCATTACCATAATCCATATGACTCAGGCATATTCAAATGAGATGTGCTGCATTCATTTATCCAATGCATTTTCATGCACTTAATGCATAACGACTTCAATTTATGTTTCTCCCATTTAAAAAAAAAACTTAATGACACATTTATGGTGTGATTCAACCTATCAATGAATCCATATGATTCGTGCATATTCAAAATTGGTGCTCTGCACTCATTTATCCAATGCATTATTATGCACTTGAATGCATAATTACGTCAATTTCTGTTAAAACGTCATATGATTTAATTGTGTTTTTTGGGAATCAATCTATTTATTAATCTGTATGACTCATGCATATTCAAATTTGATGTTATGCATTCAGTTGTGCAATGCATTTTCATGCACTTAATGCATAATGAATTCAATTTCAGTTTGTTAAAACATCAAATCATATGACTTGATAGATTTATAGTGTTTTTTGCAAATTATCCTATTAATTAACCAATATGATGCCTGCACACTTTGCATTTTATTCATTTATGCAATGCATTTTCATGCATGACTTAAATTTGACAGTTTGTTTCTGTCATGATTTAATGAAACATTTGTGGTGTGTTTTGGGAATCAGCTTATAAGTTAATCCATATGACTCATGCATATTAAAAATTGGTGTTCTATATTCATTTATGCAATGCATTTTCATGCACTTAATGTAAAACGACTTGTATTGTTCCATTCATAAAACCAAAAATCAAATGACTTAATGACACATTTATGTTGCTTTTTGGGAATCAGTCTATTACTTAATTCATATGACTCATGCACAGTCAAGATTGTTCAAATTTGATGTTATGCATTCATTTATGCATTGCATTTTCATGCACTTAATGCATAAGAAATTAAGTCATATGACTTGATAGATTTATAGTGTTTTTTGAGGAATCAACCTATTGATTAATCCATATGACTCATGCATATTAAAAATTGGTGTTCTGCATTCATTTATTCAATGCATGTTCATGCACTTAGTGCATAATGACTTAAATTTTGGGTTGTTAAAACAATAGCATATGACTTGATACATGTATATGTGTTTTTTGGGAATTAACCTTTTAATGAAACCATATCACTCATGCATATTCCAATTAGGTGTTCCTCATTCATTTATGCAATGCATTTCCATGCACTTAATACAAAACAACTTAAATTTCATCAATCATATGACTTAATGATACATTTGTGGTGTTTTTGTCTTATTTGAAGCTTGACAGCTGCTGGTTACTGTATTAAAACATCCTTCTGAACATCATAAGCAAACAGTGACATATTCTGCATTTTTGGCTCACTTTTCCTTTAAGCGATGAGATTATTCGTCTTGCAAAAAGTCTGAATTTCCAGGTTTGTGGAGCACTGAATATTCCTCACATGTTGTTGTTCTTCGCTCTCAGTGAATGAGGAATATGCTGTTACAGACAGATGTGACTGTGATGGATACTCAGGCAATAACGCCACATCTGCGACTGGACCTTTAAACAAAGAAATAACTATCGATTGCATCTGAGTCTGACAGGCGCGGCACAATCATATCTGTGGGTTTGTGGAGACGAGCTATGTCCCTTCGCTCCGGCGATGATGAGTGTGCTTGATCACACGTGGCTAGTAATATTGCTTTCCCACCAATGATGTGGCGTGTCAAAATACATCTCCATCCTGACGAGAGACCAGTCCACACGCATTTCTCTGCACTGTAAATATTATTTTTCCACTCTCATCACGCTGAGCACGGCCGACTCTTTGATTTGATGTTTGCCGAGCGCTCTTCACAAAATGGGTTTCATTTTTTTAGCGTTTCTGTCTTTT
>JADLZN010010607.1:345000-432485 GCA_018155175.1 Sinocyclocheilus anophthalmus
GTGTTTGTGTTTGTGAGAGAGAGAGAGAGAGAGAGTTGTGTGTGGGGTTTGTGGTGGAGATAGAGTGTGTGGTGTGTTTGTGAGCGCGAGAGAGAGTCAGAGAGTGTGTGCATATTGTGTGAGAGAGTGAGTGTGTGTGTGTGTGAGTGAGAAGAGAGAGAGAGAAGAGATAGAGAGAGAGAGAGTGTGTGTGTAGTGTGTGTGTGTGTGAGTGTGTGTGAGAGAGCGAGTGAGTGAGTGAGTGTACGTACTTGTTTATGCACCATTGTGAGGACCAAATGTCCCCACATGAGGATAGTAAAACCAGAAATTTTGGACATTGTGAGGACTGAAGGCCAAAAAAATAGTAAATGATGTTTATCTGAAAGTGTAACAGTGCAAACAGGTTTTGTGTAAAGGGTAGGTTTAGGGTTAGAGGATAGAAAATATCGTTTGGTCAGTATAAATGTAATAGGAGTCTATGGAAAGTCCCCACTAAAAGTTCATTGAGGGAAAAAATTCACAGAAACAAACGTGTGTGTGTGTGTGTGTTCAGGACGTGTGGTGGGGGCGAGGAGAACTTCACCACTCCCTGCTATATCCAGATGGACGAGGAAGCGTGTCACATCCTGACGGAGACACTGGGCACATACTGTCTGGTGGGTCAGTCGGTCAGCACTGCCGCCGCCAAGAGACTGAAGCTGGCCATCTTCGGCCCGGTCAGCTGCACCGTCCTGGAGTACAACATCCGAGTCTACTGCCTGGACGACACGCAGGACGCGCTCAAGGTCAGCAGAGCAACAGCACACCAGTTTGGTCACATTGTGTTGCTCACGCAGCTTTACAGCCCACTGACTCCTTCATAAACCGTCCTGTCAGGTCACACATTAGGAAGTCTGATTCACTTTAGTGAATCTCTTCATTCACATTCCTGCCAACTAGACGGCACACTGACGCTCACATCCGCATGTAAACATGTCGTCGGCGTGGAAGTTCTTCATTGTGAGTGAAGCAGACACAAAGTTCGCCATTTGTAATACAATATTGACTGTTTTTGCTCAAGTTTGCTGACGAAGTTTCTATCAAAGCCAGAGCAGAACTGTTTTGTGTCCCCGAGCAACACATCGGTGTTTCGATACTGAATGAATCCACGTTTTTGAACGAATCGAGTGAGTCAATGATTCAGTAGCCCATTCATAAGGATAGTCACTTACCTCGTTTCTGAATTAATCAGCCGTTTGAATGAATGACTAATGACTCGCTCATTATAACAGTCATTTACCATCATCTACTGGTTAGAGTGGCATTTTTAATAAAAAATAATAACAACAACAGATTGTTATATTATATTGTTATTAATATACAGTGGTGTGAAAAAGTGTTGGCCCCCTTCCTGATTTCTTATTTTTTTGCATGTTTGTCGCACTTAAAAGATTCAGATCATCAAACTAATTTTATTATACACAAAGATAATATGAGTAAATACAAACTGCAGTTTTGAATTTATGATTTCATTTATTAAGGGAAAAAGTTGTCCAAATCTACCTGGCCCTACGTGAAAATGAATTGCCCCCTCCTGTTAAATCATGAAAGAACTGCAATTACCACATATTTTAGAAAGCTGAGTTAAATTTCACTAGCCACACCCATGCCTGATTACTGCCAGACCTGTTGAATCAAGAAATTACTTAAATAGAACCTGTCTGACAAAATAGTGAAGCATGCTTAAATAGCAACACGTTATGCCGCGATCTAAAGAAATTCAAGAGTAGACGAGAAACAAAATAGTTGACATGTATCAGTCTGTAAAGGGTTATAAAGCCATTTCTAAGGTTTTGGGACTCCAGCGAACCACGGTCATAGCCATTATCCACAAATGGAGAAAACTTGGAACAATGGTGAACTTTCCCAGGAGTTGCCGGCCAACCAAATTACTCCAAGAGCACAATGACGACTCATCCAGGAGTCCCATAACAGAACCCAGAACAACATCTAAAGAACTGCAGGCCTCACTTGCCTCAGTTGAGGTCAGTGTTCATATTCAACAATAAGAAAGAGACTGAGCAAAAACGGCATCCATGGGAGAGTTCCAAGTCAAAAGCCACTGCTGACCAGAAAGAACACAGAGGCTCGTCTCTCATTTGCCAAATTATATCTTGATTATCCCCAGACTTTTGGGCAAATATTCTGTGGACTGATGAGACAAAAGTTTGAACTTTTTGGAAGGTGTGTGTCCCGTTACATCTTGCGTAAAACCAACACAGCATTTCATAGAAAGAACATCATAGCAACAGTCAAACTTGGTGGTGGTAGTGTGATGATCTGGGTTTGCTTTGCAGCTTCAGGACCTGGACAGCTTTCCATAATTGACGGAACCATGAATTCTGCACTCTATCAGAAAATCCTGATGGAGAATGTCTGGCCATCAGTTTGTGACCTCAATCTCAAGCGCACTTGGGTTATGCAGCAGGAAAATGATCCAAAACACACCAGCAATTCCACCTTTGAATGGCTCAAGAAAAACTAAATTAATGTTTTGGAGTGGCCAAATCAAAGTCCAGACTTAAATCCGATTGAGATGCTTAAACAGTCCATTCATGCTCGAAAACCCTCCAATGTGGCTGAATTAAAACAATTCTGCAAAGAAGAGTGGGCCAAAATTCCTCCACAGTGATGTGAAAGACTCATTGCCATTTATTGCAAACGCTTGATTGCAGTTGTTGCTGCAAAGGGTGGCACAAGCAGTTTTTAGATTTAGGGGGCAATTACTTTTTTCACGTAGGGCCAGGCAGGTTTGAACAGCTTTTTTCCCCTAATAAAAGAAATCATCATTTAAAAACTGCATTTTGTATTTACTTGCATTATCTTTGTGTAATATTAAAATTAGTTTGATGATCTGAATCTTTTAAGTGTGACAAATATGCAAAACATTAAAAAAACAGGAAGGGGGCAAAAACCTTTTCACACCACTGTAAAATACTTTTTATTTTTATATATTTTTGATTTTTATCTTGTTTAGTGTAATGTATTCGTTTAAGCAGACTGCAGTAGTCGACATAGACTAACCAACAATATGCATATTTAGAAAAGAATCTTAGCCAAGATTAATGAATACTGTTAAAATATAATATTAGTTAACTAAGAATGTGAACAACTTAACTCTGAAGTGTTCTGTTAAAGTGAACTGCTTTCTGCTGATAGTTTGTAGTTGAACTCTGTTGACTTCAGAAGTTCAGCACGACTTGTTTATTTACTTGAAACCATGAGCAGCCTTAAACTCGCCAAACTAACATTTCACAGTCACTTCATCCACACACTGTGTGGGTGTGTGTGTGTGTGTGTGTGTGTGTGTTGTGGTGTGTGTGTGTTAGTGTGGTGTCAGCAGCGATGTATGTAGGTGTCAGCAGGCATGCGAGAGCATCATCTGAATATAAACAATGATATGAATCTGATTTCTGTGAGGCCTGGACACATGAAGCCGCCGCAAAACCGCTACAGTGTGACGTGTGTGTTCCTGCTGAGCGCTGACGGACTTCCTGTGTGTGTGTGTGTGTCCGTCAGGAGGTGCTTCAGATGGAGAAGCAGATGGGCGGGAAGCTGCTGGATGAACCCAAGTCTCTGAACTTCAAGGACAGCACACACAACCTGCGTCTGTCACTGCACGACGTCCCACACCTCTCTGAAGAGCAACTCATCGCCAGTCTCCGGTACCCACACACACACACACACACACACACACTAACACGCACACACACACATGCATGCAAGCTGCACCACACACACACACACACATGCATGCAAGCTTGCACACACACACTAACACACACGCATTCTTGCACCCATCGTCACACACTAACACGCGCGCACACACACACACACACACACACACACCCTAAAATACGCACACCATAAAACATACGCTGTTATAATGTTTTCATTTTATTTACCAGTATTTTTCTTTTTTTTCTATGTAATATAAAGTTGCATCAGTGTCCTTAATATAACTATTAGGGGCTGTCAGTTGCTTACAATTTTTAACTAATTCATTAATGTAGTGGTCGACCGATATATCGGCCGATATTTGAAATTTTTCGAATATCGGCATTGGCCGATAAGTTTTTCTGTTTTTATTTTTCTCCGTTTTTTCCCGCCGATGCGTTCCAGGCGGGACTTTTATTTTGATGGCGCACCTGCCTTTTATTTTGACGGCGCTGCCACACAGTGCTCACATTCTCCTAGTTTGCTGTCGTCGTTAAAGGGGACAAAACACATACAGTTCACACAATCTCATGTTAATCTTGAGTACCTTTATAGTAGTATTGCATCCTTCATATCTCCAAAAAGTCTTTAGTTTTATCATATTTATAAAAGAAAGATTCAGCTTTAAGATTCTCTCCAGATGCTGATACTGTGTGTGTGTCTGCGTGCGTGTGTGTGTGTGGCAGGAGCTGGCGTTCCATCAGGTGTGGAGCGGCTCTCAGAGGAACCTGCACTGCACCTTCACTCTGGAGTGCTTCAGTGCCGCCACACTCGAGCTCTCCTGCAAGCTGTGTGTGCGACAGGTGGAGGGAGAAGGACAGATATTCCAGCTCAACACCACGCTGTCTGAGGTCAGTCACACCACTCACACACACACACACACACACACAAACACCACACACTTCAAATCACCTCATTCACTTCACGACACCACACAATCACACAACCCACACACACCACACACACACAACTCATCACTCACTCACATCTCACGATCACGCTCACTCACTCACACACAACACACACACACACACACCTCACTCATTCAACTCTCACAACACCACTCACTCACACACAACACACCACAAGGACACACGCACACCACACCACTCATTGCCGCACACACACACACATCACTCACACACACACACACACACAATCTCTCTCTCTCACACACACTCACACCACACACTCACTCACTCAACACACACACACTCACTCACACACACACACACACACACACTCAAATACACACACACAGACTCACTCACTCACCACACACCACACACACACACACACACACCCTCACACACACACAAACACACACACACACACTCACACACTCACACACACACACACACTCACGCACACACACACACACACTCCCTCACGCACACACACACACACACACACCCCAGACAGCGCAGTCTGTCTCTCTCACACACACACCCACACTCACTCACACACCACACACACACTCACACACTCACACACACACACACTCCAACACACTCACACACTCACACCCCACACACACACACACACACACACACTCCCCCACACACCCACACACACACACACACACACCTCACACACCACACTTCACCACATCACACACACACACCTCACACACCACACACACACACACACATCACACCACACACACATTTGCACACACACACACACCACGCAGCACACACCACTTCACAACACTCACACACACAAGCCACACACTCACACCACACGACATCACACACTCACGCCCGACACCACATTGACACTCCACACTCACATCACACACACACACACACACAGCACCCTCACACACACACACACACACTCTTTCTCTCTCTCACACACACACACCCACTCCCACACACACACACACACACACACACACCCCTCACTCACACACACATACACTCACGCACACACACACCACACTCCACACACACACACACACCTACACACTCACGCACACACACACACACACTCACGCACACACACACACTCACTCACTCTCAAACACACACACTCACTCTCAAACACACGCACGCACACACACACTCAAGCACACACACACACTCACACACTCACTCACAACACACACACTCCCACACTCACTCACCAACCACACACACTCGCACACACACACACACTCACGCACACACACACCCTCACACACTCACACACAACACACACACCACACACACACACACACACCGCTCAGTTCCGCGAGTCACGCTGATATAAAACATCACTGCAAGAGACATGCACAAACACGCTTTACTATCAAAACACTGAATCAAACTGACTGACACTGAAAACACTGAGAGCAGGATTATTACCATTAACTCGAACCAATTGCCCCCCGCCCCCCAAAAAAAGAAATTAAAATTATTGACATTTTAAAAATATTTTTTAAAAACAACTAAAATGAATAAAATTGACAAAAACGTATCAACAAATTCACTTGTTCATTTTCATTAAAATGTAATTAAATTAATTAATCTACTTTATATATATTTATAAAATTAATAAATTTTATAAATGTAATATACATTTATAATAATAATTTTTACATTTAACTAACATAAAAAAAGATTAAAATAAAAATTTGAATATTTATAAAAAACTATAGTATCATATTACAGTCTTTTTTAACTGCTTCCACACAAAATCTTTCCTTGTCACACAATTTCTGAAAGCTGACCCTCAAACAGCAGAAGCACACACCAAATCTGCAAAACCATACACTAATTCTCAGACTTTGATTCGGTTTTCAGTTTCATAAAACACTCTTTGCAAAACACAACACACAGTTCTCTATGCAACACCTAAATCTAACAGGAATTAATATTACGGCAAAGATGTTTGCAAATGTTTGCTTTTGAGACGTGTTTGTGATGTTTTGAATGCATTGCTTCATTTTGCAAGAGATGAGTGAGGCATTTTGCATTTTGTGTGTGCAACTCTTGGATCTGTGTGTAAAGTTTTGAAAAAAAGAAGCAAAGTTTTGAAAATGTGTGCAAGCAGTTGAAAAAAACTGTAATGGTAAGTGAAAAGTATTATAATAGATGCCCAAATACACTTTATAATCAACATATTGATTTAAACACGTTGAGATTAGGTTATTATTGTTACCTGAAACTAAATCCATAAAAAATATATAACCATAAAAATATAAATTAATGATTAAAGGACAGTGCCTATTACACCATATTTTAGATGTGAAACATGTATCAGGTGTGCATAGGGGTGTGCGATATTGACAAAAATAATATCTCGATATTTTCTGGGATTTTATCGATAACGATAATTAGACGATATTTTGCCGAGTGTGTTATTGTGCTGATATCTTAAGCACTGCCGAAGACAGCTGACTCCTAATGTTTTTAATATTCTTCATATTCTGTGCTGTGGTGGTCAGTTCATACTGCTAGAAATTAATCTTTTCCAATAAGTTTAAACTGATTTTTGCATTTTATGGCATTTTTACCTTTATAAAGCCTTTTTCTAAAAGTGTCCATTATCTTTTGAGTCAAATTCTTACATTTTAATCAGGGAATTAGAATAATAAGACATTTGGGCTGTTACCAAGCAAATGAAATCAACACAGAAGCTGCATCTGAAGTGGCATTTAGATGTATTTACACACATGTATTTTGTTTAATGCAAGACATGAATGCATTTAACCTGCAATTACAAATGCATAAATAATGTTTTGATATATTAAACATAAAACGTTGAATACTGATATTTGAAATGATTTAAAACATGAAAAAGCGGAAAAACCAAAAGAAAGAAAATCCCCCAAATGTGTCCATTATAAACCGCCAGTAGGTGGCAGCAAGTCACTGTTAAAAAGTGAGTCATTGCGATTGAACCGAATCATTAAACGATTGATTCATTCAGGAACGAAACACCGTCATGTTGCTCAGAGACACAAAACAGCGCTGTGGCTGTATTCGGAATGATTTTTGTTGGCGAAATAGAGCAAAAACAAGCAATATGGCGTCTAAAACGTAAGTCTCTTAATGAACTTATTGTTTACTGAATTCAACGTCACATTTGTAATCATGGTAATTTTTGGAGAAAAACGGCACTCTTCGTGTGAAACTGAATAACTATATGAAGTGGTATAAATATATAAATTTTCTGCCATCATGTCTTGAATTTTTGATCATTCTGAATGTATTTTAATAGCCTGAATCATGCAGTGAAAGAACGCACTCTAAATGCGCACACGCACTAGTCTAGGCTTCACGTAATGTATGCGTGTGCTCTGAAGGGATGTTTTGAATGGTTTTTGCAAAATACTCGATAATGTCAAATCGCACATCGTTAAAACAACAATTACGATATTATCGCAGACGATATATATCGCACACCCCTAGGTGTGCAGCATTATTTATATAATATGAATCATGTTTTATATTACCTTTAATTACTTTGCATCAGAGCATTAAAAGTGGTCACCTATTTCAGTAGGCTAGGCTATATACATGGATTAATATGCTAAATGTCAATATTCTCACATTACTTAATATTTGTCACAAATACATATTTAGTTTATATTTTAAAATTCCTTTAATAAAACAGCATGGAATTTTGTCACGCACATACTTTGTTATTCGTTACCTGTCCTTTATTTTGGCCGAGAACTACATGAGAAAAAGATATCTGTTCACTAATTAAGAAATTGTTGCATATTTTATGAATTCTTTCCTTTAGTTTAGTAAAACGTGAGGCACTGTATAATTTCGCTCCCATTATTTAAGCCCAACTAAAACAAGAAACGAATAAATGAACCTGGCCACGATTTAACTAAATCATTGAAACTGAAAAGAAGGGACGGATTAATAAAACGTGCTCACGTTTAAACTCAAGTTCTCTCATTATAATCAACAAAGTGCACACGATGTAAACAGAGAGCTTCTTTAATTGGCAACTTCAGTGATTTTAAAGGGAGACTTCTTTACTCGCTTTCATACAATGTTCCTACATTTCAGCCGCATTTAAAGTGCTTGAACCCTGGTAATCGCTGCTTTCAGCTATATCTATTATTATTATTTAAACACATTTTAATTAATACAAAGGAACGATAAAAAGTGATCAGTTTCTTAATTCATGGACATAATTTCCGGCATGTCATGGGCTGTGTATATGGGAATAAATGTGTTAAAAAAGGCCAGATAACGAACAAGTATGTGTGACCTGCTGAAAAACACCAGAGAATTATTAAACGCAAGTTTCAAGCCTTTCATTTGTGACATTAATGTGACTATAGTGCCAAAATATGTGTTAGAACTAGGCCTAGCCTATAACACTCAACAATAAGCCAACTTTTCAATCGTTTTATTTTTTATGGCATAATACACACCTCCTTAAATGTAATCTTAACATTCCAAGTTAATATCCTACTTTTTGGCGTTTTTTTTATTTATTTATTGAATTTTTTTATGGTGTGAGTCAGAGTAAATTGCGACGCGAATAGAGCCAAGGTCAGGATTTTTCATTCAAAAACGTTCATTAACCTGTAGATTTAAATGAATGCCCCCTTAATACAACAATAAGGAAATTGTGTAATTTTAATGGTTTTAAAAATGACTGTTTAATAACCATAACATGCAGTAAGAGCCTTTGTGTACATTTACCGTATTGGCCCAAATATAAGACGACCCTGATTATAAGACGCCCCTTTTTCCAGATGTACCTTTTGGAAAAAGGCTTTTTAAAAACCAAATCTTGTTTTTTCTCATTAAAACACATTTTGTCTTCAATTATTTTCATATTGCATATTTTTCCTATTTAAATTTTTGTTTTGAAAGTATGGTAAAAACTGGTAAACTGTACCAACAATCACATTAAAAAAATATACACTTTTTGATATAACATAAAAAAACAAAAACATGAATTAGGACATTTAGGCTATCCATCTAATAGTAGCCTACCACAATCTTATTAACAGTAGAAGTTAAATGTTACTGTAGTCTTCAAATCTGGGTACTGTCTTACGTTTTAAAATCACAAAGGGAGTTTGGTCGCATCAGGCTAACGTGACAGTCACGACTCATGCAGCTGTAAGGTTTTCTTTCTCTTTTGTTTTTACTCGCGATCTTTACAACACACATTACGTATTTCATGGCACACTCGTTTTATGCATATTTGGCGCCACCTATTGTTGTGGGTGTATTATTGACATGTCAAACTCTAGACCCTGAATATAAGACCACCGCGTTTTTTCAGATGTATTTCCAAGAAAAAAACATCGTCTTATATTCAGGTCAATACGGTAATTCATTTTTTTTAATTATTATTTTTATCTTTTGATGCATTAGGCTGCAGCCAACGACTATCGTTTTGAAATTAACCCTCACTGTAAATGTTCTTATGATTTTTAAGGATGTTATACATTATATATGTATCTGTATAACTACTATTAACTACGAACTACGTTTTGCATTATTGACACTATTTTCCTATTTAATGCTGTTCAGTTGCTTTGACACAAACTGTATTGTTAAAAGCGCTATATAAAAAGATGACTTGACTAATATGTAACTACTAAAACTAAGAACTAAATAGACATTATAAAAAAAAACAATTGCAAAATGTACACAAATTAAAGCTACATTAAAATAAAAAATATTAAATATTATTTAAACATAATTGGTAACATGGTAATTTCTTAATTGTATTTAAAAAAACACTGCTTCAAATACCACTGCTTTTGAGCATCTGTTTTTAAGTGTGATGAAATAGCGTTCAGACGATATTAAATGTGATTTAATGTTCTCGAGGCGTCTGTGACGGGTTAGACGGGTGTGTTTCTCCTGGCACTCATAGCAGCTCATCTGAATCAGATCCCGCTGAAATCTGACCGTCATCCTTCTTCAGTCGACTGAACACGCGTGTCCTTGCCGATGATTGAGATAATCCCGTTGTTCCCGAGCCGCGTCTCGTCTCAGTTCTTGCTTCCTCCCCCCCATTTTCGCCTCGTTTTATATATTGGGTTTTGTTCTAAAGGCTAAAACAGGTGCATCTCTTGAACTCATTTGTCATTTTTTGGGTTCGACAAAATTCTAAATAATTATTTATAGAGAAACTAATTTTACATAATTGATAATTATGTTTTATCTTTTTACCAAATCTTTTAAAGTGTTTGACAAAAGGTATTTATTATAAACATTTTATGCATGTTAAATATTTTTACAAATATTATTATGTATTATTATTTTATTAAAATAGTATTTGACATTTATAATATTCTGATCAATATTGTATATATTATTATTATTATTAATAGGTTTTGATATCTTTGGTATTATTATAAACAATATAAAGACTTTTTGATCGTAAAATAATAAACAATATTTGATATTTTCAATGTTTGATCGATAGATAGATAGATAATAGATATATGATAGTTGATTAGATAGATCGACAGACAGACAGACAGACAGACATAGATAGATAGATAGACAGACAGACAGACAGACGATAGATAGATAGATAGATAGATAGATTGTAGATAGATAGATAGATAGATAGACTAGACAGACAGACAGACTAGACAAAGACAGACAGAAAGACAGACAGACAGATAGATAGATAGAACGATAGATAGATAGACAGACAGACAGAAACCGACAGACGTCAGATAGATAGATATATATAGCTAGATATATCCGATAGATAGATAGCTAGATAGGTAGATAGATAGATAGATATAGATAGAACAATAGATAGATAGATAAAATGCTCGATCAGATATATAGATCCGTTAGATCGATAGATAGATAGATAAATAGATAGATAGATAGATAAAAAAATAAATAGATAGATAGATAGATAGACAGACAGAACGATAGATAGATAGATAGATAGATAGATAGATAGTTGATAGATAGATAGTTAGATAGATAGACAGATAGATAGATACTAGATAGATAGATAGACAGACAGAGTAATGATAGAACTATAGATAGATAAACACTAGATAGAGAGAACAATAGATAGATCAATAGTATAGAACGATAGATAGATAAGAAATAGATGATAGGATAATAGTTAGATAGATAGATAGTATAGAACAATAGATAGTAGAACAATCGATAATAAATAGAACTATAGATAGATGAACAATAGATTAGAGATGATGTAGATAAAGATCAACGATAGATAGATAGATAGATAGATTAGATAGATAGAATGACAGAACAGAGATAGATGATAGAACGATAGTAGATAGATAGAATGGATAGACAGACTGACATAGATAGAACGATAGATAGTAACGATAGATAGATAGATAATAGATAATAGATAGACGATAGATAGATAGACAATTAGATAATGGATAGATAGATAGATGAACAGCGATAGATAATAGATAGATAAGACATACAGACCGACTGACGACATACCACTGACATAGATAGAACGATAGACAGAAAGATAGATAGAACAATAGATAGATAGTTAGATAGATGGATAGATAGATAGATAGACTATAGATAGATAGAACAATATCTAGATAGATGAATAGATAGATAGATATACAATATATAGATAGATAGATAGACAGACTGACGATAGATAGATAGATAGATAGATATAGATAGATAGATAGATATATAGATAGTCAGATGATAGATAGATAGAATAGATAGATAGATAGATAGACGATAGATAGCTAGAACAATAGATAGATAGATAGCTAGATAGATAAATAGATAGATAGACAGTCTACAGATCGATAGTAGTAGATAAGATCGAACAATAGATAGATAACAGCAAGTACGATAGATATATAGATAGATAGATAGATAGATAGATAGATAGAACATAGATAGATGGAACGATAGAACAATAGAACGAACGATAGATAGAACGATAGAAAGATAGATACATAGGAATATATAGATAAGATAAACGATAATAGATAGATAGATAGATAGAGAAATAGTCATTTGATTGATAGATCGATAGATAGATAGATAGACAGACAGACAGACTGACAGACGGACAACTGACGATAATAGAACGATGAACGCTAGATAGAAGACCATAGATAGATGATAGATAGATGATGGATAGATAGATAGTTAGATAGAACGATAGATAGATAGAACAATAGATAGATATATAGCTAGATAGATAGATAGATGATAGGACCAATAGATAGATAGATAGATAGACAGACTGACGATAGATAGAACGATAGATAGAACAAAAGAACGATAGATAGATAGATAGATAGCTAGATAGATATATAGATAGATAGATAGTAGATAGATATATAGATAGATAGATAGTTAGATAGATATATAGATAGATAGATAGAATCAGACTGAGGATAGACAGATAGATAGATAGAATAGATAGATAGATAGATAGATCGTATAGACAGACAGATAGATAGATAGAGAGATAGATAGATATGATAGATAATGGTAGACAGATAGATTATATAGACAGAATATAACGATGGATAGATGGATAGTATATAGATAGAACGATCGATAGATAGAACACTAGATAATAATAATAGATCAGATAGATAGACCTATAGATAGAGAGATGATAGATAATTAGTTAGATCGAACGATCGATAGATAGATAGATAGATAGATGATAGATAGATAGATAGCTAGATAGATAAATAGATAGATAGACTGAATCAGACAGACAGATAGATAGACAGACATAGATAGATAGACATATAGATAGATGATATGTATAGATAGATAGATGAACAATAGATAGATAGATAATATATAGATAGATAGACAGACGACAGACAACAGACTGACGATAGAAATAGATGATAGATAGATAGATAGATAGATAGATAGAATAGATAGATAGATAGATAGATATAGTAGAACAATAGATAGAGAGATAGATGGATAGATAGATAGATAGATATAACGATAGATAGATATAACGACAGATATAATGATAGATAGATAGATAGAATGATAGATAGATGGATAGAATGATAGATAGATAGAACGATAGATAGATAGATAGATAGATAGATAGAGTTGGATGTTAGATAGATAGATAGATGGATAGATAAATGGATAGACGTAGATGATAGTACCAATAGATAATATATAGATAGATAGATATCCAGACTGACGCTAGATGAACGATAGATAGAACTTGAATAGATAGATAGATAGTAGAACTATAGATAGATAGAACAATAGATAGATTATAGTATTAGATAGATAGATAGATAGAACGTAGTAATATCCATAGATATATATGATAGATAGATAGATAGATATAGATATACCGACAGACAGACAGACTGACAGACAGACCGTACTGACTGATAGATAGAAAGATAGAATGATGATAGAACAATAGATAGATAGATAATAGATATAACAATAGATCGATAGATAGATAGTTAGATAGATAGCACGATAGATAGATAGATAGATAGAATCAGATTATAGACAGACAGATAGATAGATAGATCGATAGATAGATATAGATCTATAGATAGCCAGTCCTACGATAGATAGAAACGTCAGACCGATAGATAGAGTAAGATCATAGATAGATAAACGATAGATAGATAGAACAATAGATAGAACATTAGAACAATAGATAGAAAGATAGACAGACTGTACGAGAGATAGATAGTCGATAGATAGATGATAGATAGAATGATAGATAGATAGAACAATAGATAGATAGTTAGATAGATAGATAGATAGATGATACTGTATATGATTGATAGATGATATATAGATAGATAGAACGATAGATAGATAAACAATAGACGATAGATAGATAGAACAATATATAGATAGATAGATAGATAGACTGACGATAGATAGATAGATAGATAGATAGATAGATATATAGAACGATAGATATATAGATGATAGGATATAGATAGTAGATAGATAGATAGATAGACAGACAAACAGAAGATAGACAGACAGACAGACAGACAGATAGATATATAGATAGATAGATGGATAGATAGAACAATGGAACAATAGAACAATAGATAGATAGATAGATATAATCAGATAGATAGATAGATAACAGTCAGCAACCAGATAGTATATGTAGATAGATAGATAGACAGAAGACAGACATACTGACGATAGATAGATAGATAGATAGATAGATAGATAGACAGACAGACAGACTGACGATAGATAGATAGATAGATAGATAGATAGATAGATAGATAGATAGATAGATAGATAGATAGATAGATAATAGACGACAGACAGATATATAGACACAGACGATAGATAGAACGACAGATATATACAATAGTAGATAGATAGATTGATCTATAGATAGATAGAAGTAGTCTAGATAGATAGATAGATAGAATAACACTAGATATGCGTAGATAGATAGATAGACAACAAGACAGACAGACTGACAGACAGACAGACTGACGATAGATAGAACGATAGATAGATAGATAGTAGACAGTCATTCAAATAGAAGATAATAGATAAGTAGATAGATAGACAGACAGACAGACAGACTGACGATAGATAGATAGATAGATGGATAGATAGAACAATAGATAGATAGATGATAGATAGATAGATAGATAGATAGACAGACAGATAGATAGAACGACAGACAGATAGATAGAACGACAGATAGATAGATAGATAGATGGATAGATAGATTATAAACAGTATAACATCTGATCAGAAGTAGGAATGAAAGGACGGTGTGTGATGTAGTTTGTTGTGGTGTGTTTGCTCAGGACTCTCAGTGCATCGACACGTCTCTTCTGGATCCGGCCAGTAACATCACCACACTGGTGGGTCCCAACGCCTTCCGGATCCCGCTGTCCATCCGGCAGAAGCTGTGTGGGAGTCTGGACGCGCCGCAGACCCGCGGGAACGACTGGAGGATGCTGGCGCACAAACTCAACCTGGACAGGTCAGACACCATTCACTCCTATTACAATATAGAGTTCAGTTATTCCATGTGATATATGATATAACTCATATGCTTTAATGTGTTTTTTCTTTTTTTACTTTAAGTTTATTGTATTTCATGTTTTCAGTAGTTCACTTTTTTGTTTTTTGTGAGTTGTTCTTGTTTGTTTTAATGTTTAATTTAATTTAAGTTTATTTTATTTAATGTTTTCAGTAGGATTTATTTTAGTTTTTGATTTCTTTGAATGTTAAATTTTTTTCATATTATTCAAAAACTTGTCATTTTTATTTTTTATAATTTATTGTTTGTTTGTTTTAATGATTTTACACCCTCTTTACTTACTATATTTTAATACAGAATTTGGTATTTTATTTATTGATTATATTTTTTTTTGTATGTTTTCATAGTTTTATTTGTTTTAATTTTTAATTTGTTTTTGTTAGTTTTACATTTTTTATTATTTTATTCTATTTTTATTTTTTATTTTAATATTATTTAAATCAACACATTTTATCAAAAAATTCTGAAAGTCTGCTGTGATTGGTTAACGTAAGTGTCAATCAGACTGCAGCCTCGTGTCTGATTGGCTGGTTCTGTTTAACCATTTAAAGTCAGATTTGGGAGACTCATTAAATGAGTTGATTGGAAAAAGTAATTTAGTTTGTGTTCATATTTCAGTGCACATTTATAGTTTTTCACTGCTGTTTAATCATGTTACAAATGTAAGGAACAGTGATAATAAGCTAGATACAGACACTGGTGTTCAGTAGAAGGTCACATGACGTCCTGCAGTGGTCTTCTGTGTTTGCACTCGTCTCAGCAGGGGCATCTTATCTATCCCAGCATGCCGAGCTGCCAGCGGTGTTGCCCCTCCCCTGCTCTCTCAGTCTGCCTGTATTTGTCACAGTTTTCCCAGCATCCTCTCCTGCTGTGTGTGTCTTCTCTGAGGTGTAAATGTGTCGGAGCAGCGGCTCGTGGAACCAAGTAAACAAACCAGACGTAGTGCTGGAAAACACACTCATTTCTGAAAATGGGGTTTAAAAACATCATTACGTGTTTCCAGACGCCCTGCTGTAACACTTTACAAGCTTGAAGACGTTTAAATAAAACTGTGTGTGTATCACCGGTGTAGAGTGAGTTGGTCTTGGTTATTTTCACTGGTTGTGGTTGGGACTTTAGAGCTTGTCTCGTGGAGCCGTGATAGTAGAGTATCCGAAGCAAGTTGCGGTGGGAGTGGCTCCGGTAGGATGTCAGATACGTATGGTATAGTATAGCGGTGAGGAGTGGGAAGAAAATCTATATATGTAGCGTAATAAAATAATCTTTTGTAAGAGGACCGATTTTCACTATTAACTACGTTGCTTATTAGCATGCATATTACGAGCCTTTGGCAGTTTCGTTAGTATTTATACATGACCCTATTTTAGTCCTTGTAATCCACCTCATACCTAATCTATATATATAATATATAATAATATATTTTTATACATTACCACTTTAAAAAAAAAATTCACTTTTCATATTTTTACATTTCTTGAAATATAACATTGATATATAACATTAACATATTTTATTGTAATTTTATTTCTTTATGTTTTCAAATGTGCTTATTAGATTATTGTTTGTTTGTTTTTTATATATTTCCGCACTGCAAAAGTTGTATCTGCTTATGAAGTGAACACATATTTTAGAGGCATGATATTTTAAAACCTTTATATTTGTGCATATTTGAGCTGGTTTGATTTAATAATTTCAGTAGCTCTTATTCTCATTTTGTTTGAATGTTTTGACCATTTAAAATAGTTATTTCATTTTATTTGTTTGTTTTTCATAGTTTTTAAATGAGTGTTTTTTTCTGTTTTATTTATCAAAACATGTTTTTTCAGAAGGCATGATATTTTATATTATTTGGTATGTGTTTTGTTTGTTTGTGCGTATTTATGTATTGATTTTTTTGTTAACTTTAGATTGATTCTATTTAACAATTTCAATAGCTTTTTTATTTTTCATGTATTTTTTCAGTTCATGTGTTTTTTATTTATGTTTAAAGGGTTAGTTCATCCAAAAATGAAAATTCGGTCATTAATTACTCACCCCTATAAGACCTTCGTTCATCTTCAGAACACAAATGAAGATATTTCTGATGAAATCCGAGAGCTCTCTGACCCTCTATAGACAGCAAGGATATTAACACGATCAACGCACAGAAACGTAGCAAGGACATCGTTACAATAATCCGTGGGACATCAGCGGTTCAACCGTAATTTTACGAAGCTACGAGAAAACAATAATAACATAATTAAAATTTCTACTGAACGTAAACAGCACTGATTACGTTCTGGGGTTCTCCAAAATGGTGAAGACGGTAACTCGGGGAGAAGAAATGCTGAATAAATTGTGTTATTATTGTTTTCTTTATGCACAAAAACTATTCTCGTAGCTTCAAAAAATTACGGTTAAACCACTGATGTCCCACGGATATTGTAACGATGTCCTTGTCTACGTTTCTGTGCGTTTGATCGTGTTAATATTCCTTGCTGTCTTATAGAGGGTCAGAGAGGCTCCTTGCGGATTTCACATAAATATAATCTTATTTGTGGTCTGAAGATGAACGAGGTCTTACGGGTTTAGAACGACACGAGGGTGAATAATTAATGACCGAATTTTCATTTTTGGGTGAACTAACCCCATATATATATATGTGGCCCTGGAGCACAAAACCAGTCATAAGAGTCCATTTTTGAAATGTGGAGATTTATACATCATCTGAAATCATCTGAATAAATGAGCTTTCCATTGATGTAAATGGTTTGTTAGGATAGGACCATATTTGGCTGAGATGCAACTATTTGAAAATCTGGAATCTGAGGGTGCAAAAAAATCTAAATATTGAGAAAATCACTTTTAAAGTTGTTCAGATGAAGTTCTTAGTAATGCATATTACATTTTTTTTAAATTAAGTTTTGATATATTTACGGTCGGAAATTCACAAATATCTGCATGGAACATGATCTTTACTAATATCCTAATGATTTTTGGCATAAGAGAAAAATCGATAATTTTGACCCATAATAATGTATTGTTGTCTATTGCTACAAATATCCCCCAGCGACTTAACACTGCTTTTGTGCTGCAGGGTCACTTATTGGTTTGAACATTTCATTGTTGTTGTTGTTTTTCGCCCCAGAATTGTTCTCCTCATTTTTTATCTTGGTTGTGTTTCAGCACCAGTCCTGTCTAAATCAACACAGATTTTAATAGAAAATTCCTAAACTGCCCCATGGCTGGTTAATGTAGGTGTCGATCACACGTCAGCCTCACGTCTGATCTGTCGCTCCGCAGGTATCTCAACTACTTTGCCACCAAGTCGAGTCCGACCGGCGTGATCCTGGACCTGTGGGAGGCGCAGCACTTCCCCGACGGCAATCTGAACCGTCTGGCGGCCGTGCTGGAGGAGATGGGACGTCACGAGAACATCATGAGCGCCGAGCACTGACCTCCGTCCGTCCCAGGAGTCCCAGCGGATCACTGTGAGCGCGGCAGACCCGCTCCCAGCAGAGGAAGACGTTCCCATCCCAATCAGTTTCTTAGGAAACGCGACTTCTGCCGTCCAAATACTGGACCTCCGGCTTGACGTCACGTGAGTCGTGGCGGTTCGTTCCCTGAAAACACTCGGAGGTACCTTTCTATCAATCTGTGTTGAGAAATGCCTTTATTTATATCCCGTTCCTCGGGTTTTGCGTCACCCAGTGGACTGAGCCTGTAACTACACGTCTGTCCAGCCTCCTGTAAATATACAGCAAACACATCTGAACTGTAAAGTTTAACAGTGTTATTCTTCTGTTTTCTTTTGATTATTAATTGTTTTGTTGCATAGTGATTTGTGTGTAATCGAAATTTAGAGGGAAAACGGAAACCAACGGACATCTTCGAGAGACGATTGCACCGTTTTGTAAACTTGCTTCGGAACTAAAACGTGACGTGAATTTCAGGAATAAACTTTACTGGCCAGAATTCACAGAGCGGCATCATGCTTTCTGCTCGTTTCTGAAGAGGTCCGTCTCTGATCCTCTGAATCGTTGCGATTTTAACGGACGGAGAGCGTTCAGGAGTGAGCGACTGATGAACGGATGGATGCATGCGGTAAAATACAAAGTGTACAGAGACCAACTTGAGTAATAGCCATTGGAGTGTGTTTGTACTTCTGCGTTCACCTTCATTCTCTCTTGTTCAGATTTCTAAAGCTGTCTATGCAAAATCTGCATCCTTTATAAAGCAAAGTATACATGCTAAAAACCGCTAGCAGTCGCTTTCCATAGTTATCATACGATTATTATATTTATAGTGAGGATGTTACTGATTCTTTTATGGCACGTTCATGACGTAATTTGCGAACGCTTGCATCTCCTCTGTGAAGTTTCTGTACAAAATGTAAGAAAGAATTTTTAAACAAGTAATAAATTATATTTATATGCAACACTGATTTGGAGTGTGTGTCGTTGTTATTGTTTTTATATGCTAATATGCATAATATAGTATTATCAAAGGTCATACTTAAGTATAAGACATTTTATTTATTTTCACTGTAAGTGTCATGTATTTTATTTTTAATAAAAAATGCATTTAATACAGTACATTTTTAATTGTTTTTATTTATTTTTGTATATTTATGCAGTTTTGTTTCAGCACTGCAAAAGTTCAATCTGCTTAAATGAACATACATTTTATAAGAAGCGTTATTATGGATTGAGTATTTTACTCAGAGGCAATATATTAAATGTCTTAATGATGGCTTAATTGCTTACAAACACGCAGCTTTTGTCTTAAGACATTAACTGATGGACTGGAGTGCTGTGGATTATTGTGATGTTTTTATCAGCTGTTTGGACTCTCATTCTGACGGCACCCATTCACTGCAGAGCATCCATTGCTGAGCAAGAAACAAACTCATCCTGATGTTGGATGGTCTTGGATGGGTGAGCACAATTTCAGCAAATGTTAATTTTTTTTTGCATTAACTATTTCTTTGAGAAGTAAGTGGAAACAAGTGTGGCCAAAAAAGGAAGAAATAGTTCATTATAAATTATTAAGTGTATGTTTTTTGGTGGCAGTGATGGTGGTACTGTTGTTTTTGTTTTTAAACACTATAATTTCAACTCTGTAAATTGATGTGAAAATGTTGCTCTTTCCTCGTAAGAAAGATGAAAGAAAACATAGTAAGGAGCATGTCAGAACTTAATTCATTTTATTAAAGGGACGGGAATGTTAGACACTATGTTGTCACTCCATTTACATAGAACTATGAAATATTAAACTTTTACATGTGTGTTAAATAAGGCACAAGGCAACATGAAAGAAAACATCCTGTACAAACGTTCATGTAACGCAACAAAACATTTGTCTTTAACGCATGAGATTTAATATGTACATTCATATTTTACAAGGACGTATCATACAGAGCGAGGAAACGACTGGATGATAAACCAGGCCGTCATTTACACTAGTCTTCGGGAAAATGTGAGGGAAACAGCTTCATTTGTAATGTTGTGTGGGTCAGAGTTGAATAATACATTTCATTGGATCATTTAGTTGTTTGTTTGCTTCCAAAAAGCTGTGGATGAGTATTGAGAGTTAGAGCTGCATGTTGAGTGTTTATGGTTTGACGGTCAGTGTTTATCTGTGGTGTCCTGCTTCGCTGTCGGGTGAGCGGCTCGAATTAACTTTCACAGAAAGCAGGATAAAGCCGCTGTGTCTCCTCGGAGCGACGCTCGTGTCACAGTTTGATGTCTTGAGACTCGGACATCTTGGCGAGCGTCTTCTTCACCCGCAGGGCGGTCAGACGGGACGCAGGATTGTGAGCCCAGCACTCGGTCATCAGTTTGCCCATCTGCCGCAGACACTGGACACACAAACACACAGGTCAGCTTCATGCAGTACAAACGTATTAGAAATGAACGAAGGGTGAAATGATAGAAAACAATGCCTGCCTTCAAGCCTTGCTCAGAGTGTCGGTCCAGATCTGATTTTTGTGCATTGCAGTGTGAAACCTGTTTGAAAGTGCATTCAGATGTGGTTTGAAATCCTATTCAAATTGCATTTCTGGAAATGTGTGTCTGTTCAGATTGGATTTAGTGCTTCTTGTCGAAAACTTGCTGAACGTCTCTGCAGAAACAAGCTTGTGTTGCTGATCTTTGAGTTAAGAGACTGGCGGAGATCTGCTGATGCCTTATAAAATGCAATGGGTTTAAACTTTATCTAAAGCCTTTATGTATAATGCATTACAAAAGTATTTGAATGCATTAATTATGGCTTCGTACAATCTGATAAATAATTGTAACCACAGTTAATACATTATCACACACAAGAATTCATTGTTACACTATGCATTTTAGGTTGTGTGCTAATCATTTATGACCAAATGTATTACAATGCACATTATGAATAATTATAATGCAAGCCTTTATAATGCATTAAGGGTTTAAGTAAAGTGTTAACATGAAATGTAATCCAGTGTGATGGCAACATGCTGTGATGGTGTAAGACAACATCTGTATTGCTGTTGTTTTTAGTGTAGGCATTACAATGCAAAGGCACTGCCATAGAAACCAATGCAGGCAGTAAAATGAAAAAGCACACAAAAGGGATTTGACTGTCAGTCCAAATCTGATTTTTGTTCATGTGCAAATGGAATGCGTTGGAAAGGATTGAGTGTCCACACTTATGTATTGCATTTGTTCAGATGGGGTTTGTGTGTCCCGTGGTGCTTTTTCATTTTATGTAATATTTGCATTGCTTTCAATATGCAATGAGATTGTGTTGGTGTGCGTACTCTAATAACAGCAATACAGTTTGCAGTACAGATGTAGTCTTATGACATGACAACATGTTGCCATTTAGCTGGATTATATTGCGTTTTATGAGGCAGTGGCAGAAAATTGAATGCTTGTGTTTATTCTGTGCTGCTGTTGTTCTGCCGGTCTCAAAAGCATTATATATTCATTTTCCGCATGAGTTGCACTTTGTAACGGCACTACCTTGTTTCTGCAAAGATGTTCAGTATGTTTTTTACAAGCCTCAAGACTGAAATGGATTTTCAGAAATGTGACCTGACTAGGATTTCAAAGCATATATGAATGTAGCTTGAGACAGAATGTGGGAACATTGGAGATTGTGATAAGTTTTGCTGTTCACATTTGTGAAACATGTTTGTGTTTGAAGTGGATGTGCACAAGGCTTTGGAGTGACAGTGTGAACAGGGCAAACTAATTCAAATTCAAAGGATCAAATCAAATGAAATATGAATTGGGAAAAAGTAGTTGTGTGTGACCAGTTGAGATTAATAGTGATCTTGGAGGAGGTGTAGTGGTGTTGAAGTAGGTCCAAAAAAGGGTTCTGTTTTAAAGAAGGGCTGCTTTGATTGTTTTGAGAGAAGCATTTTGTGAACAGTAGTTGTGTTAATAAGTGAGGAGGAAGAAGCAGGTCTATTATGGCTGAATAGAACAAAAAGTTATTGTGTGAACGGGTTCCCAAGGCAACATTTTTCATTGTAATGTCTTGAAAAGAGGTGAAGTGGAATTGTGTAGACAATCAATTTCCACATGTCTAACCCACAATAGAATGGGAGGAATGTAAAGTAAATAAGGTGAAAGCAGAAAAGAACTTCAAAAGTGATGGAAAAATATGACGCAAAACACTGGCTCTTGTTATCAGGTGGCATGTATTAAAAGGGGGCGGGGGGCTGTTGTGTTGGAAAGTAGTTGCTGTGTTTATATCGAATTGTGGTAGTGTGTTAGTAATGATGGATATATTTGGAAGAGGATGTTTAGAAGCAGAAAGCATGTATGTAGACCGTAAGAAATGAGTGCTTGTAATGTCACGACTTAGTACTTACAGACACTTCATAAAAAGTGGGCTCACATGCTATAGGAGTGTGTTAATGGCTATGTTTACATGCAACCAAATAATCCATTTGTAATCGGATTGACGGCTCAATCGAACTGAAGAACCTTCATGTAAACACCTTAATTCGATCAGATTGAAGGGGGTGGTTTATTCCTTTTCTAATACGATTGAGACGATCAGATTGAACCCCGAAACTGAGAGAACTGCGCATGTGCAATGACGCAGAAATAGCGTGATGAGCGGAACGAGCGGCTCTTCCTTTTGAATAAAGTGTGTCTGTCATTATAAAACTCTCCTTTCACTCGGCAACTGTGAAGTGGAGCAGGACAACCTCCCACCAGTCCTTGTTTTGGATACTCATCCACAGGCAACCCGTTTTGGGCGCTGGGAGGGGTATTTTTACTGTGTGATAAATATGAGCAGCACGGCACAGCGGTTTATATGTATATTTATCCATAAATGGATACATATTCATTCTGCTGTTAAAAACAAACAAATAAACCGTGTGGGAGAGTGGTTATTATGTGCAAACAGTGAGAAACTCTATATTTGTGCAGTGTGCGCATATAAAAATCAATTCCGATTTGAAGCTGGCGACACATAAACGCGCACATCAACCCGATCACTTGTAGTGTAAACACTACATTCAGATTCATCAATCGGAATGAATTCAGTCTGATTGAACCAAAAATTGTGCATGGACACGTAGCCAATGATACAGAACTAAGACTGGTTAGATCAGCAGTGAGCGTTAGGATTGGTTAATTGTTAGTGGTTGGCGAGCTGGCCAATAGGAGTGTGAGTTGTGTGCTGGTGTGCAGTGATTGGTTAATGGAGGTGGATCAGCTGTGCCTGGGGTTGGTGAGGCAGTATATAAGCAGCTTCAATCAGTTCAGCACTATATTGAATTCTCCTATTTGCGCTTTCACTTCAATTCCTCTCCAAGTCTATGCATTTCACTTCATTGCTTTTGCAACTTTCCTGTTTCTATTTCTGTGAAGCTCATTTGCAGCTCTTCAGCTCATTGCCATGACTAGAGCTAATCCTGTCACGTTTCTTCCTCTGGTCTTGTACCATCCACCAGCTCAACTACACAGCTTCATGCAAGATCCAGATGTGCTGCTTTCCTTCAACATCCACTTACACCACTCTTCTCCAGCAAGACTCATTTTGGATGTGTTTTGTGAGACCCAGCCATCTTGCCTCTTGGACTCTCTAATAATTAGCTGAGCAGTTTAATCAGGTGTGCTTCATTACCAGCTCTTCAGAAGTGCTGCTTTGCCTCCAACAACAGGGTTTGCAAACATTGATCTACACAAGTAGTTTTATCTCTTTCTTTCTCCATTTCTGTTATTTTCTCTTTAAGCTCACTCCTGACTCCTCTGGTCTGTTTGCTCTCTCTGTCTGCTCTGTGCTCTTGTTCCTCTCATGCAAATTGCTTTGGATTAAAGAATGTGCCACATGCATGAATTGTGTGTTTGCAACAACTACTTGACTGTCTAACAAGGCTTTTCTGACTCGTATATACTCACAGCAAACCTATCCATTCTATTCAGACACTTCAACTAAGAGCAATTTCATGCACATGCTGTTATATAATGCTGCTCAAAAAATTACAATTCTGATGCTTGTAATGTCAGTTAATAACACATTTATAGCACATACCTACATAAAACTACATGCGTATCTCTCATCTTTCTATTTGTGACCCTGGAGCACAGAAGCAGTGTTAAGTCGCTGGGGGATATTTGTAGGGTATTTGTATGGGTCACAATTATACATTTTTCTTTTATGCCAAAAATCATTAGGATATTAAGTAAAGATCATGTTCCATGAAGATATTTTGTAAATCTCCTACCGTAAATATATTCAAAACTTAATGTTTGATTAGTAATAGCATTGCTAAGAACTTCATTTGGACAACTTAAAGGTGATGTCTCAAATTTAGATATTTTTTTGCACCCTCAGATTCCAGATTTTCAAATAGTTGTATCTCAGCCAAATATTGTACGATCCTAACAGACCATACATCAATGGAAAGCTCAGCTTTCATGTGATGTATAAATCTCAGTTTCGAAAAATTTACACTTATGACTGGTTTGTGGTCCAGAGTCACAAATGTCCAATAATATGTCTCAGTGAGATTGAAATGCTCTAAACATATAATGCAGTGATTGAGAGCTGAAGAAATAAAGGCTCCTCAGAAGATGTGAGATGTTCTGGAGGCTTGTGAAGATCATTCCTCCGCTGAGGAACAGTGAAAGTAAAGCTTCTGGAAACAAACGCTCCTCAAAAGATCCTGAGGATCAGATTTGAGACTCTAAAACATGATTGATGGAGAATCAAGTAAAGCTGAGCTGCTTCAATCCAGCAAGTGTTCATCTGGAAATATTACTAAAGTTATACTTGATCAAAATCAGTCAAGGTTTGACCGCAGATACACGAGAAGCTCCAGCTGAAGCTGGACGTTTGTACAATTACACTAAAAGAGCTTTTACTGCAACTCTAAACTATTAATCACACAACAACACATGGAGTACACATAAACGTAGCTGTCACATTTTCAGGACATTTGCATATTAAATATGATTCAGAAGCTTCATAGAGTTAAGCAAGGAACCAGAGCCAGTTTAGTTGAGCGCATGACGTCTGTACCTCATCGCTGCTCCAGCGGTTGGGGAACGAGGGTCTCTGTCTCTTGACGCACACCACCTCCCTCATGTCCTCGTAGGACGGGTCGGTCGGCACCAGGTCGTGATACGGCAGCTGATACTCCTCCACAATCCCTGCAGGACCACACACAGCATCTGTTTACTGCCAATGGTTCTTTTGTGAGTGATTCATTGTTCATAACTTTCTCCTCTGAATCACCTTTACACTTCTGCTGATAAAATACTCGGAACAGAGTGTGTGTGCTAGGGATGGGACGATTACCGGTTTGACCATAAATCATGATACAATTCCCCACGGTTAGTATTACCAATTCATATTTTAACTATTAAAACCGTATTCGATTACCGCGATTTGAAGAACAGGATAAATACTGTCCAGCATAAAGCACAGTTTTAAGTAACCGTGTCACGTGCGCACAGCAGCAGAGTAGTTTCATTTTGAGTGAAAACATGACGGAAAGCTGGGAGGTTTTAAAAGAGCACTAAGGGGATTATACAAATGAATATATTAATGAATTAAATGAATGTACCTCTGAAGGTTCTGTCTTCAGAAAAGATTCGATGGCATTTTGTTTTCATCTTCGCTCTATGTAATACCTAATAAAGTAGTGTTTTAATCACAATGCTGCTTTGTGCAGGAGGTTACGGTAGACAGCTGCAATTCTGCTGCTCCAGAAGCGCCACCTGCTGTCAGAAACTGGATTTACACACACTTACATTCACATTCAGTCTGTGTGCAGCAGTTTCTATCTGGCCAAAAAACGGACCGAATTTGTATGCCCTGCTGTATATTTTGATCATAGACTGTATAAAAACATGGACGTAGTGTCCGTGACGTCACCCGTAGGTTTCAGAAGATAGTTTTTGAAGCTAAAAGTGGGCGGAGGCGGCCGTCGCCAACTTGGCAGCGCGTCACCGCGCGTCACGCCCGGATAATCGAAAATGGGCAAAAAGTCAGGTTGCTAAAGCCACGCCCACCTAGCTCGACAGCAGTGTCAGCAGCGGCAATCCACCTGTCACTCAAGTGGCCACGCCCTTAATTACGCAGAACTTTAAGGCTTAATATAATTTAAACGGATGAGTTATAAAAAAATTCACCCCCCTCACAGTTGTCATGAAGGGCAAAATTAGCTGTATAGACCAAAAGCACTTTTTGAACCAGGCTGTAAACACGTTTATTTCTGCTGTAAAGTTGGGTGTTTTAACATGGGGAGTCTATGGGACTGACTCTCTTTTGCAGCCAGCCTCTAGCGGCCAGTCGATGAATTACAGTTCAAGTCACTTCCGTGTTGGCTTCACGAGAGAGAGCGGGAGGTTGCCGCTTGATTTTGACCGGTTGATGAAAAACAAGCTTATGTGGATTCTACACATTTAAACAAGTCACATACGTTATCTAGAAATATTTATGGAGCCGATAAAATGCATATAATCATTTATTAATCAATTATCTGTTTGACGTAACCCTTATCTTTATTTAAAGGCTGGAATGTGAAGTTTACCTTTTTTATGAAACTTTTCCAAAGCTTTATTGGAACATTTCGTACATGCTATTAGATTCAGCCGTGCTGTCATTTAAAACCCAGACATCATTGGTCATGTTATTAAGTTTTTGTTTTTTTGTTTGATGATTATAATTACAAAACTTGAAACGATTTATGTGTCAGTACTTTTTTGAAAATTTCTAGCACATTTTAACAATACCGTGATAATACTGATAGCCGAGATAATTTCCATACAGTTACATCTCAAGTGCGTGTATTTAAATCCACACCAACGCTCATATTTGGAAAAACGCCTTTGACGTGAAAAAGTGCTTAGCTGTTCTAAATGAAAGGATTTGGACGATGACTGGTGCTCTTTTATACGTTAATGACATTCATTAGGAGTCGTTTGCAAGGCAGAGAGCTGAAACCATTCAGTTGCACGCAAGTTCAAGATCATTTGTGAGTCATTGATTTCAGAGATGACTGTAAGATCAAATTTAGGATGTTTCTGCGCAACATTTTATAAACAAGGCCCCTGGTTTCTAATACACTTAATAAAGCAAATTAGGTATACAAACCTTTTGCACTCAAATTGCTAGCGAGATCCACAAATAATAATAAAACCTAACAAACAGCAAGTAACACGTAACTTTTTCTCATAAAACGTTTTTTTCTTACAGTCTAGCTCACTATTTTTACTGTATATTTTCAGTATGCTTTAGTCATCTTGTTTACTAAACACAAGTGTCTACATAAAACACTTAAAAAAATTGTAACCACACAACATACTCTGATCAATAATAGCACAACATTTGAACTGTTTAGCTATTATTTCCCTGTATGAAAGATGACATGTTACCTGCTGTGAGCTGCAACATTACTCATCGCTTGCATACGCTTCTGTTGAAGCCATCAACCCACATTATTTCAACTTACTGAAAAATAATTGGGTTCAGCAACAGAACAACTACATTATTAATGAGTCTGCGCAAAAATCTCCACCAATCACAGAAATCAAAACAAGCTAATCCCGCCCACACAGTTCTGTAGCTCCACCCACTCACATATCATAATAAAGTCTTTATATCAACACTCTTATATTGCTCTATTTTTATCTCATTTGCAGTGCTTCATGGGATTGTACTTCGATCCTTCATTACATTCATTAACTTCACAGTCTGGTATCCTTTTCTCCATTTTTTAAAAGGGTATTTATTAGTTGATTTTTTTTTTTATATATTATTTTTTTTTTTTTTTTTTTTTTTTACTTCAAATCAACATTTGTAATGTTGTGATTCATCCCACAGCTGCTTGCTTTATTGGTTTAGTTTGGTTTGGTTCACAGCTTCACAACTCTTTACTTAGTACTTTTTTTTTAATGAGATTGGGGAATAGGGTAAAATCAATAAATAAATACAATTATTACAAATGACTTACACTTTAAATACATTGCATATAGGAAGTGCAATAAAATAAACACATACAAGTGTATATGCTTTCATTGTTTTGAAACAAGCACTTTGTGAAAAGCCAAATAACCCAAAATCCCGACACTGACTGATGCATGAAACAGTTTTTGCCTGTAGTTTTTCACCCGAAGGAACTGAGTCTGCTGGAAAAGTGGACAGCCACTAATGCAGTCTACAAAGGCTGTGAGGACTACAGAAAAGAATCCGATCCTGACAGCTCAAATCTAGCAGCGGAGCACTGTGCTGGACTCACCGCCGGACACGCATCTCCTGGCCATCTCCCACAGGATCAGGCCGAAGCTGTACATGTCTGCCATGATGTAGGACTGGAAATGGCAGCTGTTCAGGCTTTCGTCCAGCACCTCTGGAGGCATGTAGCGTTTGGTGCCGACCCGCGTGTTGGGCGGGATGTCCACTTCATTAGTGTCACTGACGACAAACCCACAGCAGCCAAACATCAGGTGCAATAAACACAAACACACACCGCTGAAGCTATCAAACAACACCTTCACGTCATCACCAGCCGTGTCTAAGAACATCAACTCTTTCAGATTCCACATATTTAGCTGCTGCCACATTATTCAATATGACAATCATAAGATTACACTTTTTTGTGGGGGGTGGGTGGGGTCATTCAACATAAAAATACATTCTACGTTAATACTTTTTGAATAATTTCAGTGCATGCATGCATGTATATAACTGATAAGAGAATTTCTAAAAAATTTGCATACAATTTAAATTCAATAAAACTTGCATAATTAATAAAAATGTATTTATATATCTTAAATATTTGAACATGTTCTTAATTTACTCTTTCTTTTCAATTTCATACAAAAGCATCATAACATTCAAACTGAAACGATTGTCAAAATATATATTATATGAATGTAAATACTTGTATGTAAATACTTGTCAACAATACTTATGTGTGGCTATATCGTACATATTAAATTACACAGGACACCAAACAATATAAACAAAAAGTTTTATTTTGGATGCGCTTAATCACGATTAACCGTTGCCCAGCACTAAATGTTATGTGTATATTTATATATATATATATATAAAATTAACATTTAAATTTGTATAATTCACTTTTTTGTGTTTTGGCTGATAAGTGATAATAATGGTAGACATAAATTTTACGTTTCAAAAAATGTCACAAAATTCAACACTAAATATGCTAATATTTATATACATAAAAATGTTAATACTTTTGTATAATTTCTTTATTCGTTTATAAAAATAACATCATAACATGCAATTATAGATTTTATACAGTTTATATGACTGTAATGTTTGTCTAAAAATAAATAAAATCAAATGCCTGTGTATTGTTCCCCCCCCCCCCCCCCCCACAAAACGCAAATCAATAAAACACATAAATCACAAGAAAAATGATATGGTCTATTACATAATCTGTAACATGTCCTAAAATTAAATCTAAAATTAAGCTTGGCTAATTATCTGTCTAACATCAGTCTAATGTAATAACGTTATAAAGGCCACAGATGCATTAGCTGCTGTACCTGATGAATTTGACGGCGAGCCCGAGGTCAGCGATGCAGCAGGTGCCGTTCTTCTTCACCAGGATGTTTTTGCTCTTCAGGTCTCGGTGAGCGATGGCCGGCTTGCCCTGCGTGCCGAAGATCTCGGTGTGCAGGTGGCAGAGGCCGGAGACGGTGGAGTACGCCAGCCGCAGCAGCGCTTTGGTGTCCAGCGTGGTGGATTTGAGGTAGTCGTACAGCGAGCCGTTCTCGTGATAGTCCGTGATCAGATACAGCTGCGTCCACGAGCCTGTGCCCTTGATATCCGCCGCGATGAAACCTGACGGGAACATGGGAAATGGACAGATCTGTCCAATCACAACTAGTGGTCAACCGATATATCGGCCAATATTTGGCAATTCCTTTATTTCAGACCTGATCCGACCAATCAGAACTAGCCCTCAACCGATATATCAGCTGACATTTGCCATATTTTTTTAAATTTCAGATCTAATCTGACCAATGAGAACTAGTGTTCAACCAATATGTCTGTCGGACCATCAGACCTATAGTCAACCAATATATCGGACAATATTTGCCAATCATTTTAATTCAGACCTGATCTGAGTGATCTGACACAGTCCTTAACCGATATATCGGCCGATATTTGGATTTTTTTATTTGGATCTGACCTGACCGATCACAACTAGTGATAAACCAAAATTATCATATGATGTTGCCTTTTAATTCACATATGATGACCGACAGAACTAGTGTTCAACCAATATGTCGGTCAATTTTTGCCATTTTTTCATTTGGATCTAATCAGACCAATCAGAACTATATCTCCAAGACAGATATATTGGCCGATATTTGGTATTTTTGGAATTTTTAATCTGGATCTGATCTGTTTATTCATAACTACTGAGCAACCGATATATTGGCCGATATTTGGTATTTTTGGAATTTTTAATCTGGATCTGATCTGTTTATTCATAACTACTGAGCAACCGATATGTTGACCAATATTTGCCATTTCTTAATTTTTTTTGTTCTCTTAGGCCAATATGTCTAACAGTAGTTGTCAGAAAATGTTGCACTTTCTTTGCTTGTTGATAAAAAACACATTTTCACTTCAACACACAATTTCAGAATCAAGAATATTCCATTTAAATAAATCTTTTTATTTAATTGTTTTGTATTAATTTCACATTCTTTATCATAGTTATTTACACTTTAATTTAGAAAAGATTATGTTATAAAAGAATATTAATTTTAGTTTTTTTTCTATCCAGCTTACTAAGATATGGCATTGGTCATTGAAAAATCCATATCGGTTTACCACTAATCAGGAGCTTCCTTACCCAGGATGTTCTCGTGTCTCATCAGGACGGTCTGGTAGATCTCGGTCTCTCTGAACCAGCTGGCCTCTTCTGTGGTGAAGAAGACCTTGACGGCGACCCGTTCGCCCCTCCAGCGGCCCATCCACACCTCGCCGTAACGACCCTTCCCGATCTGCTTCACCATCTGGATCTGTTTGGCGATGGTTCGCTGCACCTGCAGAGGAGATAATGGGATACATTAACACGAAACCGCAGCGTCTGATGTGACGTGTTACTAGATCAGCAAAACTTGGAAATTCAGCAAGAGTATAAACATTTACTACTACAGCTACTTGCACACTTTCACTTCCACATGCTGTATGTGGGTGTTCTATAAGGAGTCCAAAATTAACACTCCAAACGAGAGTCAAAATTGACTTTGGTGAGCCAATAAAATGTATCTGTTAGCTGGCATTTTATGATCTGAACTGATTTCTGCATCTTCTGATTACTTTAACCTCAGCAGAAACATTACCATCAGTAATTTATCTTGGATGGTTCAAGGTGTCTTCAGATTCAATTTTAAGTATGCTTTTTAATAAATGTTTTTTAATATACAGTAAAATATTTTACTAAAAACAATAAATATATACGAACATATATATTTATATAAAAACGATATATTTTCATACTTAAAATTAAACTGAAAACATCAAAAAATTGGGAAACATGGCTTAAGTTTACAGTAAAATAGACAGTATAATACAGTAAAAATAGATGTTTTTGTGGTAATTTTCAAAGTCTGTATAGTTGTCAGTTTATTTTTTTTATAAGTGTGTATATTTATATTATTTTTAGTAAAATATTTTACTGCAGACAAAAAATATGAAACAAATAAACTGGTATTTATACAGATTTTTTTAAAGAGTTCAAATTAGGACTAAAAATGTTTAATCGTACCATTTAAGTAATATTTGCTTTTTTTTAAATGCATTAATATTTCAGTTTAATTTTTAAATTATATAAGGTGTATAAATGTTATGTGTGACTAACAATATAGATATTAATAATAATAATAATAGAAAATTTGTAGATAATCAAAAACGGACAATCAGTCTTTTTGTTCTCAAATTATAATTTTTATACAGCTGATTAAAAAAGTTGATAACTAACTTAATAGTAATACTAGTCTAAAGCAACTGACCTCTGTTGATTATCATTGATATGATCAAATAATAATTCCAACATTATAATTCTAAATGATTCCTCTGTTACAGAGACTAAACACATCTGAATCAAAATAATTGAAATTGAGCTATGTAAAAGAGAATGGAGTTTCCTGGTTTGTGTGGAAGGTTAAGACTGGACTGATGTTGTGATGCTTGTGTCTGACCAGCAGAGGGAGTCCTGATCCGCTGCCGGAGCTCTGAGACTGTTCGATCAGATCCTTCAGAGATTCTCCAGCGGGAATGAAGCTCTCATCCTGCTCCAGACCCATGCTGTAGCGCGCCTGCATCCCCTGACGCTGATATCTGACACACATCAAACACGGGACATGAATTCAAGTGACTGATTCCTGTAAAGAAGACTGCTGAGAGTGATGAGGATGAGGAGGATGCTGATGTACCTGCGGTAGAAGTATATGACGAAAACCAGCAAGACGAAGCAGACGCCCATTGAGGAGAACAGAGCTATGTGATGAATTCTGCTGTCCTGATCTGAGAGACGAAACACTTCAGTCACGTGTGTGTGTGTGTGAGCATAGAAACACACAACAGCTTCATCTGAGGTTTATCTAGTTCATCATGACTAGCTCTAGTGCTGAGAGTGATGTGCTGAAACTACTGTCTTAAAGCAATAGCAGCGTGTTTTTCACAGTCAAATGCACAGTATTTTGAGGAAAATCATGTTTCTCGTTCTGTCGTTCTGTTCTCAGATCAGTGTGTGTTCAGCAGGGATACTGAGTCGTAATCGATCATCATCTTCCTGCAGCGCTGCGCTCCAGTTTCTGACGGACGACACCGGTGAGAGAACAACGCAGGACACGGCTCGTTGGGACTCTAACCTTACACACACACACACACACGCACGCACGCACACACACACACACATGCACGCACACACACAAACAGTGCCACACACTCATGCGCACTCACACACATGTACACACTCTCACGCTCACACACACACACTCACTCTCTGAGGTCTGAGGTGTCACAGACGGACAGCTATCAGGAAACTGAAGCACTCCCGTGAGATGGCGTGTCCTTTTCATTAGAGCAGTAGGGAACACACGCCCGCTGCAGCGCAATCCCAGCAGCCCCTGCAGCCAAAAAGCTGCGGTTTGTAACACTTTAACCTGTCAGAAACCATCAGGTCAGAGCCTGTATGTGTGTGTGTGTGAGTGAGACGAATTCTGATCATGTAAATTTTGCATGAAGAATTGTTTTACAGAGAAATGTGTATGTATACATGCAATTTATCATGTATATTTGTCTAAAAATTCAATTTAAGCTTTCAGATCATGAGAAACATTTCAGTCTCAGTCAAGCGTGTGATTGGTTGTGTCGTGTAATTGTTGGGCCGTCTGTGTGATGTTGTTATGTTTGCTGTGGTTTTATGAATGCTGCTGCGTCTCACCGGGTCTCTTGAGTGGAGGCAGTGTCGGATGGAGGTCTCGGTTACAGAAATCCTGATCTGTGCAGCATTCCAGGATCCTCCTCAGTCGAGCGTTCCCAGTGTCCTGATGGGAAGAGAGCAGGTGTTCATATCAGACAGAGAGACAGAGACAGACAGACACAGAGACAGACAGACAGACAGAGACAGGCAGACACACCACACTCAAACACAGACAGACAGACAGAGAGACAGACACACACACACACACAGACAGACAGACAGACAGAGAGACAGACACACACACACACACACACACAGACAGACAATCAGACAGAGACAGACACACACACACACAGACAGAGACAGACAATCAGACAGACAGTCAGTCAGACAGACACAGACAGCGAGACAGTGTCAGACAATCAGACAGAGACAGACAGTCAGACAGACAGACACCTCGAGAGATAGACAACAGACAGAGGACAGACAGGCGCAGACAGAGAACAGAGGACAACAGACAGACACACACAGACAGCGAGACAGTGTCAGACAATCAGACAGAGACAGACAGAGAGACAGACAATCAGACAGAGACAGACAGAGAGACAGAGACAGACCCGATCACAGACAGTCAGACAGACAATCAGACAGAGACAGACAGACACAGACAGAGAGACAGACAATCAGACAGACAAGAAACTCACCCTGCACTGAAACTCTGAGCCCACCAACCCCAGACAGCCGGACGTGAGCAACGGAGAGCCGCCCTCTTCTTCCTCCACCATAGTGAAGCAGTAACCATCAGTCCTGCATCATCATCATCATCATCATCATCATCATCAGAATGTTAAGATGAGCACTGGGTAAAACTACAGACTATATGACCTCTAAAACCAGATCTATGATAATAATAATAGTGTGTGTGTGTGTGTACCTGCAGGTGTTGTTGGTGGAGTCTTCAGGACAGTGATGATAACAGTGACACAATAACATCCTCTCTGGAATCAGTGGTGTGGCGCTGCCGCTGCTCTCCTTACCGCCGCCCGCCGTCAACTTCCCAGAATTCCTCTGTAACAAGCTTTCCAGCACATTCGCTGCAAGAACACAGATTCACGTTAAAATACTACAAAATACAAGAGTCCTAAAGGAGATAAATCAGCCAGAACATGGGATTATGGGTAGTGTAGTTCTTCTCCAGAAATTAAACACACAATCTTTCCATAACGAAGCTGAAATGGTTTTTACAGAATCAGACCACATCAGTTACCAACCTCACTGCCACACATCGTGATCAATGTCAGTGAGTCACTGTATATGTGTGGGTGTGTGTGTGAGTGTGTAATGTCAGTGAGTCACTGTGTGTGGTGTGTGTGTGAGTGTTGTGTGTGTGTGTGAGTGAGTGTGTGTGGTGTGTGTGTGTGTGTGTGTGTGTGTGTGTGTGTGTGTGTGTGTGTGTGTGTTTGTAGGGGTGTGTGCGCGTTGTGAACCTAATGAGGACATAAAAATGTGTATAATGAGAAAGGTATGACAGGTATTACAAGGAGATGGTGCCTTTTCAGGACATTACCCCATGTCCCTATTTTTCAAAAGGCTTATAAATCATACAGAATTAAGTTTCTAAAAATGCAGAAAGTTTCCTGTGGAGGGGTAGGTTTAGGGGTAGGGTTGGTGTAGGGAAATAGAATATACGGTCTGTACAGTATAAAAAAAATTACACCTATGGAGACTCCCCACTTTTCACAAATGTAAACCTGGGTGTGTGTGTGAGGTGGTCGTGTGTTTGTGCTTCTGTGGTGGTGAGAGTGTGAGAGTGAGGTTTGCACTGTGTGTGGCTGTCTGTCTGTGTTGATGGTGTGTTTGGTGAGGTGTTTGAGTTGTGTGTGTGGTGTCGTGTGTGTGAGAGGTGGGGGTGTGGTGTGTGTGTGCGAGAGTGTGTGGTGGTTGTGTGCGAGTGGGAGTGTGTGTGTGTGTGCGAGTGAGTGAGAGAGTGTGTGTGTGTTTGAGTGTGTGTGTGTGTGTGTGTGTGTGGTGTGTGTGTTGTTTGTGTGTGTTTGGTTGTGTGTGTGTGTGTGTGTTTAATGCAGTGATGTGTGTGTGTGTGTGTGTGTGGTGGGGTGTGTGTGTGTGGGTGTGTGTGTGTGGTGAGTTTTGTGTGTGTGTGTGTGGTGAGTGTTGTGTGTGGTGAGTGTTGTGGTGTGTGTGTGTGTGTGTGGTGGGTGTGGGTGGTGTGTGTGTGGGTGTGTGTGGTGGTGTGGGCGTGTGTGGGTGTGTGAAGAACAGCTCATACCGCTCTGATATCACAGCTGCCAAGGAGATAAAGCCGCAGATGCTGTCGGCCTTGACAAGATTATCAGAAATACTGAGACAGACTCTTGTCGCCGGCAGCGATCGTGAGCAGAGACGCTCTGAAGATTCATCAGAGTCACGATCGCATTCACATTTAACTACAGACCAGCAAAAGCACCACACAACAGCAGATGATGATCTGCACACAGAAAACTATACATACTGTGCATTAAATCTCAACTGCCTTATTGTTGTGCAAAATACATCTATATTATCACAGCTCAATGTATAAAGTTGGATATATAAGCATTTCCATCTTTAACCACATATATTCAGTACATTCATGTGAAGATAAACTGCCAATCTCAACCTCTTGACAGATTAAACACCTTAAACAAATATTATATCAGTCTTAAAAGAAATAACAGATGAATTTACATCGAAATACCATAGATTCCTCTATATTTTAACAGAGATCTAGTCTTTCTGTGTCTTTATTTCTTTCTCATGCCACTCCATCAGTTCTTTCTTCATGTTTAAAGTCTTGTTTTCCGGTCAGTAGATGCTTCTCCTCTCATAAATCTCAAAGAAATTATAATAAACAGATAAAAGATAAAACTGTCTAACCCTGAGAGAGAGCGGAGATCTTCAAACCAAACTGAAAACAATAAAAGGTCACTGTTTCACTGTTAAGACGAAAACAAAACTGTTATCACGTTTTTATTCAAATATTTATTTTTGTATTTTTAATTAAGTTTTTACCTTCATTTAATATCAAATTCATTGCTGCTCTTGTTAGTTATCATCACTTTGTTTAAGCAGGTAATCTTTCTTTATTCATTCATTCATTTATAATACATTTTTATTATTAACTAAGTTTTTGCTTTCATTTTTCATCAAATTTACTGCTGCTCTTATAATTATTATATCACCTTATTTATGCAGTTAATTTATTATTTTGTTTTATTAATTTATACATTTTTTCAACAGATTTTTATTTTAAAATTTATTTTAAAAATACTTTAAAAAGTTTTTTACCTTAGCTTACTATCTTTTTTTTAATCTATATTTCTAACTTTATTTTTATTTTGACACTTCATATATATTTCTTCTTGTTTTGTGCTACTGTTGTTCTGCATCATATACAGTGGGTACGGAAAGTATTCAGACCCCCTTAAATTTTTCACTTTTTGTTATATTGCAGCCATTTGCTAAAATCATTTAAGTTCATTTTTTTTCCTCATTAATGTACACACAGCACCCCATATTGACAGAAAAACACAGAATTGTTGACATTTTTGCAGATTTATTAAAAAAGAAAAACTGAAATATCACATGGTCCTAAGTATTCAGACCCTTTGCTCAGTATTTAGTAGAAGCACGCTTTTGATCTAATACAGTCATGAGTCTTTTTTGGGAAAGATGCAACAAGTTTGCTTCACGAGCCTGGATTGGGATCGCTCTGCCAGCCGGACTCCTTGCAAGATCCTCTCCAGTTCTGTCAGGTTGATGGTAAATGTTGGTGGACAGCCATTTTTAGGTCTCTCCAGAGATGCTCAATTGGGTTTAAGTCAGGGCTCTGTCTGGGCCATTCAAGAACAGTCACAGAGTTGTTGTGAAGCCACTCCCTTCGTTATTTTAGCTGTGTGCTTAAATAGGGTCATTGTCTTGTTGGAAGGTAAAAATTCGGCCCAGTCTGAGGTCCTGAGCAATCTGGAGAAGGTTTCCGTCCAGGATATCCCTGTACTTGTAGCGCTGGTGACATTCAAACAGGGCTGGGGGGGTCCCCAAATCCCTCGATTGCAACCAGTCGTCCTGTTTCTGCAGCTGAAAAACACCCCCACAGCCTGATGCTGCCACCACCATGCTTCACTGTTGGGACTGTATTTGACAGGTGATGAGCAGTGCCTGGTTTTCTCCACACATACCGATTAGAATTGAGGCCAAAAAGTTCTATCTTGGCCTCGTCCGACCAGAGAATCTTATTTCTCACCATCTTGGCGTCCTCCATGCGGGCTTTCATGTGTCTTGCACTGAGGAGAGGCTCCGTCGGGCCACTCTGCCATAAACCCCGACTGGTGGAGGCCTGCAGTGATGGTTGACTTTCTACAACTTCCTCCCATCTGGTACATCCCGACTCGTGCATCTCTGGAGCTCAGCCACAGTGATCTTTGGGTTCTTCTTACCTCTCTCACCAAGGCTCTTCTCCCGATAGCTCAGTTTGGCCGGACAGCCAGCTCTAGGAAGGGTTCTGGTCGGCCCAAACGTCTTCCATTTAAGGATTATGGAGGCCACTGTGCTCTTGGAACCTTAAGTGCAGCAGAAATTTTTTTTATCCTTGGCCAGATCTGTGCCTTGCCACCATTCTGTCTCTGAGCTCTTCAGGCAGTTTCTTTTGACCTCATGATTCTCATTTGCTCTGATATGCACTGTGAGCTGTAAGGTCTTACTGTATATAGACAGGTGTGTGGCTTTCCTAATCAAGTCCAATCAGTATAATCAAACACAGCTGGACTCAAAATGAAGGTGTAGAACCATCTCAAAGAATATCAGAAGAAATGGACAGCACCTGAGTTAAATATATGATTGTCACAGCAAAGGGTCTGAATACTTAAGTGATATTTGATATTTCAGTTTTTCTTTTTTAAATAAATCTGCAAAATGTCAACAATTCTGTGTTTTTCTTTCAATATGGGGTGCTGTGTGTACATTTAATGAGGGAAAAAAATTTACTTAAATGAATTTAGCAAATGGCTGCAAAATAACAAATAGTGAAAAATTTAAGGGTGTCTGAATACTTTCCATACCCACTGTAAAGTGCTTTGGCTATATGGAAATGTACAAAATTGATCAGCTATAAACACCTTAAAACTGAAAAACAAACTCTGTCCTGATATAAATACACTCCTCTGAGGTCAGATGAATCTTTAATACCGGACTACCGAACTCAATATCAACCCCTCCTCACATGAACATCACTCAGCTTCACTGGACCAGAACAGCGCCACTTGATGTTAATCACAGTGGCTGCGGTGGAGGCACACACATGACAGGAATAAGGCCAAATACAGCGCCCCCACAGTCACACAACCTCACACAGACCACACCAGACACACGCACCTCACTCACACCACTCACACAGACACCCACAGACACACGCACCAATCACTCACAACACTCCAGCACACAGCCCACGCGACACTCACACAGACACACACCACACCACACTCTCACGACACAAGGCCGACACAGCACTCACTCACACCACACTCCCACTCTCACCCGCACCGCAACCCGCGCACGGCACAGCTACCACACACACAACAGTGACTCACTGACATTAACGACAACCACACACACACACTCTCACGCCATCTACACACTACTCCATCCACACACACACTCACGCCGTCCACACACAACACACACTCTCACACACACATCTCTCACACACACACACACTCACGGGTCCCTCTCACGCACGCACCCCCACACAAACTCCCCCCCCACACACACACATCATACCACACCACAAACAAAACACGCACGATCACACACACACCACGCACTCCACACACACCAACACACGACTCTCTCACACACCACACTCACTACACACACACACTCACATACCACTCCACTCACACTCCTCACAACACTCTCACTCACGCACACACACTCTCACACACTCACGCCGCGCACACACACACACTCACACTCACAGACACACACACGATTGAACATTCAGAAACACTTCAGTCCATCACACTAAAGCAACAAACACTGGAGATCAGTGACGATAAACCGGCAAGGTCACACAGAAACCAACACTGACACACACTCTCTCTCACACACACAGTCTCACACACACACACCACACACCACACACACACACACACTTTACATACGTTTCTGTAAGTGGCTGAGATCAGGCAGAAACAGGAGTTTTGGAGTCAATAAACTTAAACAAAACAAAATTAATTAAATAAAAAATAACTATAAAATAACCGTTAAATTTTAAATTTTTAAATAAATAGATGTAGGCTAGGCCTCCTATGAATTGTGTGATTACGTATTTCTAGAGTCTAATAAACACCTCAATAAATAACATATCAATTATGTCTGTGAATGAATAGAGCAGACGAGAGAGAGCGATAAGGGATCAAGTTGTTGATGTTCTCAGGGTAGGGAGTAATCTGCGGACACACACACACACTCCCATATCTCTGATCTCAGTGAGTTCACACAGAGTCAGAACTCTTCACATCCGCACACACCCTGCTCTCTGAGCTCAAAACACAGCAGAAATATCTCAACACATCTATTTCAATCATCAGCGTACAAGCAACTTTACGATCCCAATCGCCTACGCTTACAGCCCAAATCTGGTTTGACCTTTACAGGCTCTCAGCAGTCAAACAACTCCAGAAGCAACTTCCAGTCAAACAAGAACTGGCTATAACAAAATCAAAATATATAGGTATATAAAATAGGGAATATAAAATATCAATTTTAATATTAAAATAAAAAACACACCTGCAACAACGTCACAATGCAATATAAATACTGTTAACACCATGCCAAAACCAATTATCGAGAATCTTATATATATATATATTATATATATATATATAATATAAACCCGAAAGTTGCCAAAGCACATTTCTTATTTCGTTTTGATCTACTAAAATAGCTAAAAGTGAAAGAAAATGAATGAAAATATTTAAAGACATACATGCCAATAAATCAAGTGTACGACCAAAAGAAAGCATAACGAAATCTGACTGTTTTGGAATTAAATCATGCCACAACAAAAAAAATAACTAAACCTTTTCATAATACTACTTCATGCTGTCTACACAGCGAGACCCGCTAAAATCATCAACACCAAATAATCACCACAAACCTACACACACTCCGCAAACAGTAACACTTCATACTTTATATAGTCTCATTTACTTTTACACTGTGTTCACAACAGGCTTCTTATAATTAACTGAAACTAAAATAAAAACTAAAACCATTCAAAAAGTTTTTGTTACTTTAAATCAAATTTACATTAATTGAAATAAAGTAAAATTTATAATAACAAACTTTAATTATAAAGTGAATAATCAGCTAGTTGCCAAGGCAACATTTAGTTTCACTTGATCCTAAAGTAATTACAACTAAAATGAAAAAAATGGAAAATATAAAATAAAAAAAATTTAATATCAATAGAAACTACAGTCATATCTGAATTCAACTATAACACATTCACAAATAAATGAATCAAAAACAAGTGATCATTTAAACAAAACTGTAGAATAAATCATAACTCATGCACAAGCATTCAGTACATTTGTTGAGATATATTGATATCTGTAGTAAAGTGGAAATCTTACTGTACTCTACTGACTAACTGAATTCCTCATAACTACAGTAAACATATGAGGCAGTAAATCATACGGTTTATGAACTGGTCGTGAAGCGAAATAAATCTGAACGAAGGCAAATCAGGAGCGAGAGAGTCGTCCCCGAACAAAACATGTGACAGCAGCAGCAACCAGCTACTTCACACCCATGTCTCAGTTACCGCCAACATAGAGCTGGGTGCCCGTCATCTCACCCACAGGGCCACACTGGGCAACCCCTGTCTAATAAAACCGCACCTTGTGAGTGTGCAGGCTTGTTGCTGTGTTTCATGCGACGTTCACTGTAGTCCGCACCAGCATGCTGCGCTCCGTCATCTGAGCGTGTGCGGCGTCAATACAAGCGGCGTACATTACAACCACACACATACACCTATCACAACACAATCTAACCGAACACTAAACTCACGCACACACACACACACACGCACGCACACACACACAGGTTTGTTTTTGTGAAAAGTGGGGACTCTCATAGGCGTAATGGTTTTTGTACTGTACAGACTGTATATTCTATTGTTCTACACCAACCCTACCCCTAAACCTTCCTCTTACAGGAGACTTTGTGCTATTTCAAGTATTTTCAATACACTCCATTCTGTGTTATTTATAAGCGTTTTGAAAAGTGGGGTCATGGGGTAATGTCCTGAAAAGTCACTTTCTCCTTGTAATACCTGTCATACCTTTCTCATTATACACATTTATGTCCTCATTAGTCACAAAAACGCGCACACACACACAAACACAAACACACGCGCACACAAACACACCCAACACACTCACGCTCACTCACACACACGCACATTCACTACTCACTCACACTATCTCTCTCTCGCTCTCTCACACCCACACATCACACACACTCACTCACGTCACACACACACTCAGTCACACTCACTCTCACACACTATCTCTCTCTCTCTCTCTCTCTCTCACACCAACACACACACACACACACAACACAACTCAACACAACACAACACAACACACACACACAACACAACACACACTCTCTCTCTCTCTCTCTCACTCACTCACTCACTCACACTCCTACTCTCTCTCTCTCACACACACACACACACACAGCCTTACAACCATCTAACTCACGCACGCACACACTCACACACACACATTCACTCACTCACATTCACTCACACACACACACTCTCACTCTCTCTCTCTCTCACACACACATACACACACAAACACACACAAACACACTCACAGCACACACACACACACACACACTCTCTCTCTCACTCACTCACACACACACACACACGATCTCTCTCTCTCTCTCTCACACACACACACACACACACAGCCTTACAACCATCTACTCACGCACGTAGCAACCACACACACACACACCACACTCTCTCTCACACACTCAAATCACCACCACACTATCTCTCATCCCTCTCTCACACACCCACACACAGCCTTACACCATCTAACTCACGCACCACACACATACACTCACTCACCTCCTCTCACACACACATCACCACACCAGCCTTACAACATCACCTCACGCATTGCACGCACGCACACACCCAGCACACAACACACACACACACTCTCACTGACCCTCACTCACCCAACGCACATCTCTCTCTCTCTCTCTCACACACCAGGCCTTACAACATCTAACCTCACGCACCTCACCAAGCACACACACACACACACTCTCTCTCACTCCCTGGTCCTAAGGCCTCACGGTCACACCACACACGGGACACTGTCCTCCGGGACTATCGTCTCGGGTCCGTCTCGTGTGCTTATCTCGCTGAGGTGACACGACACACACACTATCTGTGTGCTCGGGTCTTTCGGGTCTCTCTCACACACACACACACCACACACACACACACACACACAGATCACGCGCACACACACACACACACACACACACACACTCTCTCTCTCGTCTCTCTCTCTCTCTCTCTCCTCACACACACACACACACACATCTCTCTCATCTCTCACTTACTCACTCACACAGGTCACTCTCTCTCTCTCTCACACACACAACCACACACACACACACACAGCCTTACAACCATCTACTAAGCACGATGCACGCACACACACACACACACACACACAACTCTCAACCCCTCCTCCTGACCACTCACACACACTCTCTCTCGTCTCTCTCTCTCTCTCACACACACACACACCCCACACACACTCTCACACACACACAAACTCACACACACACTCTCTCTCTCTCTCAACACACACACACACACACACGCACGCACGCACGCCCACACACACACACACACTCTCTCACACACACACTCTTTCTCACACACACTCTCTCTCTCTCTCCTCTCTCACGCATCGACCAATCACCGCACAACAACAAGCCGTGTAACCAACCATCTACTCACGCACCAACAACGCACTCCACCTCACACACACACAACCACCCTACCACACACCTCTCTCACTCACTCACTTAACTCACACCACACACACACCAACACTCTCCTCTCTCTCTCTCACCACAACACACACACACACCCACACACAAGCCGTTAACAAGACCCATCCTAACTCACACGCCTGCACACACCACACCCACACACACACACACACACTAGACAAAAATCACTGACCTAAACTATTCAGGACTCATTCAGTTTGTCACCCAAACACTTTCCCGGTCTGTCATTGGTCAGTCAAACTAATAGTCCCGCCTTCAATTCACGCTATTGGTCAGTTTTTGACTGGTCAGAATCAAACTATCTGATCAATCACCTCTTTAGGAAATCAATAAATCGATATTTTATTTATTGTTGACTCTGTATATTAGGATAGAAAACATTTCATCATCAAAATAGAATTTCACCTGAGATTAATAAAGGTCAAACAAAGGGAACTGCAAAAAAATGAAAGAAGCTAGACACAACAAATTATAAATACAATGCAATTCTAAAAATACACCTCATATAAAATGCATCATTGATACTTAATGTGACATTTACACAGTAGTGAGGGACCGCAGATTTAATTTCTATGAAACATAATTTATACGTCATATAGTATATTTATAGTTATACATTTACTATATATACGTAATAACATTACTTCATTAAAATATTATCGATTAATTTATATTTAGTAATATTTCATACATTTAATATATCATTGTATATTTATACATTTATAATTAAAATTTTACCTTTAAAAATGTATTATACATTATAACAACATATACATATATAATAATTGTATTAATTATTCAAATATATTTATTATTGAATATAGATATATATATGTATATACTGTACATAATTATATCATTGAAATATTTCCATTGCTAATCTATTTAACAACCAATTTTATTTAATAAATTTAATATGGTTTCATAAATTAACAAATTCTCTCTCTCTCTTTATAGATAACTAATATAATTTTAGTATACCATTTAGTTATTATCCAATTATATTTATATCGATAATTTATACATACATAACTATATACAAATTTCATCATTGACCATTTTCCATATCCATCTTCATATTTTAATTTCATTAATTAATATTTTATTATAATATAGCTTTACATTTATATATTGATGTCTTATCCCCCTTTTCAACAAAAATTTTATCCCCTTTAAATTTTTAAATACAGTAAAATAAATTTGTTTGTGTTCAAATAATAAAACGTATCTATTTTTAATTGCAATTTTAATCAGAAATCTGTGTTATTCTAATGTACCTGGACGCTGAAGCTCAATCTCACGCACTGAGAGGATGATTCTGAAATGAGGACAGACTGGAGGAGAGTCTGTTTGAGGAGCGTGAGCTCGGGGCCCGGGGCCACAGGTGCAGGCCACGCGGGGGCCGCCGCTGGATCGGGTTCTGTTTGCAGGATTCGTTACGGAAGCTCGTCTGCCATGATGAGCTCGTCTAACGGAGACCCGGCTGGGCTCGGTGTGGCTGAATTAGAGAATGGACAAAAGCAAACACGATCGACGAGCCTTCTTCTGTTTAAGTGATTTATGATTTTTTTTTTTTTGTTTTTATTAATTTACAGCCATCATATGATGCAACATTTTTGTTTTATGTGACTGTAACTTTCAGAACTCAAACTTCATCTCCAGCTCAATTATTAATTATTTATTACTTTATTTATTTGATTAAAAATACCGTAAAATAGCAAAATATTATTACAATCTAAAACATCTCTTCTCTATGTGAATATCTGTTAAACTGTAATTTATTTCTGTGATTTTCAGCATCATTACTCCAGTCTTCAGTGTCACGTGATCTTCAGAAATCATAATAATATGCTGATCTGCTGCTCGAGAAACATTTCTGATTATTATCAATGTTGAACACAGTTAATATTTTTGTGGAAACTGATGCATTTCCTTTTTCAGGATTCACAGATGAACAAAGTTCAAAAGAACAGCATTGATTCGAAAATCAAAATCAATCTTTTGTAACATTATACCTGCTTTAACTCTTTTTAACTTACTACTTTTACTACCCTCGTTTTGAGCAATTGTGACAGCATTCTTGCTTATGGAAGTGATTCATCATTACTCTTACGAAATAAAAAAAACCCAACATCCTAGCGATAAAGAAAGAGTCTTAAAGGCACAAAAGCAACATTTTTAAAAACATGATTAATTGTGAAAGAAAAGGTAACGCAAACAAAGTGATAACAAAGTAAATGAAGCTTGTGTTCCTGAGAACTGTAATAGAGTCATATCTGGCCAGAACTCATAACCTTGAAAACACCTGCAGTGACCGAGAGACACGAGCTGAAGCTGAAATAAAAGCTCTAAATCAAGCCATTAGGAATGACTGAGAGAGTTTGAGCTGAAAGAAGTCAATAAGGTACAAAAGAAGTAAAACTAAATATTAACAGCACAGGAATGCTGATGAAAATTACATTTATTTGTATTTGAATGTTTATCAATATGCATCGTCCCTTTCATTTGAGAATTTAAAAAAAGCATCTGTACAGAGCATAAAGCATGCTTTCATTTAATGGAGATAATATAGCTTTTATTAATATTCTGAATAAGTTTGTGTTTTTATATTTTTAAAGTTTTAGTTGTGTTTTTGTCCTTTTTAGTAGCTCATATTTTATATATGTCTATATAGTTTTAGTACTACTTATTTGTTATACCATTACTTAAGTACATTACACTTTTTTTATCACTTCTTCATTTTTTTTGTTCAGAAAATCATAGAATAATTTGTGTTTATCATCGAATTGAAACATTATTTTATGCCTTTATTTATTTTTTTGTATTTTATTGACAAACAAACATAAATAATAAATTACAAATACATGTGTATATATATAATACAAATATAAATGCATAATACGCCAACATAATCAATACTATTTTCACACAATCACACACTAATTACACTTAACTATTTGTATTGATACCAATCCCCAATGAAACATCTCTATTTATAACCAATATTTTTTATCCATCCTTCTTGTCCATTATATTAATTTGCATTAATTTTTTTTTTTTAACTGACCTCATTGCAGTGCATTCTGGGATTGACTTCTCTGTGAAAGATACATGCTTAGCCAAAATGAGTGTTTGAAATTTTTGAACTTAACATGAGAAGTGCGTCTATGAACCCTGAAAAGGCAACACACTAGGTTTCGAAACAAGCTGTGTCTCAGTCTTCATCCACTGTGTGTCTGCTCCTCATTTCAGTCGACCGTGTGGGAATTTCACCCAAAAACGCTGGAGAAACTACAGAACTGCCCACGCACTGGAGGAGCGTCGAGGACGGGAGGAACTCCTCATGAGCGCTGAAGGTCATCACTTCTCTCCCACTCCAGTCTGTCCTTGACTCATGCTTTCATCTGAGATCCGCAGCACCTGCTCACGTCCAGGACGACGCCGAAAACCAGACCCACACCACCAACCTGCTGCAGCAGCCCAGATCTGAGAACGCCTTTACCACGTTACTCCATTTAACACCAACACCGTTTAATCACATGCACTGGAAAAGCAGCGTTCAGCTGTTGAACTGAATCTTGTGTATTTGACATGAAGCTCTAAAACAGCATTGTTCCTAATTCTTTTATTTATCACAGTAATTGACAGGCTACTTATTTGTCACTGCAGGAGTGTTTAACAGGAGATCAGAAACTTTCCAGTTAACTAAAACACACTAACGTATGCATGCATGTGCATTTTAACTTAAACTCTTGGTGTTGATTAACTTTCTCCATGCATATTCTAAACTATCCATGCACATATTAAATATGAGCTGAAAAGGACTCTGAAAGTCATTTTTACATGCATGGGTAAAGTCATATTTAATACATGCATGGGTAGTTTAAATGCAAAATTTGTCTGTTTTTTTAACCAAAACCTAGATTCGAAGTTAAAATGTTCATGCACGTGTAAGGAAAAGCGTGTTTTAGGTCACTGGAAAGTTTCAGTGACAAATGAATTTTAATAAGTGCAAAAAAGTAGTATGTCAATTAATATGATGAATAATAATTATAAAATGCTGTTTTAGGTCATAGTTTTAGGAAGCTGCAAAATATGTCAGCCTCATGCTGAATATGTATTGTGGATGATTCATATTAAAAATACATTTTTTGTCTCCATAAACTGTTATTAAAATGTAAAAACTTTCAGAGTCTATACCAGGATATATTTAATAAATGCATGGGTAGTCGCTGCAGAATGTGTTCATGGAGCTTGTTTTTTTAACCAACATTAAGATTTTAGGTTAAAATGTTCATGCATGTGTAAAGAAAGTATATTTTAGATAACTGTAAGGTATCACCCTCCTTATAAATGAACTTATAAAAGTACAAACAAGTAGTCAGTCCATTAATATGATGAATAATCATGAGTTATTCATTTAGGTTCGCTGTCAACCTAACGTTTTTACGTTTTAATAGTTTATTTTTAATTAAAAAAGTATTGTTTTTTAGGTTTATAAAGACAAAATATCTAAATGCATCTTCCACAGTAAATATTCAACATGAAGTCGACATTTGTCACTACATGAGCATTTAAAGGGTGATTAAATACAAATGCATGTGCATTTGAACCTAAAATCTTGGTTTTGATTAAAAATAAATTCAATGGACACATTATGCATCATGCATTTGTTAAATATGAGCCGGAATGGACTTTGAAAGTAATTTTTCCATTTCAATAAAATGTCCCTTTAATATGAATCATCCATAATATAATTATTCAGCATTAAATATGTTGCACTATGACAAAGTCCCTAAAACTATTTTAGGCACTGCATTTATCAGATTCTCTTCTAATTATCATTCATGATTATTCATCATATTAATGGACTGACTACTTGTTTGTACTTTTATAAGTTCATTTATAAGGAGGGTGTTACATTACAGTTATCTAAAATATACTTTCTTTACACATGCATGAACATTTTAACCTAAAATCTTAATGTTGGTTAAAAAAAACAAGCTCCATGAACACATTTTGCAGCGACTACCCATGCATTTATTAAATATATCCTGGTATAGACTCTGAAAGTTTTTACATTTTAATAACAGTTTATGGAGACAAAAAATGTATTTTTAATATGAATCATCCACAATACATATTCAGCATGAGGCTGACATATTTTGCAGCTTCCTAAAACTATGACCTAAAACAGCATTTTATAATTATTATTCATCATATTAATTGACATACTACTTTTTTGCACTTATTAAAATTCATTTGTCACTGAAGGAGCATTTAAAGGGTGATTAGAAACTTTCCAGTGACCTAAAACACGCTTTTCCTTACACGTGCATGAACATTTTAACTTCGAATCTAGGTTTTGGTTAAAAAACAGACTCATTTTGCATTAACTACCCATGCATGTATTAAATATGAGCTGAAATGGGACTCATTTTTACATTTTAATTTTACATTCAAGACAAAAATGTCTTCTAATTATGAATCATCCACAATAAATATTGAGCATGAAGTAAGGCTGGCCTTAGTAAAACTGGTTTTGACTGGTGTAATTATCAATATGAGATGGTAAACAACTCAAGTTGCATGATTCTCCTTTCTTCAAGAATCCTAACACACTCACACAGTACTCAAGGAAGAGCAGATGAGATGAAGGTCCCTCATAAGCACAGATGTGTTGGAGTCTGTTTATCTCCACGCTGACCTTGACGGTGGAATAAAACACTGAAGGCACCAGTTCTCTCTCTTATCACTCCGGCGGGCATGAGATACTTTAAACACGATCGCTGTTTCTCCTCACGATTCACAGAAACGCTCAGGAATGCACAGCCGCAGACGACTCAAACACAAAGACGTGAGCCACAACAACGGCTGAATCACGTACCACTTACACGGAGCCGTTTAGAAACAGAACTCTGAAAAAATTCCCTGGAGAAACATCTAAAGCACGTCTGAAGAGCAGCAGGTGAAAATGCATGTACAAAAACAAAGCAGAACAAAAAACTTCAATGACCTGACCTTTCTGAGTGGAACTGTAGGTTTGATTGATGCGGGATTGATTGGATAATGAATTAGTTGATCTAAAATATAAGAAGGACGAATGACATCTGCTGAAATTGACTGTTTTTATACTTTAATAAAAGATTACAAACAAAAAGTCTTCTTAATATGAACTGTCCAGAATGAAAATGTTGACTGCAATAACTTTCCTAGTCCACTTGTCAAATAAACCTGGTATTACTAATATCGTTGGCTCTACATCAGATTGCTTTTGGTCATTTTTGTATAAAAGCGACTGCTAAAATGCAATATAAATGTAAGAAAGTCACAATCAATACAGACAAATGCACAACAGCCCAACACACATGAAGCTTTCTGAACACTTCATCACTAACATCACGCCGAACGGCAGCTGAAACAGTAAATCCATGTGAACGTGCACCAGCTGCGGGATATTTCTGACCCTCAATGTGACACAGGGGTTTCAATTATTTTAGGTGAGGGTGAGCGCATTCATGTTGAGGGTTTTTTTTTTTTTTTTTTGTGTGTGTGTGTGTGTGAGTGTGTGGTGTGTGTGTGTGTGTGTGTGTGTGTGTGTGTGCGTGTGTGTGTGTGTGTGTGTGTGTGTGTGTGTGTGAGTGTGAGTGTGTTCGTGAGTGAGTGTGAGTGAGTGTGAGTTGTGGTGGGTGTGTTGTGAGGGGTGTGTGTGTGTGGGGTGTGTGTTGTGTGTGTGTGTGTGTGTGTGTGGAGATGTTGGTTTGCGTGTGTTGTGTGAGGTTGTGGGAGTGTGTGTGAAGTGTGAGTGTGTGTGGTGTGTGTGTGAGATAGAGAGAGAGAGAGTGTGTGTGTGTGTGTGTGTGTGTGTGTGTGTGTGTGTGTGTGTGTGTGTGTGTGTGTGTGTGTGTGTGTGTGTGTGTGTGTGTGTGTGTGTGTGTGTGTTGTGGGTGTGTGTGTGTGTGTGGTGAGTGTGTGTGTGAGGAGTGTGTGAGTGTGTGAGTGTGAGAGAGAGAAAGAGTGTGTGTGTGAGTGAGTGTGTGTTTGTGAGTGTGTGTGTGTGGGTGTGGTTGGTGTGTGTGTGTGTGTGAGTGTTGTGGGATGGTGTGTGATTTGTGTTTTGTGAGTGTGTGTGTGATGGTGAGTGTTGAGTTGGTGTGTGTGTTGGGTGTAGTGTGGGTGTTGAGAGTGGTGTGGTGTGTGTGTGTGAGAGTGTGTGTGTGTGTGTGTGTGTGTGTGTGTGTGTGTGTGTGTGTGTGTGTGTGTGTGTGTTGTTGTTGTGTGTGTGTGTTGATGAGAGGTGTGTGAGAAGATTGTGAGTGGTGTGTGGGCTGCTGAGAGAGGAATTGGATGATTTTACAGCCTAACGCCCAACTGCGTGTTTAACAAGTGTCTGACAGTAGATCCCTCTCAAAGTCTCAAAGACTTCGCCAAATGCCTCACCCACCAGCAAAAACCCAGCAGTGGCGACACACAGACGTCAGACTCTGCTGCATGCAGGTCTTTCCACTCCGTACACGTTAAAGCACAACTAGCCTCTTCATAATCAATTTTACAGCAAAATGATTTAAACACATGCACTGGAAAAGCAGCGTTCAGATGTTGAATTACATCTAGTATATTCTACACAAAGTGACATGTCCTGTAACGAGACTAAACTATTAGATAAAACAGCATTTTATAATTATGGTTCATGATTATTCATCATTTTAATGCACAGACTATTTATTTGCATGATTATACATCGTCACTAAAGGAGCATTTAAACAGGCGATCAGACCTGAAACACACACATGCATGTACATTTTAACCTAAAATCTTGGTGCTCATTAATAAATAAACTCCATGGACACATTTTTCAGCAACTACCCATGCATATTAAATATGATCTGAAATGGTCTCTGAAAGTCATATTTACATTTTAATAAAAGTTTATGAAGACAAAATAAAATTCAGCATTTTATAATTATTATTCATGATTCATGATACATGATGATATTAACTGACAGACCACTTATTTGCACTTTTAAAAGTTAATTTGTCACTGAATGAACATTTAACAGGAACATTTTAGTAACCTTGGATAACAAAGCCCACTAAAGGAGGTAGAACGTTTTCATATTTGGCTCCCAAACTCTGGAATAGTAAGTAAACATTTATTTATATAGCACCTTTCAAAACAAAGTTAAGTGCTTTACAATAAAATGATCAGTACAGTAACAAAATACAAAAAATACCATCAAAATTAAGAAAAAGCCATATGATAAAAAAGAGTCTTAAGAAGAGAATTAAAAGAGGATACAGTAGGAGCCTGCCTAATATCCCCAGAGGACCCCCACCGGAGGATCTCAAGCAGCGATCAGGCTCAAAAGAAATGAATAAATCACAAATATAGGCAGGAGCCTGACCCTTCAAGGCCTTAAAAACAAGCAACAAAATCTTAAAATCAATTCTAAAACTCACAGGCGACCAGTGAAGAGCAGCAAGAATCGGTGTAATGTTGTAACTTTGTGTAACGGTGTAACTTTTCGTAGTACGTGTTAAAAGCCTAGCAGCATTTTAAATCAGCTGCAATCTTTGGAGATTTCTCTTGCTAATACCAGAATAAAGTGCATTACAATAATCAAGACTGGAAGAAATAAAAGCATGAATGACCCTTTCCAAATCTGCTAAAGAAAGGAATGACTTTATCTACGTTAGTTGCCTCAGTTGTGCAAAACAAGACTGCACCACTTTAGTCACCTGAACATCAAAGGACAGTTCTGAGTCAAAACCTACACCTAAGTTGCGAGCCTCTTTTCGAACATTATTAGATTAGGCACCCAGACTAGAGGAGAGATTATTAATATTAGCACTACTGGGGACTCATGAGGTAATTATAAGCACTTCTGACTTAGAGTCATTCAACTGCAGAACATTTTTCGACATCCAATTTTTGATTTCGACGATGCATGACATAATATGGGATGTATCAATAATACCAGGCTTTACCGGGACAAACAACTGCGTATCATCTGCATAGCAGTGGAACTCAATGTCATAACTGCGCATAATTTGACCCAGGGGTAACATGTAGATAGTAAACAGAAGGGTACCCAAAATAGATCCCTGAGGGACCCCACAAAATAAAGGAGCATGAGAAGAGGAGGCATCTCCAAGCACTACGGAAAAAGACCTATTCGACAAATAACTAAGAAATAAACCAATCCAGAGCTACATCTCTGATACTAACATAAGTTTTTAAATAGCCTTCCTGATAATGTTCGGGGTTCAGACACATGCTCTCTTTTTAAATCTAGATTAAAGACACATCTCTTTAGCCAAGCATTCACATAATGTATCTCATAACCTTGTATTTCAGTTACATCTGATCAAATGTGCATTAACATTCTTTTGCTTGGGTTGAACATCATTTTTTGCCTAGTTGGAACAGCAGCTACGCTAATTATGTCTCTATTTCCTTCTCTGTTTCATGGGATTGGCATCCCTTGGTAACTAGGAATTACACAAGCTTCAGTCTGGATCCAGCCCTTACTAAGATCTGAGATGACCAAACACCTGAGAAGAGATGATGCCAACCCCTCAAAAGACCTCAAATGATGCCAAACCTGAGACAACATAAACTACCAAATTTTGCTATAAGTTTGATTGCATCATATAATCATTGCTGTTAATAGTGTTCACCATCTGTTTGATTACATGACATTAACTAACTGCTTGATTTTTACTGTACATTTCTCCCATATGGACATCAACTTGAGATGGTCACCGCTGATAAGCTATTACTAAATATAATGTAGAAATTTAAATTTTCTGTAAAGCTGCTTTGCAACGATTTGCATTGGGAAAAGCGCTATACAAATAAACTTGAATTGAACCTAAAACAAATTCCATGGACCCATTTTGCATCAATTACCCATGCATATATTAAATATGAGCTGAAGTGGATGCTGAAAGTCATCTTAAAATTGTAATAAAAGTTCATGAAAACCAAAATGTCTTCTTATCATGAATACATGAAATTGACATCACTTGAGTGTGACAAACTCCCTAAAACTATTACCCAAATCATCATTTTTATCATATTAATGTTATTAATTATTTTAAGTTAATTTGTCACTGCAGCACTTTAACAGGTGATTAGAAACTTTCCAGTGACCTTCAACAAACTTTTCTTTACACATTTTAACCTAAAATCTTTGTTTTGTTTAAAAAAATAAACTCCTTAGAAACATTTTGCATCAACTACCCATGCATACATTAAACATGAGCTGAAATGGACTCTGGAAGTCATCTTAAAATTTTAATAAAAGTTAATTTAGACCAAAATGTCATATCATGAATCATCCAAAATAGTTTCCCCTAAACTCTGTAAAACTATTACCTAAAACAACATTTTATGATTCTTATTCATGATAATTCATCATATTAATGTCACTAATTCTTTTAAGTTCATTTGTCACTGCACCAGCAGCATTTAACAGGTGATTAAAAACTTTCCAGCTCCATAAAATACACACACGCATGTACATGTCAACCTAAAATCTTGGGTTTGATTGAAAACAAACTCCACGGTCAAGTTGTGCATCAACTACCCATGCATATTTTAAACGGAATGTATATTATAGTTCTCCCCGGTGCATATTTGGCAAAGGCAGCACTGCATTTCTGGCACTGCATTTCTTCAAATATTCTAAACATGAAACATGACGTGCAGCATATGGGGATCAGACACAAACAGACACCAGTCAAACGCTGCCATCAGAGCCAATCATGCACAAAACAGCAGACGGAGATTGCAGTAAACGCTGATACTCACCCTGAGCAGACCAGAGCAGCCACAGCAAACCCAGCAGAAACAGCAGCGATGTCCAGCGCGTCTGAACCTGTAGCTCCATCCCTGAGACTCGAGCATGGAACCAGGGCATGGAAACACACGCACGCCGCTCGCTCCACAGTTACTCCACACTGACGGCCGGCCTGCGACGGACACAGAGAAAGAGGGTGTTACTCTCTCGCTGCGATTGGGACGGCCCCTCCACTCTGGACACCTTGTGGAGAGACAATAAAAGCAGCAGTTGATCTCTGCGGCTCAGCTGAACCCCAGCGGACCCTCCTCACGCACAGGGGAGGGCCGTCCGCTGAAAGGAGGCCAGGGGCCCCCAAAAACAGCCTCCAGCGCTCCAGAGTCACGTGACCACAGCGGCTGCACTCCTGCCGCCCTGACAAACCAACACCAGTGCTTTAAAGGGGTCATATGTGACCCTGGACCACAAAACCAGTCATAAGGGTCAATTTTTTGAAATTGAGATTTATACATCATCTGAAAGCGGAATAAATGCGCTTTCCATTGATGTATGGTTTGTTAGGATCGGACAATATTTGGCCGAGATACAACTATTTGAAAATCTGGAATCTGAGGGTGCAAAAAATATCTTTAAAGTTGTCCAAATGACGTTCTTAGTGCATATTACTAATCAAAAATTAAGGGTTGATATATTTACGGTAGGACATTTACAAAATATCTTCATGGAACATGATCTTTACTTAATATCCTAATGATTTTTGGCATAAAGAAATAACAATAATTGGCAATAATGTATGAAATTTATAACAATAATGAAATTTGGCAATAATGTACTTTATAGGGAGATCGCACACTCTCAAAGAGCTTTGCAAATGTCAGTCAGCGCGTTTGTTTTGTTTTCATCATGGGTTTGAAAATCATATTTCACTGGTTTAAACTCATGTCATCGAGATATGAATATTCACAAAGCTGCAATACTGCGACAATAGACCTACAACTTGTGATGAGAAGCAGAAGCGAGCAGAGAAAAAGGTACTCCTCTCAGAAAACGTACGAATAATGATCATTTCAGATGTTTAATTACTATTTGGAGCATTGAGATTGATAGAAGAGGGCTTAATGAACTCATTTTTGTGATAACCTCAAATTAGACATTTTTTCACTTCTTTTGCCTGTAGCTCAAAATTAGACCGTGTGCATTCACACTCATTCTGCCAGCACGGCTCACAGATTTGCAAACACATGGCGTCTCCACGACATGGCAGCGGCAGCAACAATACTACAGCGAGAATGAAAGTTACACTTTCTTACTTTGCAAAACATTTGGGCGGTGTTATGTCATTGTTTCGACTAGTATCTTTCATTTCGTAAAGAAAATGTGAGTGGTGTTTTCCATACAATATTCACCAAATTAATGAAAGGGTGTTGTGGGTGCTTGCCAGGGTGTTGCTAACCAACAAACAGACAAACCAGCAACAAATACACAAATGCAATAGTAGATTCAATTCAGTTTGAACTGATTTAACTAGTCTCTTTCATGTCATAAAGAAAATGTGAGTGGCCCTTGCTCGTGCAAAACTCAGCACATTAATGATAGGGTGTTATGGACCAGGGTGTTGCTAACCAACAAACTGCTAAGCCGGTAACAAATACAAACCAACTGTAGTGGCTTGGATTGTTTAACTAATCTCTAAACACAATTAGGTGTTTGCCCATGAAAACCCGGGTGTTGTGATTGCTGGGGTGTTGCTAGGGCGTTATTGTGTACTCCTCCATGTAATGTATGAATTACATAAGATTGTTTTGTTATGATGTATTTTGTGTATGAAGTGTCCAGCATTCCACAGTTATTTTTTTCCTTATTTAAGTGCGTATTTTCCTTTTCTGAATTTTCAGTGTGAGCACACTACTCAAAAGAATAGTGCACACGTATGCGATTTAGGATGCACCTGATGATACTATGTTGCGATGCAGTTGCTAAGGTGTTCTGAATTACTTTTAAGTGTGTAAACCAGTGTTTTAACCATTTTTATCATGTTTCTATGCAGCAGCTAGTATGTTTTCTGTAGGATTCTGGCGTTTAGCTGGTTAAATTCTGAACTTACCGTAACTACTAGGTTTGATTGCATCATTATGAGCTCTAATACTAGTGATCATTTACTTATGTTTAACAACATTTTAAACTGCAACTAAAAATAACAACAGTTTATGGGCGAAAAATCTAAATGTAGTTTGACATCGAAAACATGAAAGCAAATGACACACCATGTATTCTCACTCAAAGTGCTGTAAGAACTAGTTCCTGCCGGGTCGGTTAAGCATTACCTCCTTTCCCCTGTAGGGTGCCAGCGGCTGACTGACAGCTCATTACGGCTGGGATAAAGAACACAAAGCAGCAGTGAAAACACACAAGAGCGCATGACAAAAGCCATTCACACGTCAGGTGACTGCGGGACTCACCTCGGGCCACGACACGCCCCCCATCGCCCTAATCTCACCGACACATACAACTTAAGCCGATTAAGAGTTAGTGCCATTACTGAGATTACATCAAGAGCACTGAGATTCACATGAGAAACGAGCAGAATAAATGTTAGAGGAACTTCACATGTTCAGCAGATCAGACTTTTGAAGAAAGTGATCAGACGCACCTGCTGGACCAGAAAACAAGAGAAAAAATCCCACATCTAGAGACTAGAAGACTCATTTTATATGAGATGCGGAGCACTGAAGATGGATACTGGATATTTTCTTTTACCAATATTCACACTTTTGTACTCAAACAGTTACTGGTTCCTTAATATTGTGTCTACAGATAAATGGCAAAATGTTGGTCCAAATTTTCTTTTTTGGAAACTTACTTCAATCACAAAGGACTTGAGTTTGTCCCAACAGCTAACCATAAACAACAACAATAATAATAATAATTGTATTATTTTAATATGACCACTCTACTAATATTATTTATTATTATTATTATATCAATTACTATATTGTTATTATTTTAAGAAAAAAATATATATTTTACATACTAAACACATAGCATGTAATTTTGTGTAATCAATTCACAGTTAGCTTAATTAATTATATAATCTTTCTCATTGTGCAATAGTATAAATACAACAATCATTTAAAAAAAAACGATAATTAAATTTACACTTGAAGACAATATTAAAATAGTCAGTGTTGGTATCAGTCATGAAATTTCATTCAGTCTCTACTCAGGAAACTGTATAATGCCCTTAGCAACCACCAATGAAACCCTAGCAACCATATAACAACTTGTCAAACAACTGCAAGGCAACATTCAGATTTCTTTCAGTAAACATAGATATAAATATGCCATAAATAGTGTTATTAGTGTTATTCCTACACTGATGAGTGTAACCCTAATCTCAACTCAAAGACAAACTGATGAGGCCGTCACTCAGAGATCAATTACCCCACATTTCCTCTGACGCTCCACACTTTCCTCTTTCTCCAGCCGTGGCGCTGTGAAGGTGGGAGTTTGTGTGTGCGTGTGAATGGATGTTTGTGGATGGGCTAAAAACAAAGAGAAAGTGAGTGCAGGAACAATAGTGTGGGCTGCTGGGAGTTCAGTGGGGCGGCAGTGATGTGACTGCGGCATTGGCACTGTCAGCGCTCGTTTGCTGTGATTACATGCGATCAGGGTGAGCTCTCGGGAAGCTGTGAGTAGGTCAGGCCCGCTCACACACTGGCCGCAAGCTCCATCAAACGCCCAGCGTGAGGCCCGCTGCTGAAAAATGGGCCGTCCGGGGAAATGCGAGGGGCTGCACGCTCTGATTCCACTGCCAGAAATATGAATCACCGCGGAGGATAATTTCTGTCTGACGGCAAAAAACACTGCAGAGAAGAGCGAAGCAAGAAACACATGAGACCTGACCAAGAACTCAGAAAGAGAAACAATCTTGTCACCATTCAAGCTCCAAAAATGAATTCGAAAGCTTCAAAAACAAATAAATATCAAACGTTTTGCACTTCACTTGGTGAATAAAATACACCTTAAATAACAACTTTCTCTCAAAAATTAAAGTTCTGTCATTGCTTTCCTCGCCCTCATGCCATTTCAAACCTGTTTGACTTTTACTTCTTTGGAACCCGAAAGGAAAAACTGACCAGGGTGCTCTTTTCCATACAATAAAAGTGGCTGTCAAGCTCCAAAAAGGACAAAAAGCACCATAAAAGTATCAAACTTTGCTTTGTTTATAGAGATTTCACTTCTTTTTCTAGCCTGTACTGCTTTTGTTGTTCCTCAGTTGTAAGTTGCTTTGGAAAAATAAGTGCAAATGTACATTACTGTTCAAAATGGTAAAATATTTTAACATTTCTGCAAAGTCTGCTCACCAAGGCTGAATTTATTTGATCAAAAATACTGTAAAAGTATGAAATATTATTACAATCCAAAATAAGGGATTTCGATGTGAATATCTGTTAAACAGTAATTTATTTCTGTGATGCGCAAGACTGTAAATTTTTCAAGCATCATTACTCCAGTCTTCAGTGTCACATGATCTTCAGAAATCAGTATAATATGCTGATTTGCTGCTCAAGAAACATTTCTGATTATTATCAATGCTGAAAACAGTTGTGCTGCCCAATATTTTTGTGGAAACCGTGATGCATTTTATTTTTCAGGATTCACAGATGAACAGAAAGTTAACAAGAACAGCATTTATTTGAAATATGAATATTTTGTAACATTATAAATGTCTTTACTGTCACTTTTGATCAATTTAATGCATCTGTGCAGTATAAAAAGTAATTTCTGTCAAAAAAAACGTTTTGAGTGGTAATGTACATACATGCAAAGGCATCACAGATGTATTCTGTCTTCTGAAGTCAAACGTAGTAAAAATGTGCCGATGCACCACATTTAAATGGCTTCATATGCGTTAGAAGACTTGAAATAAAGCACACAAGTTGTATGGATTATTTCTGAGCTGCCTTGTGTTTGGTCTGCTTTCACTACTTGAAATAAAATAGTGTGAAAGTTCTGCCAAATGTCTCCTTTTGTGCTTTACAAAATACAGAGAGTCATACAGATTTGGAATGGCATGAAGGTAAATCATTCTTTTTGGGTGAACTATCCATTTAAATGGTTTTCTTATTGTTGGAACTATAATTAACCAACAAACCCTTGGGCAAAACACACAAAAGCTGCAGTTAGCATTCCCTCACAGACATGAGAAAAGAAGAGTTCAGAGTCTGTGTGGATTTACGGCCAGACGACTCTGTCGCTCACATGCAGCTGGAAAATCTGTGAGACAACCGCAAAATTCACGACTCAAGTGAGGAACAAAGGACGCGGGCACAAGCGGTCGAGATGGCACGGACTCTTGAATTACAATAGCGGCTGACGGAATGCGATCTGTGAGCGATGTTCCGCCTGACAGCGACTCTTGACCCCTGCCACTGTGAAATTTCAACAGGGGATTTTCTGCAGCGCTTTCTCTTTTCTCCATCTTGAGCAGTCGTTGAGAGTTCGGTCACGGAATCTGGGAAAGACATTCCACTTCCTCTAAGCCAACAGCTGCACGCAGGTGTGAAACCCAATCGGATTGCGGCACCCGATGCCATCAGACCATCGGCATCTCCGGACCATCCTTTAGCTCTCAACACTGCACTTACAACAGCGATCTCTCCCTGCCGTCTCAGACATAACATTATAAACATTTGATTATCCTGTATCCTGACATGTTTCAATCTGGTGGCATTTAGCGGTTTAACTATCACTAACTAATTTTAAAGTTCCCCTATTATGGGTAATGAAAGGTTCATATTTTGGTTTTGGGAGTCCCCAATAACAGGTTGACATGCATGCAAGTTCAAAACACACTTTCATTGTCTTATAATATGCATTTATTTTTACCTTACTTGCTCAACGACTCCCAAACGATTCGCTCAACGATTCATTTTTCCAAACCCCTTCTTTTGCGTGACGCTAATCTGCGGTGATTGGTCCGATGGGTCTCATTTTCATTTCATCATGCCTGTGATGCCTGATAAAGCAGCGTTTGTGAGCGCAGTGCTGCTTTGTGTACAGCATTACCGGGGAAACAGCTATTTTTACTGCTCCAAAAGCGGCACCTAGTGGCAAAAAATTAATTCGCATTTTCATTCAGACCAACGCGAAAATCAAGTTTTCCCAGGTCTGCGTGCGCAACAAGTGGGCGGGCAATATGCTAATGTTTCATGTTGACGTCAACATGAAACGGCTTGGGATTCGTTTGAAAAACAACTTGTTTAAATGATTCAGAGTCGACTCTTTCTTTTGAGAGATAACTTTATACACGGTGTACTTTCAGATTTAAAACTTTGCAGGATGTTTTCATTCACTTAGAGCTGTGTTACACACTGCATGAAAAGTAATTTTCAAAAAATCCATAATAGGGGCACTTTAAAAACACACCGGGCAAAAAAAAAGACTAGATATAACCAATTAAATAGTCAAAACCCACTGCCACTTCCACCTGTATCTTCAGGGTAAATTCAGCCTGTTCAATCAGAGGCATTATCTTACTATAGGGAGATAACCAATCACATTACAGCCTTGACGTCATTGAATTTCAGTAAGAGTTGTGCGACACTCAGTCGCCGTTTACGGATCCCATAGGAATGAATGAGAAATGCCATAAGCTGAATTGCACCTGTCGCAAAAAGTCAGTGACTTCTCTTATAAAACTGCATTTTTTTCATGGTAAACCCGCGCCACCCCCCCCAACAAAACCCCCGCCCCCCACAACCCCCCCCACCTCAAAAAAACCCAAAAAAACCTCTAAACAAAAAAAAAAAAAAAAACCAAACCCCCCACAAAACCAACCCCCGAAAAACCCCCCCCACACACAAACCCAACAAAAACCAACCCCCCCCCCCGCAAAACCCCCCGACCCCCCCCCCACCCCCCCCACACCCCCACACACACACACAAACACCCACACAAACACACACACACACAAAAAAAAAAAAAAAAACAAAAAAAACCCCCCCCCCCCCCCCCAACTACCCCCCCCTGACCCCAAACCCAAAACCCCAAACCCCCACCCAAAAACACCAACACGACCGCACCAAAAAACCGCGCAAAACAAAAACCCGAAACCAAAAAAAAACCCCCCACAAAAAAAAAAAAAAAAAAAAAAAAAAAAAAAAAAAACCCCCAAACCCCCCCCAAAAAAAACCTCTAAAAATAGTTCAATCCAAAAGTATTATTTAGTGTAAAACATGTTGAAGATTAGCAGATAGGCTGTCGATTCATTAAATGATAAGCCGTTTCCTCTAAAAAGCTGTTTATTCAGTGTAGTGAAGCCTCTCCTCCATTGACATCCATTCAAAAAAATGGCCTCTGGTCTCCTTTCCCACGTACTGCCAGACCGGAAGCGTTAGCTTTAGCCGTTACGCTTTTTCAGCTAATGTTTGCAGGCTTGCCTTCTAGTGGCTTTGTGTTCAATGGAACTCTGCACTTTACCTGCTGGACCATCATACACTCATAATGCATTTGACTGATAATCATGGACAATTTAAACAATAGACTTTACACTGACACTTTATCCCCACTTGACACTTGAAATTGTCACTTTATTGCTACTTGCACTGCACATTTATACTGTGAAATATTTTTTTTATTGCCAGTTGTTTTTCTAATTAGTATACAGGTTCTCTTTTTCTTTCTATTTTGTTACTTTTTTATGCTATTATTATTTATATTTTTATTATACTTTACTGTATATTCTATATTTTTTACGTATTTTGTATAGTCCTTGTAAGTTATGTTTTTGTTCCCTTTCTACCCTGTCATTCTCGAGAGGAGTAAACAAAGTAAGAATTTCATTTTACTAGTACATATGAAAAAAAATGTCTTGAATCTTGAATACTTCCACAGTTGATATCAAAAACTACAAATGTTTTTGTATTACAAGTTTTCTGAAATGTTGAAATATGCAAACAAGGCATTATCTAGTTAAACATGCACTAATTTGCACAAATTTCCAGAAAATTAATATGAATATTAGATCAAGCCAGGTTCAACATTCTTGTTTGATTATGTCAACATATTAGAATTAAAGGTTTTTATAGAGGGAATTTTTTATATCTCTTTTTATCACTGGAAAAATCTGAAAATACTGTCAAAAGTGAGAAAAAAATTAATTTTTCACTATGTTTTTAGGAATATAATGTTATATAAGACCAGGCAAATTACAGATATGTGAACAAACCCCTCAGTAAAAACCTTCATAATATAGAAAGAAATAAAACTGTAAATTTTGGTGTATGTAAGTGCTACTGAAGTGGAGAAAAAACTCATTTTGATAAAATGGCCCTTAAAAATACATAACTGAAATCTACAGACGCAAACATATAAAACGCAAAAATAAAACCAGGTGAATGATATATGAACAAACCTCTCAGTAAAATCCTTCAAAATATAGATATGAATAAAACTGTAAATTTTGGTGTATATAAGTGCTGCTGAAGTGAAGAAAGAAACTCGTTTTTAGAAAACGGCCTTTAAAAATAAGTATTGTAAATGAAATCTATGGATGCAAATAAATAATGTAATAAAGTGAGGTGAATGATATGTCAACAAACCCTTCAGTAAAATCCTTCAGAATATAGAAAGGAATAAAACTGTAAATTTTGGTTTATGTAAGTGCTGCTGAAGTGGAGAAAGATACTCATTTTGAGAAAACAACCTCCAAAGACATGAATTGTAATTGAAATCTACAGACACAAATAGATAAAGTGTAATAAAAATCAGGCCACATGATTCACAACCCTCCGTTAAATCCTTAGAACGACAGACCTGAATATCTGCTAAGTTTGGTTTATGCAAGTGCTGCTGAAGTGGAGAAACAAACTCATTTTCATAAAATGGCCTTTAACGATATGCATTGTATTTGGAATCTACAGATGCAAACATGGGTGCAAAAACAAAATCATGCAAAGGATATATGAACAAACCCCTCAGTAAAAATATTCAGAATATAGAAAGGAATAAAACTGCAAATTGTGGTGCAAGTCAGTGCTGCTGAAGTGAAGAAAAAAACTAATTTGAGAAAACGGCCTTTAAAGATACATATTGTAACAGACACCTACAGATGCAAATGAAAAAAAAACATTACAAAAAGCCAAATAACCCAAAATCTTAAAACTGACCAGTGCATGAAAACACAATGTTTTTGCCTGTCTTGCCTAAAACCAAACTCTAAAGCATTTAAGCTTACCTCAATAAAAACAGACGCTGAACGTCTAATTGTTATGCTTCTTGAGAGTTTCCTCAGGTCTCATGGTGTCTTGCTTTCAAGCTCCCAGCATCCCAACCGTGAGCCATTGGTGAGCGAGAGAAAGACGATCCTCATGAATATGCAAAGCCGGCACAATGGGCCGCCACGGTGCATGAAACAATCACAGAGGCTTTGAAGTCACCGGGAATGCTGGGTAAGGCAAAACAAATCTTCTCAAGAGGACTAAGAAACCGTCACAGCAAGAATCATGAGGGGGACGCTGGGTAAAGAGGAATAATCAGTCCTCTCACTCCGGAGAAAGAGGTTTTCAGAGAGGTTAAATAAAGCGCTGATGCCAATGTGCCGCAGCGAGGGGTTCAACAAGAACCATAAACTGTTTAGAGAAAGTTTAGAAGAGAAAAACAACGTTGGAATTGATTCGTTACCGCGGCAACAGGGGAAGCAAGCTTCTATGAACATCTCACCAGTACAAGATTTAGTGTCTAAAACATACAACATACAACATACAACAGCTAAAGGAACCTATAAATGACAATTTCTGAGTATTAAACTGTTTACACTCGTGCTTTGTCTTTTTGATGCATAATTACACTACTGTTCAAAAATTTGAGGTCAGTAAAATATATATTATTTAAAGAAATTATATTTTTGATCAGCAAGGATGCATTAAACTGATCAAAAGTGACAGTAAAGACATTTATAATGTCACAAAGATTTCAAATAAATGCTTTCCATTCATCTGTGAATTCTGAAAAATAAAATGTATATCAGTGTTTCCAACATTGATGATAATCCGAAATGTTTCTTGAGCAGCAGATCAGCATATTAATATGATTTCTGAAGATCATGTGACACTGAAGACTGGAGTAATGACGCTGAAAATACAGCTGCGCCATCACAGAAATACATTACAGTTTAACAGATATTCACATAGAAAACAGCTATTGGAAACTCATAACGCCTGGCACAGATGTGCTGGCTGTGTTGAGTCTGCTTTGCTCAGCTGTGTTTGCGTTCTGACACACACAAGCTTGTGGTGAATTAACAGGTAAATATCTGAGCTTGTAATCCAAAAGATGCTGTTTCAAACCTAAGCACTAACTAACAAACTAACTCAGACTGAAGAGAATCCCGCAGACGTGACGTCTTAGCGGGTAACCGCCGGGGCTGTAAAATGTCAAACGGTCCACTGTGTGACTCATATTGATGTAGATTATGACTGCAGCTGTTATAAATGCATGAGTTTCTGGATTTCACTCAGTAGTGCGCTTGTGTTAGTGTGCGCACTAATGAGAACTCAATATCTGAGTGAAACAGTAGCTGCTGTCTCTGCATAAATACCATGAGGTTAATTCTACTGAATAAAAAAAACCCAATAAATACAAAGCATATAGGGCAGAATCCAGTCATTAAAATGGAATTTGGCATAAAATATAGATGAATAAATCAAAAGTATGGCTGTACACTTAATCGAATGGTGATATAGACTGACGTCTGTCTGCAAAAAGACTGCTATGTAAAGCTCTTCACTAAAACCTGCTAAAATAAAAGTTCGGTCTAACTTTAAGAAATTGTGACAGAAATATATTACTATTGCACAGTAGAACGTACATTTTAAATAATAACAATAAAATTACATTATTTTTAAAGAATAACACAATGTGTCCCCCGTGTTTTAATTTTAACAGTAAACCTCTGTTGTGCAGCACTTTGTTTGCCATAAAATTAAAGGAATTGTTCAAATTTCAGTTGATTAGGTTTTAAAGGAGGGATTTAATTGTTCACATTATTTTGATTACATTAATAGTGCATTCCTTGTTGAACATTTATTTTTATTATAAATTTGTATTAAATCATTAACAGAACCCAGAAAAATAAAAACAGACACAGGATTTTTTTTTAAATAAAACATTGCACAGGACAATATTATTGCAATAATTGTTTAAAAATTATTAAATTGTTATTTTTTTATGAATTCAACCAATATTCTTTATGATTATTAGAATGTAGTTTTAATCAATAAATGGAGTCCAGAAAAATAAAACATACACGGATTTCTTAAAAAAAAAAAAAGAGGAAAAGAACAGAACGAGAATTGCAGAGGGCCAATATTATTGTTAAATTGTTAATTATTAAATTGTAAATTATTAAATTGAAAAATAATAACAAGTTTTGAGAATTTATTTTATGAATTCCCTGACATTCTTTATGATTAGGAACTTTAGTTGAAACCATTAGAATGGAGTCGAGAAAAAAAAAACACTTCTGAAAAAAATAAATAAAAAATTCTGGGAAAAAAATCAAACTTCCCAATCGATTAAATATTATAAACTGTTAATTAGACATTATATATATATCATATGAAGAAGAATTGTAATTATGATTATTCAATTTAGTTACAACAGAAAATGTATGAAATAAATAAGTTCTGATTAGACATCTTCTGATTATTAAAACTTAATTACACCAATAAAACAGAATCCAGAAAAAAATCTAATAAAAGGAATAAAACAGGGAGCAGCAACATTAAATACAATCAGTTTGAGCAAAATGAAGCCTGTATGACGGAGCAAACAGAGGCTGTTCCTGTTGATTATTTCTGATCTCATCCTGATCTAAGAGCTTTCAAATGATCAGATGTTTGCTAGTGAACAGGTTAAATCTGGCGCACCTGTGGACGACAAACACGAACACACGAACACGATTCAGCCTTTGACTGTGACGGAGACGCGCCGGGATTTTCCATCATCAAGACAACAGCAGGCAGAGGCCAAAAACAGCACAGGTTTCTCCCTCGCGCACTAATGAGACTCATGTTTGTGTGCCAAACCATCACACCATGAGAGATTATAAAACACATACATCTGACTCTAAATTCAGATCAGATGAGCTAAAACGATCGTTTCTTCTGATTAACAGAACAAGTTGACCATATTGCTGCTGTTTGACATTTTATAAAAGCAAAACGCCAGTGATTTTACAATCGTTTACTCCACATCATGTGTGAAAACAGCCCTAAAACATCAAACCAACAGAAAAACAGCGTTCATGTGCTCAGGCTTTAATTACAGATCCACAAACTCGCTCTGGAGTCAGTGTCTGCGAAGCAGCAGTTGAAAGTTTGCGGCTTTCAGTCTTTGCATCAGATGTTTTATCGTGTATGAGAAACATGACACCATTTTTACGCCAGTTTAAATAGTTAATAGCTGCACAGAAGACATGACCAATCATGAGTCAGTATGCAAATATCACAGTGATGTCACTGCTATTGGTTAGATTTTAAAAAGTCAACTAAGAAGAGTTTTTTCTAACTTTAATTAGAATTTAATATACATATATATATCAAATTGTATATAAATAAGAGCCTGTACATAAGTTGAAACTACACAACTGAAATAAAGCTGAAAGAAATATTAGAAAAACATTTAATACTGAAATACTATGAAATTTAATATTAATAAATAAATATTAAAATAAATACTGTAAGCATGTACTAAAATTACTAAAACTAAATATTTGAAAAAAAAAAATTATAATAAGACTATAACACATAAGATTGCCCAAAAATGAATTTTAATATACTTTAATGGACAAAATAAAATGAAAACTAAAATAAACGTAAAACTATTAATAATATATGAAGTACTAAATTATTAATACGAACCCTGAACCAAATAAAAGCTATAGAAAATTAAACATATTAATTAAAAGAATTTGCAACACAAACAAAATGACTAAAACTGTACTCAAATAAATTATGATTATCAGGCCTAGTCAAGTAACTTTAATTACAATTAAAGTGTTGAAATGATAACTAACAAGTAAATAAATGATAACTGAAAATATACATAAAAAGCTAATTACAGATTAATCACCGAACACTGAATTAAATGAAAAGCTAAATATAAAAATGAAAACAATGATGGAAATTTTTTTGTTTAAAAAAAAAAAAAAAATTAATTAAACCAGCACAACAACACCTAACTCCCTTTTATTACATTTACTTTAGTTTACTAAGAATATTATAATCTATACTAGTAATATTAAATAATACGAAACAAACAAACAAACAAACAACAAACAAACAAATAAATAACAAACAACCAAACAATAAACAAATACATCATAAATAAATAAGAAAAATTAACAAATAAAATAACATAAATAATAAAATAAAAATTAAATATATCCATAAAATACAACCACACTGAAATAACTCTGGTAAAGAATCAAAACAATTGACTGTTGGATGAATCTCAAGACTGTTCTACTTCAAACACTGAAATCACTGGAATCACACTCATAAAACACATTCACACTGAAGCTGAAATCCAGAGAGGAGTTTGATCAGATCTGAGGGCCGTGTAATGGATCTGGTCTGGCTCGTGTGATGGTTTTGAGCCGGTTTCTGCACACTGACAACGCAGTAAAACAGACACACGCTTCTTTACAACTCCAATAAAACAATTACAGACAGATTAATTAAAGCGCTTAAGTGAGCAACACCCAAAACCCATGATGAGAAAAACACAAGGAGACCAGGTTCTTCAACAAAGACTCTATTCTGCACCGACACACACAGACAGACAGACAGACAAACAGACATACAGACAGACAGACAGACAGACAACACACACACACACACACAACAAAAAACACACACACAGACACAGACACACACACATACACACACAAACACAAACACACACAAAAACACACACACACAAACACACACAGACAGACACACACACACCCACACACACACCCTCTCTCTCACTCACACACACACACACAGACAGATACAGACAGACACACACACACACACTGTCTCTCTCACACACACCACACACACACACACAAACACACACACACACACACACACAACACACACACACACACACACACACTGTCCTCTCTCTCTCAGACACAGACACAGACACAGACCCAGACACAGACACACACCACATGACACCCATCACAACAGCCGACACACTATCTCACACTCACTCTCTCACACACACAAACCCACACACACTGTCTCTCTCTCTCAACACACACAGACACATACACAGTACATACACAACACACCCACACACACCACACACACATACTTTCTCTCTCTCTCTCTCTCCCACACACACACACACACACACACAAGGCACACACGCACACCACAACCACAAACACCACACACACACACACCCGGCTCGCGCTTACACACACACACACACACCAACACCACATACACACACAACACAAACACACACACACACACACAAACCCCAAACACACACACACACACCCACGGTCTCTCTTCTCTCACACACCCAAGGGAACCCCAGACCCAGATTACACACACACACACACAACACACACTGTCTCCTCTCTCTCACCACACCACACACACAGGGTAAACACACACACACCTGTCTCTCTCTCTCTCACACACACAGATACAGACACAGACACAAACACACACACACACAAACACACTGTCTCTTCTCTCCTCCTTGCACACACACACACACACCGTCTCACACACACACACACACACCTGTCTCTCTCTCTCTCACACACAACACAGATACCGACACCGACCACAAACACACACACACAACACACTGTCTCTCTCTCTCACTACACACACGAGATACAGACACCTACACAATACACACACCAAACACACACACAACACACACACACAGACACACACACCAGCAGAATTAATGAGAGTTTATAGAGCTGTGCTAACTGATGACTACCAACACTGAGCATCAGCAGTGCCATTCTCTGCATGCATTACACGTGCAATCAGTCAGTTGCATCAACTTTGAAACGTTTAAAAACACTTATCCAGAGTTTATTCACATCACTTAAAACTTTATAATTTCCAATTTTTGTATTTTTCCTTTATATTTTACAATATTTTAGTTTTTTTATTATATTTAATAAAATTATATGTATATATTTTAATAAGTTTATTTATTCTAATTGTTATTATTCTTCATTATTTGCTACAATTAAAGTGATATATAATTACATACATTTTATTTTAGTATTGTCTATTTATATTTACTATATTTGAGTGTTTTCAAATTCCTGTATTCTATGTATTAATACTTTATATTCGATACATTTCATATAAGGTATTCTTACTATCTATTCTTGTTACGAATTGATTAGTTTTCTTTTTATTCCCTTGTATTGTTTTTATATTTTTGTGTGCTTTAGATTTCGGTTTACATTTTACTAGTTATTTTTTTTATAATTATGTATTATATTTGATTTCAATTTAATAATATATACTTTTACTCATGATGCATATATTAGAAATGTATTTATGTAATTTTAGTTATATATTTCTGTCTAGGGTTTATTAATTAGTTTCAGTTTAGTTTGTTATTTAGTACAGCAAGAGAAATGTTTCTTCTTTTAGATCAAAGACACATTACATACAGCATACATTTTCTTGTTTTATAATTTAAAATGTTGTTCTCGTGGTTTTAGCTTTAGTGAACTGAACTGACCCTGCTGCAGACGCCTGTTGCAGACTGTGCATTAGTGTAACTGTGCTTTCAGTTAGTTCTTCTGTTGGTCACTCCACAGATCACAGATGTTGTGCATGGATCGTAACCTTTCCAGAACCCCCAGCATTTTTTTCCGTTATTAATGTTCGCAACACTCCCACCTGCCCAAACTCACAGGAGCGTTTAATGAAGGGATTGTTGCTAAGTGTCTGTGCACAATGGAACCCAAAGGCTCTAATTAAGACAGTCCAACAAAGCCGAACCGACACCAGGGGTCCCGACCCCGACCCATAAACCCTCGCTGACCCCCACACCTGCCTGATTACATTAGTCTGCGCTCCAGACGAGCAGGGGCCCATCAAACGGAGCCACAACTCAAGTCTTCAGTTCTGTTCAGAATACTTCCGAGATTATTGCAGTTAACTAAAACTAATAAATATTAAAAAACACTTGCACTTGACATAAAACAACCTTAAGGTGAAATATTATCTATATCTATATATATATATATAGTATATAGAACAATAATTTAAAATAAGCTTATTTTATTTCATCTAGTTGCCAAGGCTACATTTCTCATTTTAATTTAGTTTAAACTGATATACTAAAATAACTCAAACTAAAAGCTATATAAAAATATTTGAAAAAGCAGATAAATGGATAAAACATACATATTAATTAAGTGAAAAGATAAAATTTTCGAATATTATAAACATAAAGTATCGCAATTGCTTCTAAACCACGGGATCTATTCTATTTTTCTATTCTATTCTATTCTATTCTAGTCTATTCTATTCTATTCTGTTCTGTTCCGTTCCATATTAATCCGGTTATCTATTTCAGGGTGACTACTTAACTAAAACCAACCATAAAATGTTTTTTATTAAATATAACAAATAGTTAATAAATTACAATGACAATATATGTAATTAAATATTTACAACATTAAAACTTAAACTGATTTTTATTTCTCTACTGTGTTGCAAAGGCAACATTCTCATTTAACACAGATTTAAAATAAAACTGAAAAACATTGCATACTACTAAAATTATAAACTCCATTAAAATAAATACAAAAATAGACTAATTCCAATATTTCGAAAACACAAAAGTATCTCATTATGCAATTACTGGTGATTCTATTTTATTCTTGTCTCTTCTGTTCTACTGAGCTATTGCTATTTTATATGATATTATAGTATCTCTTTTTTTATTATGTTTCTGATAGGTTTTTCTTGTTTATAGTAACTTGGAATATAGAACCTCAAATTGAAGTAGTGCTCATAAAATGTATGCATCCAGCTCACAAAACACCACTGTACTTAGACCCCATTACATTTTACAAGATATGTGAAAATATTGAAATTCATAGGTAAGCCTGCCGAATGGGACCTTTGACCCTTCAGGACAGCGTCTGAATCTAAAAATTTGACAGTTCTATGCAAAGCCACTTTAACATGACTGAATCTCACAAACATCCACGCTGTCCAAACAGAGGCTTAACATCATATGTTTTCCAGGTACAGTAAGCAAAACAGGCCGTTTACAATCAGGTCAGAGAGAAGGTGGTACTGACTGTCTGGACGGGGTTGTCTTGTGTTATTAGGGATGAAATGGTCCTTCAAAGGTTCATGCCCCCAGCGTTCATTTCACACGGGGGGGGGGGGGGGTAGAGACAAAGCCGGATAACACAGCGCTGCGCTAACGAGCTTCTGAGCAACCGGTGGCACCACCTGCCTCCGCTCGCTAATTCAACATCCCCGAACCAGAACCACACACACACACACTCACACTCACACGCACACACAGATTCAAGCCTGTTTTACAACATGGGACAGCGGCATATTCACTCAACGGAACATTTTTGAAGCCTAACAATCGTCTGTTTCTCTTGCATGGAGAGCTCCTTTTACCGCATGATGTGGTTCACAGCAACAGATTCCAAATACAAATAGCACACTTAGAATCAACTCCAGAACTTTTACCTGCTTAACTGATGTAGAAATAACAAAGGAATAGCCTACGCCTGTCCATGAAAAGCTTTTGAAAAATGAGGGAGGGTACCAAGAGCTGCTAATTCCTCAACCTTTCCTCATTTTGATGAGCAATAAACAATTTTGTGTTTTTGTGTGTGTGGTGTGTGTGTGTGTGTGTGTGTGTGTGTTGTGTGTGTGTGTGTTTGTGCGTGTTAGAGAGAGAGAGAGAGAGAGCGAGAGAGAGTGTGTGTGTGAGTGAGTGAGTGATGTGTGTGTGTGTGTGTGTTATGGTGAGTGAGAGTGTGTGCGGTGGGTGTTGTGAGTGAGTGAGTGTTTTGTGTGTGTGTGTGTGTGTTTGTGTGTGTTTGTGTGGTGTGATGATTGGTGTGTGTGTGTTGAGCTGTAGCGTGTGCTTGTGTAAGATTGTGTTGTGTGTGTGTGTGTGTGTGTAGTTTAGGCATGTACTTGTGTGTGTTCGTGTGTGAGTTGATTGGCTGTAGCGTGTGTGTGTGTGTGTGTGATGTGTGTGCGTGTGATCTGTGTGCGTGTGATCTGCGTGTGTGTGTGTGAGGTTTGAGCATGTAGCGTGTGGGTGGGAAGTTTTGTGTGTGTTTGAGGCATGTGCGTTTGCAGGCAGTGTGTTTGTGTTTGTGTGCATGTAGCGGGTGTTTGTGTAAGTGTGGTGTGTTATTGAGCATGTAGCGGTGCGGGTGTAAGTGTTTGTGTGTGTGTGGTGGGGTTTTTTTTTTTTGTTGTGTGTGAGGATGGTTGGTTATGCATGTAGCGTTGCGTTTGTAAGAGTGTGTGTGCGGGTAAGGTGTGTGTGTGTGTGTGAGTTGAGGCATGTAGCGTGTGCGTGTGTAGGAGTGTGTGTGTGTGTGTGTGAGAGAAACAGAGAGTGTGTGTGTGTGTGTGTGGGTTGGTGGTGAGTTGATGCATTCCGTGTGCGTGTGTAATGAGGTGTGTGTGTTAAGAGTGTTGTGTTGTGTGGTTGAGCATGTAGCGTGTGCGTTTGTAGAGGGTGTGTGTGTGTGGTGAGAGAGAGAGAGAGAATGTGGGTGTTGTGTGTGGTGAGTTGAAGGCATGTTACGTGTGCGTGTCTGCTGTCAGCACACAAACACAATGAGCGGCTGATCATTTGAGCCCGACAGCAGGTGTGGAGCATCAGCCGCGCCGACAAACAAATATAGAGCAGACACAGTCGTCCTGAGACACAAACTCCTGAAGCCGCTGTCATGAGCAAAAACCATCTCAGACTCAAAACACAGATTTTCAGATGTTTCGATTATATATCGTCTGCAATAATATCGTAATTGTTGTTTTAACGATGTGTGAGCTGACATTATGGAGTATGTCACTCACTTTGTCCAAAAGCATTCAGTGCATGATGAAACCTATTAATGCAGTTTAAATATCATTCAAGTCATTCCCATTTCATTCAAGCTACAAATGCAATGTTTTTGTTTTTATATTTACAAAATATGATATAGTTAAGTAATGTCACACAAGCAAGAGTGCCGTTTTCCCAAATATCAGCGTGAGCGTAATCACAAATGTGATATTAACTCTTTCCCCGCCAGCGTTTTTGAAAAAAAGTTGCCAGCCACCGCCATTATTTTCACTAAAATTCCTTGACCCCAAGAATATTTTGTTATATGCATATCTGAACATGCAATACGTCAAAATAAAGAAGAGAGCCTCTACTTTAAACAAAAAAAAATTGCTTTATTCTATCTTCAACAATTATTTTTAAAATAAAAACTTGTTGGTAAGTTTCATTAAAAAAAAAGCAACATTCTGAGCAAAAAAGCAGAAAAAAAAGCATTTTTTTCAAATACTACATCTGGATCATATTCAGTAAGATGATCCAAACAAAGATGCAGTAGATGGCTTCCATCAGCACTCCTAAAGCTTGCACAGGCCTTTACTACTTCCTGGATCCACGTTTCACTCGGTAACATTAGGCAGGGTTTCCTTTATAGTAACACTAACTTCTGAACAGAGCTTCTACTTAATATCCTAATGATTTTTGGCATAAAAGAGAAATGTATAATTGTGACCCCTAGCAATTATGGGGCTATTGCTACAAATATCCCCCAGCGACTTAACACTGCTTTTGTGCTGCAGGGACACATTAGGTGGCGAATCTGCGAGCGGCAAGCACACCTGATGTCTACTCTGAAGTCGGTCACGCTGTCGTCTGGCTGTCCTGTCCCTGTCTGTCTGTCTGTGACGCCCGAGCGGCTCAGATACTATCATCGGTTCACGCTGTTCACCGAAGAGCACCTAAATAAGAGAGACAGCTCATTGTGATCATGTGACTCTAATCATGCTGTATATGAAGATAATATCTCTTCTGCCACACTTTAACACCAGACTTTGACATTTAAAGTCAAAATACTAACATTTTCAATCCCAAAGGTGTGGGGGGAAAGAGCCGCTTTCTGCTCACCAAGACTAATTTATTTGATCAAAGATATAGTAAAAACTGTAAAATTGTGAAATATTATTACAATGTAAAATAACTGTTTTCTGTTTTAATATTTTTTTTAAAATGTAATTTATTTCTGTGATCCGCAGCTGTATTTTCAGCATCATTACCCCAGTCTTCAGTGTCACATGATCTTCAGATCTATATATGCCGATTTGCTGGGCTCCAGAAATCATTCTGATTTATTATCAATGCTGGAAACAGTTGTGCTGCACAATATTTTTGTGGAAACCGTGATACATTTAATTTTTCAGGATTCACAGATGAACACAAAGTTCAAAAGAACAGCATTTATTTGAAATAGAAATAATTTGTAACATACATAACGTCTTTACTGTTACTTTCTTGAGCAACATTTATTTATGGCATATTATTATGATTTCTGAAGATCATGTACATGACACAGAAGACTGCAGTAATGATGCTGAAAATACAGCTTTGATCACAGAAATAAATTACAGTTTACAATATATTCACATAGAAAAGAGTTATTTAAATCATAAATATTACACATTTTTACTGTATTTTTTATATAAGTGCATTGATTAAAAATCATTAAAGCATTTAATTCAAACTTTTGAAAGGTAGTGTACAGTATATGTATGACTAACACACAAACACATACAAAAGATATTATTATTACATTTTCTAATATCCTGTTTCACCACAAAATGTCTCATTATGGCAGTAAAATGTGTTAATGTGTCACGTTGACTTTAAAATCAAATGTTTAATGATTATTAGCACACAGATCCGCTGTTAGAAACACGACGATCAGGTTCTCTGGAGAAACAGTATGTTTTTTCTCTCCATCATTTGCAGTTGTTCATGTTAGCGGATCGATCTCTCATCCCGAGCCGTGTTTTCTCTTCTGCTAATGTATCTCTCTGCAGTCGATAAACGCTGGAAACGCAATCCATCTCTGAAATCTCACTCCATTCACTTACTGTAAAGCTGAAGATCCGTGCCCACAGACAAGAGAAAACTAGACGGATGTTGAGCGAGAGCGTGATGAATCTCCATCTGAAGCCCTCACGTTACTCACTGTTTTGGCAACCGATGACAAACAGCAGAGCAGCTATGAGACACAGACTGCAAATAAACCACTGCATCACAAACACACACCTCAAACCAGCACCAAAAACATATGGGATGATATTAGACTCTAAATGATTAATAGACGCACGCACAATTATCCATGTACTGCATACATTTTATACATGTATCTTACTAACCACAAACAAATGCCTTTCAATTTGAGTCTGTGGAATTCAGGATTAAATGATTGTGCAGGGATTTGTACAAATACAGACATGTTTGCGAATAAAAATGTTCTGTTCTGCATTAATATATCATAAATTGCTCATTCAAAATCCTGCAGATATGGATAGTTACCGCGTTCATAATTGAATGCTAGTTCATCAGATCTGTCGTTTGATTCATTTAGATTTTGAGACTCATTTTTCAGTTTACAGCATTTCAGACGACGCATCACACACACACAACTACCAATGAACAAGGCCCAGTTCAATCATTAATGCAGATTTAAGTCTGCAGAGTTAAGAATTACATTAATGTGCAGCATTTTCTTCAAGTAGAGACATATTTGTGAATACAAATGTTATATTTTGTATTAAAGTATCATGATTTGTGGATGTAGCGATTAAAATGTGCATTTGTGCATCAGGCGACACGCGTGCATTTATTCACGTCTCTTCTGAGTCGATTCTTTTTGATTCATTTGAATTTTGAGACTTTTGTTCCGCCCTTTTAGCCTTGCCCAATCCCCACACACACACTCTAGCCTTGCCAAGCCACACAAACACACACACACACCACTCTCACTCCGCTAGCCTTGCCCAATCCACACACACACTCTAGCCCGGCTAGGAGTGTGTTTGTTTGGGGTGTGTGTGTGTGTGTGTGTGTTGTGTGGATTGGGGCAAGGCTAGAGAATGTGTGTGTGTTGTGTGATTGGCAAGCTAAGAGCGTGTGTGTGTGTGTTTTGTGTGTGGCTTGGGCTAGCTAAGAGCATGGGTTGGGTGTGTGTGTGGGTGTGTGGATTGGGCAAAGCGAGGAGATTGTTGTGTGTGGTGTGTGTTTGTGTTGTGTGTGGTGTGTGTGTGTGTGGTGTGTGGATTGGGCCAGGGCTAAAGGGTTGTGTGTGGATTGGTTCAAGCTAGGAGTGTGTTTGGGGAGTGGGCAAGGCTAGCGTGTGTGTGGTGTGGATTGTGCAAGGCTAGAGTGGTGTGTGTGTGTGATTGGGCAAGCTAGAGTGGTGTGTGTGTGTGGATTGGGCAAGGCTAGAGTGTGTTGTGTGTGTGTGTGTGTGTGTGTGTGTGGATATGTGCAATGCTAGAGTGTTTTTTTTGTGCGATTGGGCAAGGCTCGATTTGTGTGAGGGATTGGGCCAGGCTAAGTGTGTGTGGTTGTGATTGGTCCAGGCTATGGGTGTGTGTGTGTGTGGGTTGGGCAAGGCTAGAGTGTGTGTGTGTGTGTTTGAGAGAGAGAGTGTGTGTGTGTGTTGATTGGGCAAGGCTAGAGTGTGTGTGGTGGATTGGGCAAGCTAGAGTGTGTGTTTTGGGATTGGCAAGGCTAGGTGTGTTGTGTGTGGATTGGCAGGCAGAGTGGTGTGGTGTGATTGGGCAAGGCTAGAGTGGTTTGTGTTTTATTGGGCAAGGCTAGAGTGTGTGTGTGGGGATTGGGCAAGGCTAGAGTGTGTGTTTGTGGATTGGGCAAGGCTAGAGTGTGTGTTTGTGGATTGGGCAAGGCTAGAGTGTGTGTTTGTGGATTGGGCAAGGCTAGAGTGTGTGTGTGTGGATTGGGCAAGGCTAGAGTGTGTGTGTGTGGATTGGGCAAGGCTAAAAGGGCGGAACGAAAGTCTCAATTCAAATGAATCAAATAGAATCGACTCAGAAGAGACGTGAATGAATGCACGCGCATCGTCTGATCCACAAATGCACATTTTAATCGCTACATGCACAAATCATGATACTTTAATACAAACTATAACATTGTATTCACAAATATGTCTCTATTTAAACAAAATGCTGCACATTAATGTAATATTTAACTCTGCAGACACCAAAATGACCGGTTTTGAAAAAGAATTTGTTTCAGTGTAGTGACGCACATTTGTGAATTTTTCTAATCGTGTACACGTTAATGAATTGCACTGGGCCTTGTTCGTTTGTAGTTGTGTGTGGGGGGGACGTGAAATGCTGTAAACTGCGAAAATGAAGTCTCAAAATCTAAATGAACCGAACAAGATCGACTCGAACTAGACGTCAATTAATGCACGCGTGTTACCTGATCCATATATGCATGGATTCCTTTTTACATGAGCAATTTATGATATATTAATGAAGGACAGAACATTTTTATTTGCAAACATGTCTGTATTTGTAAAAATCCCGGTGCACACTCATGGTTAGTCCTGATTCCAGAGACCTCTGTGACAGGCATTTGTTTTGTGGTTAGTAAGATACATGTAGAAAATGGATGCCGTGCATGGATAAGGTTGTGCTGCGTCTATTAATCTTTAGAGTCTTAATATCATCCATAAAAACGACAGCCGGCTTTGTGTTCCCAATGTCCACGGTTTTAAGACTGATTCCACTCATTAACCTGTCTTTTTATCATGTGTCCCATCAGTTTCTGAATACAAAAAATAATAATAATCAAGCAGGCTGCATTATCAAAACACAAATACACAATTATTGTTCTGAATATAAACTATTTTATAAATTTAATATATGAAACTTGTTTCTGATAGTGCGTCAAATCGCGATAATCGCATCCACTTAAATTGTGTTTACATCATCTGCTGTTTGTTGTACTGTGTACTATTATGTATATATACATTACCCACACGACACAGTATCTATTTGAAAATATAATATAATTTATAGTATATATTCAAATGTATAAGATAATCGAGCAAACTTAGTATAAATATACCCATGTATACCTTATATCTACTAAAAATCTTATATACATACAATGTTTAAATCTTCTTACATAACACATGCGTATGTGTGGTGTAGTATTATACATAATAAAGATACACAGGACACACACAGAGATTATCCAAACAAACCTTTATTTGGATGCGATTAAGCAGATTAATTGTTTGGCAGCACTAGTTCTTTGCATATACTATCATAATTATTTCTATCATAACTAACTCTTGAACAGTATTTTTATATTTAGTATCATCATTTACTACATCATCGTGTACTGAAACTATATAATGTAATTAATATCTATTAATATATATATCTATTATTATTATTTAATATATAAACCATTTTGGGGAGTTATATTTCCAGCAAAAACAACTATAATGTATACCCTAAAATGACTGATTTCACTGTTTGCTGTTCATGAAGGGATAGTTCACGGCCCAAAGCTGGGTCGTGTCAAACCATATGACTTTCTCTGCACAATCCCAACAACCAAGAATAGTTTACAAAAAAATTTATAACTTTTAGTAGATCGATTGGATATATAAAGTCAAGGCGGATATGAATGATGACGGAATGATTCATCTTTAGGTATGGATGGACGATAATTCAATATCAATATGTATCGTGATTTATAATTTTTTTCAATAACGGTGATATTATTTTTAAACACATTTCCGATATTTCCATATACATTACCAGTGTTTCCCAAACATTGATTTATCTGTGGCGTTTGACTTCGTTGAATAAAAATGAGCACTGCACGTTTCAAAATCAAAAAACGTCGCGGGTGTTTTATATGAATGTACCTCTGAAGGGAACCGACTGTCTTCAGAAAAAAGTTTCGATGGCATTTTCATTTTATAGGATAAAGAAGCATTCATGAGCGGAGCTGATTTGATTACAGCCTGCGGAGAAACCGCTAGTTCTATCCTCTATAAGCGCCTCTGCTGGCAGAGACTGAGGTTTGCATTTTCAATAATAACCCGTCTCCGCAATATTCTGTCTTGTTGTTGTTCAACTTTTTTTTTTCTCTGCAGTTTGACTCGTAACACTTTTCATACCCTTTTGTTTTTTCTCTGAAGCACATGTTTCATATCTAAAAGAAATACTCAGCCTGCACTACAGTCCAAAGTTATTGGGACCGTAAGATTTTTAAACGGTTTAAAAAAAAAATAATTAAGAATTCGCTTCTTCTCACGAGCCTGCATTTATTTGATCCCAGTACAGCAAAAACAGTAAAAATTGGAAATTTTTACTATTCAAATTGCTTCTAATTGAATCTCTGTTAATGGAATGTATGCTGTGAGGTGCACTGTAGTTTCAGCATCACAGTCTTCAGTGTCGACTGGGATTCCCCTTTTCCAAAAGAACATCATTCTAAATGCGGATTATTAATATTTAAAACAGTTGAGTACATTTATTTTTTCAGGATTCTTTGATGAATAGAAAGATGCAAAGATCAGCATTTATCTGAAATAAAAAAGCTTTTGTAACATACACTATTCCATTATAATAGTAATGGAGTCATGAACTATCTCTGTAACCTCACTCCACACACACACACACACACACACAACACACACATACACACATCTCTCACATCTCACACACACCGTGACCCCTGTGACCCGTTTCCCCGAATACAGGCTGGTTAAATTAGCAGCACCTGATCCGTAACCGTTTCCGTCACAGAAACTCTCATTCACCGCAGGTTCCTCATCACATGCTCATCATTAGGGTCAGCGGCACGCAAGAACCACACACACACACACACACACAACACCACACACAAGAAGCAAACTCTGTCTTCGCACACACTCACACAACAACCATCTCTCTCCTCGCACACAGCACACACACACACCTCTTCACTGATACGACAAATCCCACAGTTAGGTCTGTTACACTCCACACCACAACACACACACCACACACCTCTCTCACTGATACACCAAATCTCCCATGTTAGGTTTGGTACACACACCACACCCAACACACACACACACACACCTTTCACTGATCCAAAATCCCACGTTACCTTTGTTACTACACCTCCCACCACACACACACACACACAACACACACCCACACACCCACACACACCCACACACACCACACACACACACAACACACACAACACACACAACACACACAACACACACAACACACACACACACGCTCACACTCACACACCCACACACACACAAACACAGGTTTACCCTTTTGTGAAAAGTGGGACTCTTCATATAGGCGTAATGGTTTTTATACTGTAGACCGTATATTCTATTGCCCTACACCACCCCTACACCTAAACCTACCCCTCACAGGAGATTTTGTGCTATTTCAGATTTTCAATACACTAAATTCTGTGTGATTTATAAGCGTTTTGAAAAATGTGGACATGGGGTAATGTCCTCATAAGTCACCTTCCCCTTGTAATTTCTCATTTGTCACAAAACGCGTACCACACACACACTGACACTCTCTCACACACACACACACAAGGCTCGTCCTGATTGGGATACGCAGTAACATCCTGGTGTAATTTTCCATGCACTGCAGCCTACAGTGAAACACCTTAAACACTCACAAAACGGCACTTAAGTCTTTTGCTTTATAATGTGAAGCTGTTTTTAAACTGCTGTCTGACTGAATGATATATAAAATACTCAATACATTTAATATATAAACTATTCTTACACATTTTATTTAGAAATTAAAATATTTAATGTATACCTAACATATATGTTTTTGAAACCATTCCTTGAAAGATTAATCTATTCTTACACTTTTATAACACTTTATTTTTATCACAATTATTTAATACATAAACTGTTTTCACTCTCATCCAATAATAAGAAAATTATTTTACACAAAATTATATTAGAAGTTCAAAATAACTACTGTTTGTGAGCCGATAGCTGGACGCTGCATAATGAAGTCTTGTGATTAATGTAGAATATCCTTCTAGAGACATTTGGCAGAATCTGAAAATATTAATGCATAATGCAGTTTCACAAATTATTTTCTTTATAGAGTAGTCAGAAAACAGTATGTAGTAGTAAGCGAGCAATGTGGAAAGCAACCAAGTACAATTAATATCACATACTTTAAAACTTTGACTCAAGTAACTTTCTAAATGGTGACTTTAACTTCTACCAGTCATTTTCTGGTAAGATATCTGTACTTTTACTTAAGTGTGGCTTTGAGGTACTTCATCCACTACTGCAGCTGACAGATGAAGTGAAGCTCTTATCTGATGAACCTCTCCACTTGAAGCAAATGAAGGAGATCCCAGAATCCTCAGACATCTCTGCATGTTTAAGGTCAGCTTTGACGTGTTTAACCGCATGTAATTATGCAATCCAGCCGGATTAGAGCGACACGAGAGAAAGTCTGATTCCTGACAGTCACTAAGCACTAATGATATCAGATCAGCTCCACAATAAACCCTCACAACACCACACACATTCAGTCCTGCTGCTCATTTAGGAGCTCGGACTCCATTAAAGGCACAATATGTAATTTTCGCCACTAGAGGGCGCGTATTCAAAATAAACAAATAGACAATGTGTAGTTTGATGACGCCGTGACTGAGTGAAGAATCATGGGGAGTTGTCATCTTCATCCCCACAGCCCAGTCCCAGAGCATAGCCGACTGCAAATCCGATGGACTCATGTTCATGGAGTGAGCTATGATTATTAACTAGTAAGAATAAGCCGGGGTGAGCTGAAAGCGCGATCGAAACTGAGCGCTGAACTAGCGCACACACGCTCGAAAGCAGCAGAGCTTCACAGCCACAGCGGCGTGTGGCTGCGAGTCATATATATAGTGAGTGCATATGTATAACTTTACTAATGCATATGCATGAAACATGATTTATGTATTTGTATAACAGTACTCATGCATAGAGTCAAGTTTTATACTAGGTATTAAATCTAATAAATCTATTATTAAGTGAATATACTCTCTCTCTTTCTCGCTCTCTCTATATATATATATAGTATAACTTAAATAATTTAATTATATTCAAACTACATTGTAAGGTATTTAACTATACAATGAATATATGTGATAAGAAAATGAATTTAAATGTACAACATGTATAGTAATATTTTATACATAGTCTTAATTCAAATATATTATTCAATTAAATTTATATTTAATATGTACTATCTAGTTGTCAATATTTATATTGACTTTGGTATACCATTAAATTTATATATTAATATATAATATATAGAGTATATATATATATTATAAGAAATTTGCATATGGTCATAATTCTCATGTATTCTTGCTATTTGTAAGTACAGAGAAATTACAGTATATATATATATATCTTACAATGTTTCCATCTAATAAAATGAATTGTGTCATCACATTGCTTCATTGCACATTGTATCTTCATTGCTTCACTGTTATGGCGCTAAAACTGTCCTCGTGACCTCGTCCATCAGCTGCATTCACTTCATTAATCCATCATTAAGTGGACGTGCTGTTTATCACTATGCAGCGCTCATCCTTTATTCCAGTGATTATTCTATAAATAACTCCAGCATGAACACAATGATCAGAAATAGTTGTTATTGTTGGAAGAACAGCTTCGGCTGACAGCGCCAGAGACTCACGGCTGCAACTACAACAAACTCTCATGCGATCCAGACGATGTGTAGCTGTAGAATGCAGTGAGTAGTAAGTGGTCAACCCTATTTCGTGCATTAGTAATTCGGACCGTTGTGTGTTTTGCGGAGGATTTGAGGCTGGTCTTTGCTGGAACTAATGGGGAAAACATGAGAGCGAATCAGATCTGCTGAGACCCCATCAGCCATAAACTCCATCAGTAAACTCCACCTCAGCTGATATTACACTAATAAACTCAATACCACACTCACGCTCAAGTGCATTAGAAATCAACATTCAGGCTCGGTGCATTAAAGTGACAATCCACCAAAACATCATTTGATCCCCTTCATGTAGTTGTAAACATGTGACTTTCTTTCTCACAAAAAACAAGAAAAGAAAGAAACTCTGTCAAGGATACGCTCTTGTCTTTTCTATACAACAGATGCTGCGACCACTAAAAATGACAATAAAATCATAAAAGTCTAAGTACTCCATACGTCTTGTGCATTATATTTAAAGTCTTCTGAAGTCATATAATGCTTTACAGTATGTGAGGAACAGACTGAAACTGAATTTATTACTCAATGAAAATGACTCTTATATTACATTTGCATATTTAAACTGAAATGTACATTTACTTATAAATATATTCATGCATTAATACGTCTAATATTATATTAATATTAATACATAAGTAATTGTAATATTTAGAAGTCCTAAATTAGTAAGTCAATTTCGAATACCTAACTAAATTTGCATATTTAAATTACTACTATTAAATTTATCATTACTTCACACTTAATTATCAATAAATAATAAATTAATTATCTATAAAGTAGATTCCATTGTATATTTAATCGTTCCCTTTAATAAATAAAAATGCGGCCATTATATAGAAAAAAGACATGATACAAACGGCTAAACATCTCCTTTTGTGTTCCACTGAAGAAATGAAGTCATAATGAGTGAAGCTAATTTCTACATGTCTTTTTTCCCTGCAATTGGGATATAAAACGATCAGGTTAAAATGTAAGAACATCGTAAGTCTTCAAGCTCTTCCTAGGTAAACACTATAAAGTAAATGCTCATTCCTTTTTCTAGAGTAAAACTGTGAGACATGAGCTGGACTGGATCAGCGGGATCTCGGCCACGTCCTCTAGAGGCCACCGAAATACATTTCTCAACGTATACTGCACAATTACAATGTTTAAGGTTCGTCAGCAGCGTCAGGCCGAATAGAATGTGTGTTTAAGGCCTTAAAAGTTTCCAACAGCTCTGGAGCGCAAAGAGCATGAATGCGAGAGATCAAGTGCAGACAGACGGACCTTCCCTGAACGAAAACTGAAAAACATTTTTGTCTGTCTCTCTCACACACACACACACACACACACACACACACACACACACACACACACACACATATATATATAACGCTCAGCACATGCAAAGCTTCATGTGCATGTGTGTGTGTGTGTGTGTGTGTTGTGTGTGTGTGTGTGTGTGAGCATGAGTGAGTGAGTGTGTGTGTGTGGTGTGTGTGTGCGTGTGTGTGCATGAGTGTGTGTGTGTGTGTGTGTGTGTGCATGTGTGTGTGCGTGTGTGTGTGTGTGCGTGTGTGTGTTTGGTGACATAGTTTGTGTGTGTGTGTGTGTGCCTTGCGTGTGTGTGACATGAGTGTGTGTGCGTGTGTTGTGTGTGTGTGTGTGTTGCATGGCATGTTTGGGGTGGGTGCGTGTGTGTGTGGTGTGTGTGCATGTGCGGGTGTGAGCATGAGTTTGTTATGTGTGCTGTGCGTGTGTGTGAGCATGAGTTGTGTGTGTGTGTGTGTGTGCTTGCAGGTGTGTGTGTGTGTGTGCATGTGTGTGTGGGAGGCCCGCCAAGCCGTGTAAGCTGAGATCGCAGAAGAACTGCACAGCTGTTGGGAGTTTGGCTGCATCTGCTGCAACTGTGATTTCATGGAACAAAGCGAGAATGCCATCAAACTGTCAGCCCTCCGCACACGTCTGTCTCCACCTATTTTCACATCGGCGCTGGCGCTCACTTCCCTCCAGCCCTCACATCTCTGCGAACCAGAGCAGACAGAGTGTGTCACTAAACAAACCCACAGATCACGGCGTTTAGCACAGAACTCACTCATTCTGTTTACAGCTGCACAAACCCTAACTGTAAAAAAAACCATCCTTACCGGAAACATGATTACCAGAATTCTAACGTAAAAAATATGGAAGCAACGTTTTAGGTTTTAAAAGTGTGAGTGTACAATTTAAATAGGGTTTCTTAAATTTCCTTTAAATATTGTTTCTTAAAAATGTATCTTAAATTTACAGTTAAATACCGTAATTTGTGACCCTGAACCACAAAACTAGTCTTAAGTGTCAATTTTTCAAAATTGAGATTTATACATCATATGAAAGCTGAATAAATAATATTTCCATTGATGTGTGGTTTGTTAGGATCGGACAATATTTGGCCGAGATACAACTATTTGAAAATCTGGAATCTGAGGGTGAAAAAAATCTAAATACTGAGGAAAATCGCCTTTAATGTTGTCCAAATGAAGTTCTTAGCAATGCATATTACTAACTAAAAAATTAAGTTTTGATATATTTACGGTAGGAAATGTACAAAATATCTTCATGTAACATGAGCTTTACTTAATAGCCTAATGATGTTTGGCATAAGAAAAAAATATATTTTTGACCCATACAATGTATTGTGGGCTATTGCTACAGAATATCCCCCAGCGACTTAACCCTGCTTTTGTGCGGCAGCTCACATATCATAACTGATATAATGTTAATATACTAACCTACTGAAGTACTGAAATCTGTTTTGTAGTCATTCACACAAACACTAAACACCATCACGGTGACACATGATACTGAAATAATGCAATAAACATTCATTTAACAACATTAGATGTAACATACAACTCTAATGTACACAACTGATCAGAAAAAACTAAGTTATTTCAACAACAAAAAAAAAAAACATCAAATTTGAAATATAAAGCAGGGAATTCTGGGAATGTCAATTAT